>CAJQUW010011297.1:0-361632 GCA_907163375.1 Prostheceraeus crozeri | reverse complement strand
ACCGTATTTACTCTAATAGAACCCGGACTCTAACAGAACCTCGGGTCTCTCTATAGAAACCTCGGGTCAGAGCAATCTGAATTAATAGAACCCGGGTCTCAATAGAACCCGGGTCAGAGCAATCTGAATAAATAGAACCGGGCCTCTATGAGAACCCGGGGTCTCTGATAGAAAAACGGCCCGGGGTGAGACTCAGTAGCATCTTATTGACCTTGTAGAGTGAACCAAAAAGTATTTTTTTAGTAACAAGTAATTCATTTGACGGGAGATAAGTAAAGGAACAAGCGAAGATATTGGTATGGTAGCGAAAGATGACCTCATCGAAATGCTTCGAGCAGGGCATCCATGCCCTGATGCCCTCTCGCGCTTGTGCGAAGTGGAAGTTGACCTTGACGATCGATGAAGAACACGAAAGGAAGAGGGACGAGTGATGATTATAGATGAAGACGAAGACTCGAGTTGCTTTTCAATATACCGGTAGATATAGAGACTTTTATATACAGTCCAATATATTTTTTCCAAAATCAACTGGTAGCCGTTCGTGTTCCTTTGCACAGCGAGTGTGGTGATCTTTTCGATTTTTTTGTGACTAAATTACAATTACCGGGTTAGCTTATGGATCGTTCATAATCATCTCCACATCCGCCACTCAATATGCCAATGAGACCATAGTGAATGTAAAAAAGAACTTCGAATACAGTACATGTTACTGAGCAGTAACAGCAAAACACTGTCATGCAATAGGCCCGCATTTTTTATTTAGGTTCAACGAATTACTAGTGGTTGATGTCATATTTAGTTATTTTTTTTAAGTGATCATTTTTCTAATGTAATTAAATAGAACCCGGGCCTCCAATAGAACCCGGGCCTCTCTAGATAGAACGCCCTGGGCTTGTGGTCAGAGCGATCTGAAATTAATAGAGCCCCCGCCCGGGTTTCTATTAGAGTAAAATACGGTATATAACGTAGAAACCCGAGGGCGGAAGTTTACATGGCTATAGTGTAAAGAACGATTAAGGATGAAGCTTTTTTATTGAAAATGCCAAACACTGCATTTGAATATTAAGACTGTGTATTTGTAATGTTGGCATTGTAATCGAACAAGGACATAGACTGTGACCATAGAGTAAGTACCTACATGTATATAGTAGGTAGCGTGTCGACTCAAAAAGTGTCTGTATACAGTAGAAATTTATATATAAAAGGATTCAGTTTTTTGCGGAGACTGCGTTCTTGCGGTCCTAAAAATTATTTGAGTAGTTTTTAAATAGCTAAATTTTTCAAAGTTATTCCTGTGTTTATGTACTACCAACATGAAGTCCCTTTAAAAGTAATATGAATCAGTTGGATATCAAAAGGAATAAATATTTGCTAATATGCATCTTGATTAAGCGGAAATTGAGCTGATTATCAAGGAAATTTCATGAAGTGCCTCATAATGCAAGTCCCTGCAAGTCTTCAAGGAAAAGTTGAGATCCTATAATAAATTATGAGCTGCTACTCTACCTAATACACTTACTCTATGACTGGGACTGGGACTTTTTTTCAACAGCAAAAAATATGAAGTGGAAAATACATTGACTACATTTATACACATTCAAAATTTAAGCACGTTAACTAATGTGTTCATTTAAGTCAGACCTTTTTTGTGCCATCAGATGACAAGACACAAAAGTATTTGAAAAGATTTCTGAAGTAAGCAACACGCACTACATATATTTTCCAAGCTGCTTCCACGATCCAAAAGCAATAAGCATTATCTGCGCCCTCGCACTCACTCCTTCCATCGCCCAATGTGTACCAGTCACAATATCAGAAACTTCATCATGAGACAGATACACCAATTGTGACACAGAGTAGGGATATAGTGCCGACTCGAAAAAGTGTCTGTATACAGTGAAAATTTTTATAACAAAAGATTCAGTTTTTTGATTTTTTTTGATTGAGTTTGAGATTCAGATTGCGTTCCCGCGGTCCAAAGAATTATTTGAGAAGTTTTAAAAAATTCAAAATTTTGCCAGTTTATATACTACCGACATATGACGCCACTATATAAGTAGTATGAAGAAAAGTTGGATATCAAAAGGAATGAATAGCTGTTAACTAACATCCAAACTAAGTGGAAATTAACCCTTGGATTACCAAAACATTTTTCACTACGTCAATGACCAATAGGGGTGCACGTACACCCCATCACTTTTTTTAAGAAATGCTAGGATTTTTTTTGAACTATAAAGTTAGAAGGAATTCTTCTTATTAACTTACCAGTGCCTATGTAATTAGGTGACATGATGTGATCTATTATTGAATATTTACGTTAATTCTCTTCAAATCACGAACTAAATTCAAACATAAAACAAGAGCTACAAAAGATGTTATATGATTAATTTTATTTCTGGTAGAAATGGGAAGAGTTTCAACGACCTATATTTCGCTATATTCAACATAGAATAACAAATTCAATAATTGTGATGGACACGAAGAGCACAAAACGGAATTTGGGAGCAAACATGTTCGCTGCAAACAAAAGTTGAAAACATTTCACACATTTATTTCGGCTTTTTTTTCGGTCACGTTGACGATGAACACATGTAACATCGGCCTTGCATCTTCCGCTTGAATCAATTGATGCTGTTTGGCTCTGCCTTTCAGAAACCATGTTTCTCTGCAGTGCTTTTCAACAGAGAGGAAAAAACACCTTGGAAATTTGTTTGTTTCCAACCTCGAACACGATCAGAAATTTGTTCTTCAGCCCAAGGCCTTTCACAAAGCCCCTCGAGATGCAATCGCCTTTGTCTTGGTCCATTCACTTCACAATACGGCTGAATACTTGGTTGAAAAATACACAAACGCGTTGTATTGCAGCAGAGGTCGAGCATGAAAACGAAGATGTTCAGCGGCCACCTTCTGGTGTTTCTCCGGCAAGAATATTGTTGCAATAATCATCAGTTCAAAAGTGTCTACGCACCTTTTGTTGCATTGTACGAGTGGATTATTTCCTTTCCGCTTTTCAAGCCATCTCCTCTTTCATCGATAACTTTCTTGCTTGTGATGTTCTGTTGATCAAGGAGCACGACTGTTTTGTTCTTTTTAGGAACATAGGAAACGAGTGTTTTTTCTTTCGAAAACCCGAACAAACTAGAATGAATGTCACGTCTTCTTCCGCCTGTGAATTGTACCGGAATTGCCGCTTTGTTTTTCCTGAGAGTCCCAGTCAGGGTCAGTCTTTTCTCCCACAACTTCTCGCATAGCGGTACAGAGGTAAAGAAGTCTGTCTGTCGTGACAACCTCTTACTGTTCCTTCAGATTGTCTTCACTAAAGCGGAGTACAACGTTCATGCCAACATCCTTTTTGTCGCTCCTCAGTTTAAATCTTTCCCCAATTATATCTCAACGTTGCATAGGCATGCAGTTTTCACGTTACGACGATACAAAAATACTTCACTCCATATCTGGCGGGTTTCGAAGGCATGAACTGTCTGAATGAACAATTGCTCTAAAAGCCTATATAGCGTTTCATCGATCGTTACGTGAGAGTCCGGCTCAAATGCAGTGCGCACTTTTTCTTGGAATAAGGAAAACACGAACTCCATCTTGCGAAATTTTTTGAATCCGTTGACATCCGTCCCATGAACGTCATCGAAAGCTAGATACCTGCTAAGTTGCTGGAATCGATTTCTCGAATAAGATGAGCGTCACAAATTCTTGATAATTGGAGAGATGTTGGACTCCAAATTTACTGTATCATAACATTTCGTCATTCTTCGTCACTCCGAGTATCAGAAGCCCCAAATTTCGTGTCTCGGTTAAATTTCTGGGATATCTATCATTCAGTCGTTTGTTAGTGCAATCACGGAATGTGCTGTAATCATGGTTGGAGTAAACAGACTACTTTGAAAAAAGTCCTTTTGATCTTCGTAAATGATAAGTTTGAGCGTCAGTCCCGGTCGGCACGTTCACGATTATTTCTTTGTCTATTACGCTGAAAGAATGTGGCGATGTCTCAGACTAGACGTGACCCATCTCTGCCGTAGTAGAATTCTCCGCTCGAGTTTTCTTTCGTCCATGATCTGTATCTTCTTCACTCTCTGTCCTCATCGATGCTTTCTTCCTCTTCATAAGATGCATACTGTCCATCTTCGTCACTGTGCTCGATATTCTCATCATCAATCTCTTCAAAGTCGGATTCATTTGCCAAGATATCTGCAATTGCTGCCGCGAATAACCTACTTGCCAAAATTTACGCGCACGATACAATGCGGTCTCTGTGCCAACCTTTGCAATTCGAAGGTCTGACTGACTTCAGCTCGTTGGCGTCAAGCGAAATCGATTGGAGGACATGGGGTTTCCTCTCTCTCTCTCTCTCTCTCTCTCTCGCCATCGTTCTCTCTCGTTCTCTCTCTCTCCTCGTCTCTCTCTCTCTCTCTCTCTCTCTCTCTCTCTCTCGTGTCTCTCTCTCTCTCCTCTCTCTCTCAACTCTCTATTCCGTCTCTCTCTCTCTCTCTCTCTCTCTCTTCTCTCTTCTCTCTCTCTCTCTCTCTCTCTCTCTCTCTCTCACACACACACACACACACACACGAACGCACACGAACGCACACGTGCATAATAAAGTGAAGAAGGTTAGTCAAAGTCTAAGCCAGATTGAAACAAAAAGGAAGCTTCATCACAAAAAAAGGCCACGCGAATGACCAATAGGGGTGCAGGTGCACCCCAGAGCACATTCTTTAGCTATTGCGTCAAGCGATGGTTATAGAATTGGTTGTTAACGAGGTCAATTCCTTCTCTATACAATAATGTTTAAACATATAGCCCAGACAGCAATACATTTTCCCGATCATAATTTTTTGCAACAATATATATACGTGGGGTGCATGTGCACCCCTTTTGGTAATCCAAGGGTTAAGCTGATTTTGAAGGGAATTTCATGAACCCCCTAGTATTCATGAAAAAGTCGCGATACTAGTCGTGCTTTCTTGGCTGAAATTTAAAGTTTTTAATTCAATTTTCACCGGCATGATTTTATGATTCACTAGTTTCATGCTTCATTTCTTGAATCTGAATAGTGATGTGGATCTTTCAAAGTTAATTGAAATCATTGTCTTTGATTATGTGATTTTGCTCTGTCAGTTGCGTTGCCTGTGATATGATCACGCTTAAGAAAATACTCTTGAGGTTGAGCATGAAAGTAATAGGAACCCATCGAATTGCTAACTTAACAAATATTAAATCTCCAAGGGTGTCATGACACTGAGAATCTGCAAAATACCATCACTCCTTCTACATTACTATCGTGATCATTCAATTCCGTAGTACTTTCTTCAAAACTGCATAAATGTGCATATCTCACATTTGGTAACAATTCCAATTGTATTCACCTCTAGTTCATTTAATAAAATCGAAAGTGTATACACAAAGGGGATTTAATAAATGCGGAGTCACCAATCTATCTAATGTACTTACTCTATGAATTGTTATCTTTGTATACTTATCTCTAGCATTACTCTTTCATCCTCCACCTGCCTTCGCCTCTTGCCTGTGACATGGCCACGCTTAAGAAAATACTCTTGAGGTTGAGCATGAAAGTAATAGGAACCCATCGAATTGCTAACTTAACAAATATTAAATCTCCAAGGCTGTCATCGAACACTGAGAATCTGCAAAATACCATCATTCCTTCTGCATCACTATCATGATCACTCGACTCCGTTGCAATTTCTTCAAAGGGCGCTCATATAGTATAGAGTTTAGGTATATAAAAAGAGGTCTAATGAAAGAGTTTAGGTCTACAGTTCACAACATTAAAAACAATGGGAAAGAGCTGGTATAATTGTTTGATAAGATATCTGTGTCACAAGCAGCTATGAAGACTGATTCTGCAATGCGAGTTTTGTTCGTACGGGCGTAATTTCGCAATTTTTCTTGTTAAGCGTCCATATATTTTTTGTCTAAAGTGGTATTCTGAAATGGTTTAATTAATTTTCAATATTTCTATGCTGACATAACTTTTATATCATTAAGTTAGAATGCTTTTTTATAAGTATGCACAAAGGGGATTAATAAATGCGGACACCAATCTATCTAATATACTTACTCTATGAATTGTGATCTTTGTATACCTATCTCTAGCATGTACTCTTTCATATCCTCCTCCTGCCTTCGCCATTTATATTGACTTCTTATTGTGATATGCGTCTTGACCGATATGCGTCTGTCATTACGGGAATAGAGGTTATTATTTTCATTAATCCCATGCCTGTAGGACATAATCATAATCTTAATAGAAATGAAAATCAGACGATCAGGGTTACAGTATGTCACAATTTCGAGTATCACGTTGCAAGGAAGCAACGCTGAAATATAATCAACATTTTCTGATATCGAGATTTGTAATAATAAAGTTCACTGGTGACAAAAAAAGCCACGTGCACAAATTTGTGTATTACACAGAATTTTTACCAAAACCGCCATGTACCAGAAAAACACTTTTTAATGTAGCCGACCTCAAATGATATAGTCGCAGCCAAAAATGGCAGTCTTTAAGTAACGGTAGCTGCGAAGGTTATTCTTCAAAGAAATACGATCTGTAAGTTGTAAGTTGTTACGCATGCAACTAATTTAGAGTTAAGGTCAATTATACAATAATTCTAACTGTGCATCGCAAGTGAACCCTGACATGGTGGGGTAGAGTATAAACTAATCAACCGATATTTTGTGACAATCATGTCGCCGCTAGCATTATAATCGGGATGAAAATGTATAGTGCACTGAAATCGTGGGAGCAGTTTGACAAAAAGGGAATAATTAGCGCAATAAATCGATGACAGTATCTAGAAACATAGGCCCAAAAGATGAAAAAAATTCCAATAATGGTTCACTTGTTTCACATTAAAGTGCATTTACTGAAATCTATGAACGGGTTTTTTTCCAATTCAAAATGCAATGAAATAGAATGCACAGCATTTTTAAAAAGTGACAGAAACTTATAGTTCCCTAAGTGAATACTTATCTTCTATTTCATTCAATCGTTGTTAATTGGCTTCATTATTGCACTAAATAATATTAGACGTAAAACAAAGTTGATGACATTGTAATCTATAACCATGAATTTGTGAATACATCTCACTGAAGAGCAAATCATTGTCATAATGCGGACAATAATCTCAGAATTTTCGTTGCTTTAGGTGTAATGGAATGTACTTTACAAAGTGGGGTACGAACGAGAAAAGAGATCTACATTCTTCAGATAAAATAGTAAACTTCTGATGGATGAAGTAACGATGGCTGTGAAGTAAAATGCTTCAATGAGATTTAGAATTGAATAGTTTGATAAGAAAAATAGTGCTCTTCAAACTGGCTATTGCTTCTTTAACGAGGGTTCGATCGATATAGGACGATTGTGCGTCTGACCTTTGTCTTTATGGAACGCAACCTCTCCTGTATACATCGGAATGCAGTTTGCCTTGGACACAAGGTTGGACTTTGGACCTTAGGTTTATTTTAAACCTTGACCTTGGTTGCGTGAATTAGGTGCGGGTTTAGTGGTGTTTGTTGATTGTTGGACTTTGTTGTTTTTTGTGACTTTGGGTTGTGTAGTGGTGGAAAACAAACTTGGCCCAAGTTTTGAAAATTGCTTTTGGCTAATTTTTCCCAAATTTTTAATTTCAATGTGCAAGCAGCCATTTGAAGATAACAGAAATGATGTATTTTGAATTCATAGCGTCAACGAAACTTCTATGTGATGCTATGTGATCGTTCCTTATGTACACAACCGCGACTAAATGCAATTATTGTGCGACAGCATAGACAGAAGTCGATAATTGAAAATACCATCTTTGTCAGTTTACAATTCACAAACGCGTCATTTTTCAGACAGAAGGAACACATGATGTAGGCCCATAGTAAGCGTTGAACCTATGCTAAAGAGAAGGATTCCATCCTGTGTCGCATTTTACTGTAGCAATCCACACCTCGTGATGTAGGCTTTTGTGACTTAAGGAGACTATATTCAAACTAATCCTCTAAAACCGATGGATTTAGGCCACTGGAAAGTAATACATGATACAACAGAAAAAAGTGAATAGAATTATCAGAAAATTTGATATGAAATTGGCTTAAGCAAATAAAAAACAAGCAACATATATTACGTATGTTATACAATGCACATTGACAACATCTTTGACATTGACAGACATACGATGATCGATTCCAGTTGGCTCTAAAGTGCCCTCGGTTAATTATTTGCAATACATAGATCGATTGTAGCTTCAGCCTGGTTAATAACTCGAAGAGCGTTGTTGACATGGGTGAGCCAATTCCTCAGTGTAATATTCGGATTCTCATTGAAATTGTTAATAGTTATGAAATCTACAGAGGGAGATGAGTGTTTATCAATTGATACCCCGTCAGTCTTCATGTGAATATTTTTTCTTCCACTTGAATTGATGGTACTGTATTAAATTGCTGTACCGGTCTCATCTTCAACAATTTTTTTCTGAAAACTACTGAATGAATATTCTTGAAACTTATCATGTAATATCAGTAAATTATACTTTATATCATATGCCATTTCCAGGCTTTTTGTCGCATCGCACATCGAGCAGCCGACAAAACAGCAATTTCGCTCCATTGCCGAAATGCCACGATAAGGACCGTACTGAGATGGATTCAAATTATAGGTGTCTATTTCTCATCTTGCCCTTTTGAACAATTAAATATCTTTGCTTTGTGTGTATATCTATCAATTGGAAACAATTCCAAATGTATTCGCCTCGACGTGAGGTTCACTTATAAAATCGACTGCAAGTGTATTGTATACATATTGGGAATTTAATAAATGCTGAGTTGCTATTCTACTTAATACACCTACTCATGGTCGACACTCTGCCTACATACACTTGCTCTATGACAAACATTCTACCTACTATATTGTAGCAGTCGGACAGCACTCACCGAACGACCCACAGCATACGCCGGAGCAAAGTGAAGCCGATGACTTCATAGAGAAGGATAAGGATAGGTAGAGTGTCGACTCCAGAAAGTATCTGTATACAGTGAAAATTTTCATATCAAAAGATTCATTTTTTACGGAGATTGCGTTCCCGTGGTCCAAAAAACTATTTGAGCAGTTTTTGAAAAGTC
Organism: Prostheceraeus crozeri; assembly: GCA_907163375.1. NCBI lineage: Eukaryota > Metazoa > Platyhelminthes > Polycladida > Euryleptidae > Prostheceraeus > Prostheceraeus crozeri. The sequence continues at coordinate 352,494 of CAJQUW010011297.1, read as the reverse complement.
GGATGGAGTGGATTTCGAACTGGTTTACATCCTCGCACGAGAGTTGAATCCTTCCTCGTTTTCACTGAGACAGTTTTAGAAGACACATTGCGACACACGAACAAACAAGGCCAATTCCTGGCTAGAAATCGTGGATTTGTATGGAGGCCATGTACCATGAATGAGCTACAAGCTTTTATAGGCCTTCATCTTATAGCTGGTGCTTATATAAAGCTCATCACCGAGACGCACGCGAGTTATTCAGTTCATGGTATTAGTCTTTTTCGTGCTACAATGAATCATGGACGTTTCTGCCAACTGAAATGTGCACTTCGCTTTGATAATCCGGCACGCCGTGAAAGAGAGGACAAATTAGCTCCCATCCGATATGTTTCTCATTTGTTCAACGAAGCTTTGCAAGTTTACACTCCCGGTCCCTACCTTACTGTAGATGAAATGCTTATTGAATTCCACGGTAGGGTCTCTGGGAGAGGGTCCGTCAATATATACCCACGAAACCGGAAAATTTGGGACTGTGTTAAAAATATTCTGGATTATGGACTACACCCTGAAACTTCTACCTCCGACCCACCCCCCCCCCCCCCACACGAACCCCCACCCCACACCCCCCCCCCCCCCATTCGATGCCACTGGATTTCCTCGTGTACATTGGAACTTCATCTTTAGCAAGCACGCCAGCGCCCAACAACGCCCCCCCTACATCTCCCACGTGCCCCCCCAACCAACATAGGTGATTGGCGTACTTCCAGCTCAAAACTTCTCCGAAGCAGTAGTGATGCAGCTAAGCTCCAGGTAAGAAACTGACATTTTGTTTTCTCATGATATGATTTTTTTCGATGAAAATTTATTGAAATATGCTTATAATTAGAGCCTTCCATAGGAACCCAGCAAGTAGAGTGCTTTTCTATAGGCCTTCGCTGAGACTGAGTAAACTGGTGATGATATCGACTTGTTTGTAGCTGCTATGCAGACTCTAACTCATTTTCAATTATAAAGAATGTAATTCTTGATAATTGTTGTGTATAATTGGTGATGATATATCTGTGCCGAATTATGCCGACTACTAGGCTTTAGATACGCATTGATAATTCTCAGCAATATTCTTTGGTCTCTGCTTCAAGATGTGATCGAAAGGCCAACAGAAGGCGACTTTACAAAAAGATAAAATTATGTAAAGAGCGACTTTGTATTATAAACCTGTATACGACGTATATACTATAGATCATTGATACCAATTTACTATATATATTAGGGTGGATCAAAAAAGTCTCTCAGTAGGAGTTTCCTATCCTGAGTCATTTAAATTTTTGCTTCAATCAAAAGAGGCTGTCAACATGTACTTGCACTTAGAGTTTCAAGGCTCTAGCTCATTAGAAAGTACTATGCAATACAGCTTCAACTAGCGTAAATTGACGAAAAAACTAAAAAAAACAGAATAGTCAACAAATAGATGATGGCCACTGTGGGGATAGTAGACCTTGTCCAAATTCACTGAAATTTTGCATGGGAGTTCAAAATAACCATAGACCAAAGACTTGACCACCCAAATTTTGATTTTCAAAATTTCGATTTTTTTGATCCAGCCTAATATATATATCTACTTTACACCATTTTCGTTTCTACTGTTTTCTCACTTCGTTGAGGCATAGATTGGATTGTCTAATGAGTATTCGTTTCATATAAAATCATTAATCTTTTATTTTCAGATATTTGGACAAAGCGAGAACTATAACGATGGATAATTATTTCACGAGTATGTCGCTATCAGAACGATTGTTGTCACGAAATACGACTCTGTGTGGAACAATTCGTTCAAATCGTCGTGAGTTGCCTCCGGAATGCAAAAGTACGGTATCAAGACAACGAGGAGATTCAAAACACTACTATCTGGGCCAACATACTCTTTGCTCTTTTTGGGATAAAGGAACAAACCCTGTTCTGCTATTATCCAGTAGCCATGGATATCAACAAAACACTTCCTCTCGTGATGACAAACCGGAGAGGGATTATAACTCAACCAAAGCCGGAGTGGACAACCTCGACAAATTAGTTCGGGGCTATCGAAGCAAGCGTGAATGTCGAAGATGGCCCTATGGTGTATTCTTCACATTGATAGATGTTGCTGTTGTTGCTTCGCATCAATTGTTTCAACGAGAGTCATCAAGCGGTACTGATACACACTATATAAGCGTGAATTAGCAAAGTGAATTAGCAATGTCTTTTGCTCAAAGCCGTGTTGGATTTCCACAGCTTGCAATGGAAAGCAAAAGTGCGATGAAATCGATCGGAATTGCAATAGAGCAGCAAACGATCCCTTCACGGTCCGGCCCAATTCGACAAGGTCGATGCTATCTATGTTCACGAGCTCGGGACAGGAAAGCAAACTCCCGTTGCTCGTCTTGTTCGAATTTTGTGTGTCCAGATCATTCAATGTTTAAGTGTTGCAAATGTGACAGTAGTTGAACAAGTTTTGAAGTTGTTCGTTACTTCTATCATAAGGATATCGAATGGAATTCATTGTTTTCTATTTGGGGTGCAGATGCACCCCATGATGACGGTTAACTAGACTTTTTCCTGATATCGTTTAACAGTTAAGTCTGATCAGATTCTTGCAGAATCTGATCAGAACATTTTATTTAAGATCTTGCATTTCCTGACCATCAGCAGAAAGTATCAGACTTACTAAATCTTATTTCAGATCTTACCAGTTGATAATTGAAATTAAAAAAAGTGAATTAGAATTTAAACCTTCAAGTCCGAATATAGTGCGAAGATCAGACGACATCAATGATTTTGGTTGTTGAATGACATATGGAACGTCAGGTCACTGGATATATGTAGACAAACGCATTTTTCTACTTAAAAGATTTCTAAAAAATTACAAATAAGATCTTACAAGATCTTACAAGATCTGATAAGATTTGCTAATAAGACTTAGTACGACGGATACTTTCTGGTCAGAGCTTGTAAGATTTCCTTAGTAAGATTGGGTGTCATTTCGTCTAGTGATTTACATGTATGTCCCCCTCGAGTTCATTTGATAAAATCGAAAGTGTTGGGGGATTTGATACATTCGGAGCCACCACTCTACCTGATATACCTAGTGTATGGCTGACTGTGTATTTCTAAGAAAAATTCATGACTTTTTTGTACTTGTGTTTAAATCTGGAAATCAAAATATTGTACAATATAATTAACTACAATCATATTGGCAGATGATGGTGATCGTATTACTTGTTTTTTGTCTCTCTACATTACTTCACATGAACTTTCAACTCAGTGTGACGATTAGTTACGTGGCGCATAAAGACGCAATTCTTTCATTGTAATTTCATGCATTGCTTGCAGGGAATACATTCTTTGACAATTCCAAGTTTTCTCTTTCCTACGAGAAATGGCTTACTCAGCGGCTTCCAGTGGATAGCAGTGGTTACTGCTACCTAGTCAGTCCATCATGTTAAGCATAGAATGAAAGAGTTGTCCCATACAGCATGAGCTGTCCATCAATCCAAATAGCTGATGCCATTCCGGCTATAGAAACAAAAGAAAAGCAAGAACTGCATTTCTTCCGTTTGATTCTCCTTAAGAACATGCAACACTTGGTTCTGTGTCTGAACGATTAGCTGAATTTGCCATCAATGACCAACTCTTGTTCATTCTAGTCCCACTAACTTGAGCAAATGGAGTAAATTTTCAGAAATATATATATATATCTTGTTTAAGTACTTTAATGCTAAGGTGATTTCAAATAGTCGGCAATTACACTTGTTTCGTTCAATTTTTATTGTCAGTCAGCTGATAGATTAATTCTAAGGCATATGATAGCGAATATTTAGTCAAATTAACCGTCTAAAATAATGGTCCTAACTTCTGTATGATGACTGTTGCTCAATGCTTACATTTGTCCTAGGGTGAATAGGTGTCAACCACATCGCGACCCGTAACAGCCATGTTTAGTAGCGTACCTTTCTCTCCCTTATGCATGCATTTATAATCCAGCTTTTAAATGTAAGCAATTTGTTGCGGAACGAAGATGCTTAGCCCGATACGGGTATTATTTTATCATTTTGAAAAATGATGAGTAAAAATAATAGAGCAACCTTCAGCATTAACTGAAACACGAATTACATTCAGTGTAATTTTCCTAAATCGTTGCATAATTTAAAAAAGCATTTGAACTTCTGTGTCGTCTCATCAAATTGAATCTTAGCAGATGATGAGTTGCTCGATTATTTCTCGAACATGTCAGCCGAGGCACTTGGTTTAGGAAACTAAATGGTTTTCTTGATTAAATGAAGTAGTTGCTCACTGTATCTTTGGTGTGTTACTTCATTGTGTTAATTCAGCCGACCCTCTGGTCACATTGCCTTTCATCTCTTCATTGATGAGGTGCTAAATGTTGTCGACCCTTTATCGGATGCAGCGGCATTGAAGTCAAGTTAACCACAGCGTGAAGAAAGTTCTATTGTTGTGAAGCAGATGTAGATCTGAGATTCGACATCTTCCGGCCTCAACCAAGTGAGATGATGGCTCACCTATTGACTGAGCATGGAAATATTCAAATTGAATTTTTCATGGCCGCCTTTGATAAATGTTGCATTTTCCATTGTATTTTGACAACACCAGGATTGCTGTAAACTCAAATTTGTTGAAACCGTCATTGTTAATACAACAGCTACTGATATGATTAATTTGTATGCAGTTGAGTGTTAAAAGAACATTGTTCATGTTAGAAGTAACGCAGATTGATGAGTTACCTGAGTGAGATTTCCAAAATGCAGTCGATATTCTAAAAAATGTGCCATCTGACAGCTTTACACCAGCCTGGTTCAGTGGAAGCAATCTTGTTTTTTTTTGTATTGTGTGCTTTCATCTCTAGCATCGGTGAATGAAATTACCAAAAAATCATGTTTGCGTTTGTCAACCTGACACTACCGTAACGCTTTACTAATTTGATGAAAAAAAAGTCTTTTATTACATGGTGCCAAGTTTAATGTAGTTGGAGCATCATCATGAATACAAAAATAACATGTTGGGTGTTTGTTGGCAACAATCACTTGATAAAGCTCCGTGTTGTCAGCACATAGACCTCTCAAATTTTTCTGTATCTCGTTCTGTTAATGTGCCTGTTTGAGACTTTGAAATATGCACACTTGCTTGACACTGAATTCCCATAAATTGTGAAGGTCGAAGAGAGGTTTGAGATTGAAAGTTGGCGACTGATGATTTAAAGTCAAATCCAATAATTTTCTTTACTGACATTTTAAAGGAAGTTGATGAGAGGGACCGATGCAGATGCAACCTAATATTTGATGGATGTCTGAAAAATGTGATGATATTCTGATAAATCGCAAGTGGCATGATCTGGAGCTGTTTCAGTAGATTGGGAGATCTTTTAGTCTAGCCAACTTTGAAATTGTACTGACAACTCCAATCGGCAAAATTGCATCAGGGAAGCATCAAGCTTTGAGAATGCTTTACAAGAGCCGTAGTGCAAGGACAAAAGTCCTTCAAAAATTTTGACACCTTTCGTAAATAGTTTTAATTTCTTTTCCATTAGTGTCAACATGAATAAGTATCAGAAAGCAGAAAATTTGCCAATTTCGGCAAGAAATACGAAAACGCAGATCAGAGAAACAAGTTGTGGTATAGCCTACAAGGGAACAGTGAGATGCCGCGAAAATTTGCAAAACTTCCAATGATGATTTAATCTTTTCCTGGATGAATCATATGCTTTTGCTGACAAATGCGCGGTCACTCTATTATAGGCTTCCACCATGTGTTACTAAGTAATCTAAAACCTGGCTATGAATGTATGTTATATATATACAGTAGCCTATATATAAATAGCTGTAGGTATTATATAGCTTTTGCTTAATAGCCGTTTTGGTCTTCACATGTACCAATGTCAATGAAAGGGAATGTGATCACCAGCGAATTCAGAAGAGCAATCCGTAACTCAAAAGAAAAATCAAAGCATGCTAAAAGAAATACTACTTTTTGAAGAAATGCTCAAAGAAAGACCGAAATGCTACTTAATCTCATTATTTCTATGTAGCGTTCAGTTTTCCTTTTTTGTGGATAAGTTTTTTATTCTTTTGATATCTCAAGTGATCCATGATATTTTTGTTAAAATTCTGTGTTAGCATGTCTCAATGTCTATGCTCTACTAAAGTTCTGGGTTGTATTCCATAGATAGGTTAGTTGAAATTTTCCCAACAACATTCAGTACAATTTCATTTTTCTGTATTCCTTGATACAGGCTAAGCCGACATATTGGGAATAAGAAACTACAATGTCGTAGAAAAAAGCTTTTTTCTGCTTTAAACGAACCTGATGTTGATTTAGAGGTGCTTTCAGATGACTCATGGGAAGGTCACATATAGACCCTACTCGTTACTTGTTCATCGACATCTTTCAACATTAAGAATGCGGCAATCAATGGGCTATGATGGTGTAAGTGCTCTCTCAGTCATTCTATTTATCCGCGGATTTCCGCGGGGGCCCCCTCTTGACCTGAGTAGCATGGAAATGTAATGGTAGGCTCTAGGAAGGGTGCACCGGATTTGAAAACTTAGAATCCGATTTGGAGATAAAACAAATCTACACTACATTGTGTAAATTTGTTTTTTTCCTTAATAGTGCAATGCATCTATAGCAGTTAATGAATTGGAGATTTAAAAGCCACATTTGAAAGATATGTTGCCTTACCTGTCATTTGTCCTTAAAGGTGTCGTGTAATAGCACTTGACGAGTTTATTTTATGCTGACGAGCTACAATGTTGTATGAGCATTTCAAAGAAGTAGACAAAGCAGAAAGCTAAGATGCACCATGCTGAAGGAACAGCGCAATTTTTGAAAGAACATACATATATTGTTCTGCTTGAGCAGGGAGGTTGTGCGATGTTTGAAAATGGGACTGTAATTGGTTGAAATTTTCCCTCGCAAGAAGCGAATGTTTTAGGAAAACTAAACGAAAGTCAGATCAAAATGGAGATGGACCTACTAATCAATTCGCGAATCGAACTCTGATTTATTCCGATGAATTGTGTGCGCATTTTAACAGTCTCAATGTGATGCATGACTAGAAAGTGAACTCAGTTGCTCTGGTAGGTCTTACTTTTGATCTTCCCAATAATCAAAAAAACTTGCAGTGTTCAATTGCAGAACCGGCATCTTCCAGTTGTTGCATGTTTCTGATACTAGTAGCTGTACATTTTAGAATCTGACAGCTAACATAGTGAACTGAGGATCATAATACAATCAGTCTTATTTTGCCGCTGTGTTGCATGTGTTACATCGTGATCAACCACAAGTACTTCATTTCACTATCATTTGATATATTTCATTCAAGAATAATCTAGTTACGTTCCACTTAGAGATTTATTCGCTTGCATGCTACATGGTTCCTCTTTCAGCCAACCAGAGCGAGTCTCGTGAGCGGCGTTGTTTCTCAGTCACAGTGAGCGTGAATTGGCAGCTGTGACGTCATCATGAATCTTTGACATTCATTTGCAGCCAAGCTAACGATCAGATAAGTGGGAAGTGACATGGAATCGTTGTAGTGGTTGATTTCTTTAATTTTCAATGGACATATTGCTGTTGTGACTACTATTAGCATGGTCGGAAAGGGCACTAATATTATTGGATTAACCTAAGGCTACTAACATGCTCTATATAACGAACGTAAAAAGGTCTGCTGAAGAACATGTTAGTAGCCTTAGGTTATCCAATAATATTAGTACCCTTTCCAACCATGCTAATAGTAGTCATAACAGCAATATGTCCATTTAAGACTTTGACCTCCACATTCTTGTCAAACGCAAATCACCAATAGAAGCTCGTCTAAAAGAAGCTATGTACATAGGAGATAGGAATCCAGATCCAAGCCGTAAACACGAGCTGGTCGGTTGAGATATGCTCTCGTCTAAGTAACTGCACACAGACAGTATTAAAGCACGTTCGCTGATTTATGAGGCACATTCTGCACGATTTTTACCAGACACTGAGGCTGCAACTGTGTCACGAAACGTCTATCTCCTGTATATATTTAAGCAATAAACTTTTACGGATAAATCACAGGGAGTGCATTATATTTTTTCCTCAACCTATCAAGTGATATTCGTAGTCCAATAATGCAAAATTACAGTTCAAAACAGTTGAGCAAGAATAATCGGTTATAGCTGCAAGTAGCAGACTACATACACTTTTTAAAAACAGTGCTTAAGAGTGATGTGCACTTCAAAATTGTTCGTATATGCATGCTGTTCGTGTAGTGCCGTAGTTGCAAAAAGGGTAATATTATATTTGTATAAAATCAACTTAAAAAGAAAATTCTATTTTACTGATTATAGAAAAATGTAAAAAAACGTGATGAAGATTGAAAGTGCTTAAATTCCAGCTGCTTTGTGGTAGCCACTGAGTTTCATTCATCACAGTTAAAAAAAATTTGCGACAAATTCAAATTAAGAAAGCTGTTTTTGTTGCATTTTGAAGAATAATTTTCCTTTTTCATTATGGCATCGACTGGTGACGCGTACAATTCATTTATTAAGGTTCAAATTATCATTCGATCGATAAATACATTCGGAACTTATCTGATCACCGCAACTGAAAGGCATCGAGACGCCGCATATTCGTCTGTCTCAGCGTCCACGTTTCCGAAGTAAGCATCAGCACGTTAGAAATACACAATTGCAACACCGTGCATTATAGTTCTTGTGATAATCGCTTAACTCCTATATTTTGTCAAAACCTGCTAACGCCCTGAATGCCATGCCATCTTTCATCCGAAAGTGTTGTATCATCGGCAAGGCTTGGATTGTTGATAGGCCGACCCTGAATTGACATCCCTGCCGCATTGTTATCATAACACGTTCCAGGTAATAACAGGTCACAGGAGATCGCTCTGTCTGGAATCCTCGTCCGAACCAGTCACGTTTCATTTCCGAGTCTAACTGCAGCTTTGGCAGTGTAGTATATGCTCTTCAAAATGTGGCTGATCTTAGCATCCACTCCGCATGATTTCAGTACTGCCCAAATAGCGTCTTGCCGAATGTTACCGATGGCCTTAGAGCAATCGATGAAGCAGACTATCAGCAAGGATCTGTAACAGGTGTCCATCGCGATCTTCAGCAAATCGTTGCTCATTGTAAGTTATTAAAGTTTTAAATAACTTTTTATTCTATTAATATAAGTTTTTTATTAAATTATTAAAATATTATGAAATGTTATTATAGTCTTGTATTGTGTAGGACTTATACAATTCACTGATTGTTTCTGATGGAACTATATGCCATATTTACTTGTAGATATAATGTACAAACTCCACTGTAATGATGGTTGCAGCATTCATGTTGACTCATCAGTCAAGCATGAATTCTTGCAGACATAATTGCTTTTCATTTGTATGTTTATTTCTCAGATCGGGTGATGAAACGGCATTCCGTGAGCAGCGATGCAGATAGCTTATTAGACGCCACCCCATCTCCTACAAAGCGCAAGAGCGTCGAATGTCCAAATTTTGAATGTAACGCTGCTGAGCTGAAAGATGTGCGCTTTCCAACGTTCCAGCAACCAGTAGAAGTTGGCTGTTTCTCCGTAGACGCTGACAACACTCTCCACGAGGATGACGGCCGCCATTTGGCTCAATACATCGGTAACAATAATACTACAAGACCGTCACATCGAGATCTCAACGAAGGACTCCAGTTTTGGAATCGTAAGCCTGTGCAAGCGAAAGAAAGTGAAGACTTGTTCATCTGGATCCAACGAAAACTGAAGTCAGATCCTAACTTTACCACGCCTCACTTTGTATGCTTTCGTGGCTTACTTACACGACTCCTCTCTTTTCCGTATGAGCAACGAGAAAGACTACGAATTGCGGCCATTAGACTCGGTCATACATGCTTCTTCTGTCGTTTTGAAACACCTGAGAAATTGGAGAGGCTTAAACACGAGACTGCTGATCAAAGAAGATTCTCCTACTGGGGCTACCGATTCGAGAAATACATGACCCATTATCGTAAGTGAACTCATATTCTAGATTTACTTTTTTGCTCCTGTTAGGAGCTACACCCTTTCCATGTCTATTTCCAAATCGATTTCAGATTTTTCCAAATGAGTTTCTGATATCTATCAGTGACCTCAACTCTGAAATTCAATATTGAAAAAATATCTGAAATCTTAACCTGTATGTCTGTTTCATTTTGAAATATCTGAAGTAGAAATAGAATAGGTGGAGATGACCACGCCACGCGTACACCAGCGTGCATACTGGTGCGCTTGGTGCAGCATCTTTGGGCACTCACTGACTTGTCTGATAGAGGCGTGTGAATTCTCAGCGTCTCCACCTTGAGCTTGAGCGTCTTGAGAGAATAAGAATTTCTTGCGTTAAGTGCAGTGCAAGTATTCCTGTCATCAACCAGAATAGTAGAGATCACAAAGTATCTCTTCGCATCTTGAAACTAATTTTCCTCACTTAGAACAGGCTATCACAGAGCAAGAAAATGTCTAAATATTGGTTTGTGAAGACCGATGAAACGCAGATTATTCAATGGTGCGGCAAATTTTCTAGAAAATGTGGAAGCGAGTTCTACAAACGAATGTTTCCGTTCTTAATGCAGATCGACTTCGTAATCATATTTTTAAAGGATGTAGTTGCGTCAGCAATATATCGATCTATCTCGATATCTTTGTATTGCTTTGTTTCGTAAATAACTATGCGGAGATGAAAAATAAAGTGTCCTAAAAAAATAGTGATATCGCTTCGATGAATCATATGAACGTCATTGAAGATGAAGAAAAAATTGAGTAGTCCTACCCATTTTTGGCTCTCCTCCCTGTTCTAATATTTAAGGATCTTGTTCTGTATTTACGGATCTCCTCAACTTTTCAGCCCCCCCTACTCCTAGTTTGCACGCCTTATGTTATAAGATTTGCTGTAATTCATAATGTTTATAAGAGAAATTTGCTTAAAACCCGTAGAAAAGAAGACCAGAGGAAATAATTCCAAAAATCTAGCATGTTCCTTTCTGTGAGAGCAAGCGATAACACCGATTATTTTTGTAGATGGTTTTCAGCGTGCAACCCCATATGAATATCGGTTAAAAAAGGACAAGGAACTGCTTTTGGCAACGCCATTTTTTTTAAAATATGCCTTGTCATTAAAGTTGAATTATATTTCGCCACTTCATAAAGGAACTTGGGACTTGTGGTTGAATATCGAGGCGGATGTCGTTGGCATATTTGTTGCAAATGATTTCAATAAAATACACGGTTTCAACCAGAATTACGTTGTCAGTAATGTGACGTCAAGCGAGCAAAATGGTTCGTCATTTTAGTCCAGGACGAACGCGGCTGATGAAATCAAAGCGAAATGGAATAGCATGATTTAGGGCGAATAAAAGTCTTTAAAGCACAAATTTAAAGACGTAGCAAATTTAACGTGGTAAGACTGATGAGAACTCTGTACGAAGACCAACAATCGGCGGTCAGGCTGGAATGTGGAACTATAGAGTGGTTTGAGATCCAGAAAGGCGCTCGGCAGGGCTGTATTCTTTCGCCGGCATCGTTCAACATCTACACGGAAAGAATAATATGCAAGAAGTGATGGATGAAGATCGAACAGGAAGATATGATCTCTTGAGTGTATGATAACAACGATAGGTGATCTCCGTTACGCAGACGACGCAGCGTTAATTTCAAAGACAAGAAGTTCAAAGACGGTTTGAACTGCTTCGTTGAAGACATGCAGGAGAAGGGTAGTGCACAAGGTTTAAGGATAAATGAAAAATACCAAGGTAATGGTTGCAGCAGTCGAAGACATTAATCAAAGTAACTTGGTGAGGATAAAGGTGAATGGTGCAAGGCTCGAAGAGGTAGAACACTTCCAGTACCTCGGAGCACGAGTTGAGAACAAAGGAGATAGCGGAAAAGAAATTGAGTGTCGGCTAGCGGTGGGAATGAAGAATCTGTAGCAATGACAAGATAAGCAGACAAATCTTGAACTACTGAAAGTAGCTACGCATGCGTGCGAGACATGGGTACTTCGGAAAGCAGATGGGAAGAACATTGCAGCTTTCGAAAACAAATGTTATCGAAAGATTCTACGTGTACCATGGGTACAACGGTGAACAAATGAAAGTGTCCGAGCGGAGATAAGAGTGATGACTAACTGGCTCTTACAATGCTCAAAGAGACAGAAGCTGTGTTACTTTGCGCATATGTGGCGTCACCAAGGTCTGGAGAAGAGTGCACGGGAAACATTTTTCCATGGTAGAAAGTGGAGAGGAAGACCTCGATATGACCATCGACATGGGAGAAGACCATCATCGAATCAATCACAAATGCGGGAAGAGCGGCGATGGACAGAAGAGGATTTCGTGAAGCCGTGCGAGCAGCCACTCTCCGACGAGAGTATGCTGAAACGACGAAAGTAAAAATGTCTAAGATAGATCAATTTTACATAAGATCCTTCAAATCTGATCTTCAAATTTGACTTAGTAACCCCCCTAAGAAATTACTAGGTAAGGTAAAAATATATCCTTAGGTAAAAAAATTAGAAGCTGTAGTTTCAAGTTTAATTTTACTTTTTCCGATTTCTACTTGATTTATCGTTGCAGCTATTATCCCTGGTCATTTCCATTCGTTCTCCCGTTCCTGATCCACGTTATATTGTCATACTCAGTGTGCGAAAGCAAATATTTTGATTGCAAAATGCAGATTGCAAAAGCTGATTGACTGTGCGCAATCCGATACGGCGCGTGGACGCTTTATGAACAAATTGAACGAAAATAGTTGGACCTTATCTTAACTGCCAACCCCGTTTTATTGATTTTTATTGAACAAAGCGTCCGGATACTGCATTTACCAACATTCTATATTTGTCCTTAAGAAAGCCAAAATTCGAAATTAATGGGAGAATTAGTTCCGCGATGCCGGAGGAAATGTTCAATTATTTAGTCTGATTCCTCCCTAAAAGCAGTAAATGCAAAAAGGAAATAGGTCAACCTAAAGTCCGTGTTAAACAGATGAGGTGTTTGGTTAGAGGCTGCTTTCTGGTACACAGAACACTTGCCGACCATTTTTTCAATATCACGGAGACCTGAGAAGGAGATGGTGTTCTAGTTACCAGTGTCAAGGCTGCGGTCATGGATGAAAATATACAAAGTGAGCTTCATAGTGTTTTAGATTATCACCCGATTGCTTCATTGTTGCTCGCAATGACCTCGTCGAACAGCATAATCCCACAGGCCTTTGGAAGTCCCTCTGATATCAGCTTTGACGAAGATCCCTGTAGCATACAGGTGTACAATGTACATTGTCAAGCGAATTCAAGCCAACGCCTTATCTGCGATAATAGAGATGACAAGGCAAGATGTCTCTACTATTTATTGCATTCCCCTACAGTGCGCTCAGCCCTCGTCTTGTGGTTGTGAGGAGATTCCTTCATTGTAAGCATCTTGAAAAGCAAAAGTAATTTTACACGAAAAATCGTAGGTGTTTAATTTTCAATTTTAACTCTTTTAGTGTAAGCAAATAGGTGCATGATCAATGCATGAAAATCTTTTCAGAAAAAATCTTTTGGTCCTTTTTTGTGAATTCATTTTAGATTGGGTCTTAAATATATAGCACAATATCATAATTTAAGAATTCTAGGTACAAAATACAGACAATATTTTGAGATTTTTTGGGTACAAAAGACGGATTTGTAAGTGCAGAAAAATTGACGCACTAATTACATAGTTTTTGTCAAAAGAAGAGGAAAGAATTTTGCTCCCAATTCCCGACTTTATATTGAATAAAATCTCAAAATTTGACACCCGAGAATATGAACAAGCCCATAATCCTATAGCTACTAATTTATGACAAGGTGAATTCTACATGCCGAGTATAGGGTGCAACGATGCACCATATTGGTGTAATTTTGGGAAGCCGCAAATGCGCAGTATTACAGTGCCTAGACTTTTCAGCAATTTGGGCTCAGTTTTTGAGATTATTTGGACTTAAGCTAATTCAGAAATGGCTTCGTTGATTCTCTTTTCAATTCTAGGAGTCCGGTCAAAACCGAAAGAAATTGATCTCGAATATGGTCGAATCGTTCAAAATGGTTTTGAACTTGTTGACATGATCAGTCGACTGAAGATGACAGGGTCCATTTTGTTTTAGTGCTTTCAGGGCGTTCATTTGATTTTTGTCTGAAGGACTTTTAACGCGTCTTCTAGAGAAATCTTAAGCAGTGGATATCAACTTTTATTTAGAGATTTTACAAGTTTTTACATTTAGTTTGGGGAGATGCTCGTGGATACCAGCGGTAGACCGGAACTTGTGAAAATATTTTATAAATTCTTGGTGATTGAACCTTTATCATGTTTTTCTTACACACGTGTGTGTAGAGGATGCTTGTTAATTGCATTTTTAAACTTGTCCTTCCCTTCCAATTGACCGACTAAAACAGCACTTTTCATACAACTGCATATCGTGCTGAATATATGTTTTGTACGGGATTGGACGAAAGTTACAACAATCCGAGTTAAAGATTGCATCTGAAAGCTTTATCACCCCTGAATATCGGTATAACTTTTCCGAGGCACACTGTTTTACTACCAAACGGCAACTTAATTTGAATTGTAGTCAGTTCAGGTACAATTTATTTGATAAAAGTGTTTGAATATCACTTACGGTACTACTGTTGATTTTATTACTTATCATCAAATTCCTAGAAGTTAAAGACCACAGAACCTGTATTCATCAGTTAAGCTTTATAGGATTTCACTTTCTGCTTATTTTCGTGATTTGATATCTGACCAGCGTGTAACATACATTTCTGATCCTGAACATCAATAAGTCATGTAACAGTTCTTTAAAAAAGCTTCGTTGTCATGGCTAAATTTCAATGAAGATGGAAGTAATATGTTAAGCAATCCGACCTAGTCAGAATAAAGATTTTTTGTCTAGTTTTTAACTTAATTGTACCCATTGCGCGGCACCAAATACACGAAGCCATGTTTGCAAGTCAAGTGTAGGACCACCGTCATGCGATGGCAGTTTTCAGCAAGTTTTGGCTAGCAACATGCATTGAGTACATGCCTGGTAAGGAATAGTCCGGATCATACTTGTACATTGTTAGGAACATACAGCACATTGCCTCTCCATACGGACAGACGCGAACCCTCGATTATGCATTCTGCACTTCGATGCATAAATGTGTACTTTGATCAAGTGAGCTAACTCACCACCTTGATGAGTTTTCTAAACAGCAAATATTGCATGTTTGCTTTTTATTTCAGCTGGCAAGAATGAGGCAAGAAGTGTTAGAAACGAAGAGTACGCGTCGGTGGTGAGGACGAAGCTTGAAGAATTTTCTTTATGTGAGTACTCTGAATTTTCAAGAACATATACATTATAGAGAGATGGGTTTGGTTTTAAGAAATTCGACCCGAACTCAGTCTCAAGTTATTAATTTTACAGACCCAAGAACTGAAATAAATGTAAAGAGATGAGTACTTAGCGTCCTATTCCTGTTATGATGCCTCATTAAGTTTAGTCGATAAAGCTTGGTTTAGCTGGCAACAAGCAGACCTTATTCTACTTAATCCGGTATAACGTGCATAGTGGACTCAAGTAAATTGTGAAATATAAAATAAAAGAAAAGTTTATTTGTGCGTAATCGATCTAGTCTCTTTTAGCATCAAAAGGAAATTGCGATTATATTTAGAAACGGCGGACCGTTTTCTTCCTAAAATAGCATCGAGTGCATCATAGTTGACCAAGCGACCGGGGATCATGACTATTTATATCCAAAGTTAAGAAACAAATTCCACTTTCCTCGCAGCAGAATTCATAGTCTCTCTCAAAAAATATAAATTAGACGATACTGAGGATCGGACGCCAGGAGCCTTCACAGGTCGATGTAAATTAGATGGTACCTAGAAATTACAGTAAACTAAGTCCATCCAGTTAACATCGACATGTGAATGTACTGGAAATCTGATATATTGCCATCTGGTCTATATTTTTTTAATGAATGGAAATCCAGCCTTAAATGAAAGTGGTGGGTTTCACTTTGGATATTAAACATTGATAGTGATAATGTGAAGATAATCAGATTGCTATCTTAAAGGTCCATGTAAGAAATACATTTAGGGTACATGGTGCATGTTTTGTCATGCAAATTAGGTCTACGAACATCATGATGCAGAGAACGCATGCTTGTGATCACAGGTAAATTCTATTTCTGCAAGTGTTTTAATGTACCTTCATAGGCCCCTATGATATGGAAATAATCTTCTTAGCATTTTATCAATCAAGTGTCAGTCATGCAATTACTTTGTGGAAAGATCTTCCTAGATTTTCGCAATATTAAAAATGCAATTAATTGATCATGTGTTCCAATTAAATTAGTTGATTGTTAGCAAAAAAATTAGACAAATTAGATTGCAATTAACTTTTTCCAACCCTTGCTCATAATCTAACCAATTCTATTATAATCAGTGTTTCTGTTAATAATCCATAGTATGTATGTTGGTAGTCCATGGTATGCATTTTATAGAAGTCTTAGTGACAACCCGCACTTTCGAGCTACTCTTCAGCTAGTCATAGCAATCACGGAAAGTGATACCGTATATACTCGCCTATAGGTCGATCCGACTATAAGTCGACCCCCCCCCCCTCGACTTTGCCACCCTAATACTGGTGTATTTCCATCTGCCCGCCTATAAGACGAGACGAAAAGGTGAATTTTTGTAGAGTCAAGTCAATATTGAAACAAAAAGAACGATCACATTTTCAGCACAGTCCATAATAACGAAAGCACAATTCAGTCATGCCAGTCAACATTGTCTGGGATCAACCGATGAATATGAATAGCGATATATTGAGTATTGCGCGCACACCGATAACTACAGTAACAAGAAAAATGTTATAAATTTAATTGGACCCGACTATAAGTCGAGACCCTTACTTTTGGAATGAATTTTGGGTAAACTCGACTTATGGGCGAGTATATGCGGTAACTAAAAATTTTCAACTATATTGTATAGTGTATGCATTAGTTCATAGGGTCTCGACAATTGTTTTTCACTTATAAACAAATATTTATAGTTTCACAGTACTACTATTTTTTCATGTCAGTAGCGTGGTATTGTGTTTCTCATCTTGTCATGGAAGTTGATGGTAGGTTAACGGTTGTTTAGAGGTGTAGTTCTCGTTGAATTTTGGACTTCGCTTCAATCTTAACAACTGAGTATTCTCCAAGGTCAAACGAGACACCTCTCACCACATCAAGTATATGTTTATTTTTTTAACGAGTACGTCCTTTGAGGAGAGGAAATAAAAACGGTTTTTTGTCAGTTTTGATTAAGTCGCCATCACCCACTCCCAGTAATTGCATAAATAATCGATAAAATTATCGAATAAATAGATGATTAAGGGAATTATGCCTGAAGATGGAAGGGGTTTTTATTAGGAGTTTCCTTTAAAATATTTTATTGTTAGCTACTCTGACACATGAACGCCTTGAAATCGACGGGCCAGGAAAGCATCACAGACTCACTGGACACGCAATCATTTGAGAGAACAGCGAGCGGTCTTAAATAGAGGCATGAATGAAATGGACCCGGTATAGCTTCTTACATTTCACAGATAGTTTTATCGCTTTCGTCCTCACAAGTTTGAGCCGGCAAAAATGCGTAGATTTTACGTGGATAAAATCATGCAACGTTAGTGCAGTCAAAAAATAAAGGGACATGAATGAAACATCGCGTTTGAATTACCTAGCTGTTATTGTTGATAAAAGACATCTACGAAAGTAAATCCTATGAGTCCTCTGATATAGAAGATATAGGTGATCTCAATGATTAGTTTAATACATGTACATCATAACATATCTGAACATCTGAAATCTGAATATCTGACAGCTAAATAAGTCTTCGATTTTAAAAACTTGGGTTTGAAATAGTCATGTGCAATTATAACCGTGGTTGCGGTGAACCGCGGTTAACCGCTGTAGCTGTTCTTAATGGCCGGTTACGGTTAAAAGTACCACGGTTGCGGTCCGCTACGGTCAACTTCATCATCGATTACGGTAAATCACGGTTACATTTTGAATTGGAGTATATCTTGCTCTTATTTGTTTTACTTTTGGAACTTTAAATGATTGGCAATTGAATAGTGTCTTAAGGTTAAACAATGAATACAAGATTTTTTAACGAAATCTGAATAATGTCAGAATCATAATAGTATCATAAAAATCAATTGTAGAGGTGCGTACCTGTTATTGCATTTTTTTTCATTTTTTACTGAATTTTCACCCCTAGCACAGCTATGAGCCATGAACGAAGCTAGGGGTTACTCAATGAAAAGTAAAAATTGTATTATTTTAAATAAATCAATTCAAATAAAAAAAACATCTTCTAATCTGATTATGCTGTCCCCATCAGAAACCTATTCGCACGCCTCTTGAAAGTATCAAGATTGTATTGGTCAGGGAAAGTGGTCTGGGGAAGTTGATTCCAAAGGTGTGCCGTGCGAACAAAAAAGCTTTTTGAGCGACTCACCGTACGTGCGCGTTCTAAGCTCACATTATAGCATGTGAGTGCATTAGGTCTGCGTGTGCTTCTGGAGAAGATCTTTGGATTGGGTACGCACTCATTTACTGCAGAGCTGCTTCTACCGAAATAGTACCTGTAGAAGAGACTGGGTGAAGCAACATCCCGTCTGACGGAGAGCGACTGTTAGCAACTTGTTAGCGAGCTTTTAACCCATGAGATTCTTGACACGTTTCTCAACCCGCTCAAGGAGGTTAAGATGCGTTTGTGGGGCGCCGGCCCACAGATGACAACAATACTCCATCAGAGGACGAATAGTGGACTTATAAAGATAGCAGACAGTCTGTGGTGGAAGATAGCTGCTGGCACGATAGACACTACCAATGCGTTGAGCTGCCTGCTTGCTAATGGATTGGATGTACGGTTTCCATGACAAGTCTTTCGTAACCGCCAATCCAAGGAAGGAGATGGAATCTTGTTCTCTGATCCTATTATCTGACATCTTAATGCTATGATCATCATCTCTTTTAAGTCGTGAGTGCAGAATGAATGATTGAAGGAAACAAGCCAATTGGCGCCCCATTCTAAGACCCTGCGTAAGTCTTCATTAAGAACGTCGCATAACTGCTGACGTTGCTGAGTGTTTTTAGCGAGTCGCTCATTGGAATTGAAGAGTGTTGTGTCATCTGCATACATCACCAATTTACTCACTAGGCAGTCTGGGAGGTCGTTGATGTACAGCAGAAAAAGAGTGGGTCCCAAAATTGACCCTTGAGGAACTCCTGCATTGACAAACTTGGTGGAAGACTTTTGGCCATCTAAGACGACAGATATCTGCCGGTCACTAAGGAAAGAAGCAAGAAGTTTGTGGAGTTGACCAGCAACTCCATAGGACTTTAGCTTCATGAGGAGTCCCTGATGCCAGACTTTATCGAATGCCTTGGAAATATCCAAGGCAACTGATCTCGTCTCACCTTGTCTGTCAAGGACGCGACTCACATGTTCAGTGACATATGAAAGAAGATCTGCAGTTGATCGAGAGTGCCTGAAACCATACTGTTCTTCTGATAGAAGGTTCTGAGTTTCAAGGAAGTTAACAATGTGTTGGTTAATCACTGCTTCAAAAATCTTGCCAGCAATTGGAAGCAGGCTGATAGGACGGTAACTAGATGGAAGAGATGAATCAGAACCTTTCTTTGGAACTGGAACCACGGAAGCTACTTTCCAACAAGAGGGAAACTCACCGGTGGATACACATCTACTGAACAGTTTAGATAAAAGTGGAGAAAGCTCAGGTGAGAGATGCTTGAAGACCGAAACCGGGATGCCATCTGGTCCACTAGACTTAGAGCTATCGAGACCGGCGATGATCTTTTTGACGTTTCGGACTGTGACTGAAGGAGGACTAACCGACTCATCAGTGCGCGTGGGAATTGGAGGCGGAATTCCACCTCCATCGTCTAATGACGAATTCTTCGCAAACTCCTTGCAAAGAAGCTCGGCTTTGTCTGCTGAGGTTGTCGCCATAGAAGTACTGACTTCGGCATGACGGAGTGCTGGGATGGAGGATTTGTTCCTATTGGTGACACTGTTGTAAATCCTCCAGAAGTCCTTAGAGCCAAGCTTTTGGGTAGCAATGGCATACAAAGCGTAACGGCTTTTGGCCTGATGTATGGTTTCCTTGCAATGTCTACGTGCGGTTTTGTACAATTCAAGATTGCCAGCGCTACTGTCACGCTTATACTTATGGAAAAAGTGGTCACGCTGGCAACTTGCAGCTGCACATTCTGGTGTAAACCAAGGTTGTGAGTGGGGCTTCATTTGGAAAGTACGGTGAGGAATGTAGGCCAACATCCCTATCTGAAGCCACTCTGTCAGTTCTTGCGCCGACTTGTGGACGTTCTCGCTCAGAATCAAATTCTCAGCTTGAACTTGACTAAGAAAAGTGCGGAAGCCACACCAGTCTGCTTTGGAGAATTGATAAACTTTTCTATGGAAGGGTGCAGACGGTGTGGAGCAAATTTGTTTGCCAGAAACTGTGATAACACAGTGATCAGACGTGCCGAGGGAGAAGTAACCTTGTGTGAAAAACAAGTTGGATTTGAGGTGAGAAACAGGTCAAGGAGATATCCAGTATCCCCAGCTCGGTCAGGCACTCTGGTTGGACAAGTGACAATTTGACTAAGGTTGTGAGAGACAGCGAAATCCTGGGCTGCCTGACCGGAGAGATCGGTGGTGCGTGAGTGCACAAGCCAGTCAACATTGTGCACGTTGAAGTCACCAAAAACGGCAACTTCAGCGCTGGGATACTCTTGTAGAAGAGAATCGATCTTGTCAGAAAGAACATTGAAAATATCCGCATTAGTTGATGGAGAGCGGTATAGGAAAAATAGAAGAAGAGTGGTCTTCTGCAGCGGCGCAATGAAGGCAAGATACTCATGCCTTGGATCCTCTGAGCTACGAAGCCTTCTCAAGGGAAGGCTTGTCTTGGCATAGACTCCAAGACCATGACAAGGTGCTTTATCCATCCGGTGAAATATGTATCCATCATGAGTAACGTCGCTTGATGACACACTGGGATCTAACCTGGTTTCCGACAGGGCTAGAAGATCTGGTGACTTACCTTGCAGGAAGATGTTGATGTCGTCGTAATTGGACCTCAGTCCTCTTACGTTGCTGAAGCTGATCCTGAGAGGGGTTTTGAGCTTGACGGCTTGACTACGTTTCTTGTGTGTCTTTCTCATTTTCATAATTTCTCATAGAATATCAATCAAATAAACAAAAATTATACTGTACAACAAAGTGATACAAGAAACTTTGGAAGGCATCAGAAAAACGTAAATAATACTCGTAGCAACAAAGCTGCAATAAATAATACGCAAAAAAGACACTTATAGGCACAGTTCATGTCGCAAAAGCTAGAAGAAACCCAAATGAGAACCCCTTTGCCGTAACAATGGGTACAAGTCAGGTAGGCCACAGATGAACCGGATACAGCTACACGGGCTAAACCCCTCAGTAAAGCTACCCACGCATGTCCGTGGCAGTGGAACTGTACCGCCTTTTTTCGAGCAGTTGACCGGGCCTGCCTCCCAAAGCATTACCAGTGGGTTCGGGACCCTCGAACTACCTGACGCCCGTATGCCGTGAATACGTTGGATCTGTCACACCTTAACCTGCAACAAATGGGGAAGTGCAAAAGAGAGCAGTGGAAGGAAGTTCGATCACAAATGAGCCAAATAAGTGCCATGCCCAAAAACCTGATTCAACAACATGAAACATCTGATGACTGTTCATATCTCTCAAACCAGGGGGTGGTGTTAATTGGGACGGCCGAAGCCTACCACACATTTAAAATAAACAAACGTGGAGAAAAAGAATGAAAAATTAATCAAACATAAATAAATTCAATGACCAGTAAAATAAAAATAATATTCCAGAGCCTGCTAGTTAGCCGGAGCACGGTCACAAACCGCCGACAATAAACCTTTCCGACAAGGTAGAACCCAAAGAAGCATGAGCTTCAGACGACAAAGCCTTATTGCGACTCCGTTTTCACCCTTTCACCGCTTTGAGGTCGCAGGTTGAGTGAGAAAGGGAAAACGTAAAACATTTGTTTAACGTAAAATGAGCATCTCTGTCAAATGGCTGTGTAAACAAGTAGACGATCACAAAATGATATATTATCTCATTGGCTGTAAGTTCTAATATTAGCTATTGTTACAGTGACCGCAAAAAGTTTACGAACACCCCTCAGAATTCAAAAGAATTGTCTGTCCAGTAAAACTATGTGTTGAATGACGTATTAATGCACATATAACATGATTAGTGAAGAAAACACATCAAATTTGATACAAACAAAGCATTTTAATGAAAAAATTTCAGTATTTTGTATTATAATCTTTGTTCTTCAGCACGGCCTGTATGCGGCGTGGCATAGACATGACCAGACTCTGGCACAGCTCCACCGAAATATCAGTCACCCAGATCATCTTTAGGTGGTTCTTGAGTTCCTCCACATTGCTGCAATTCTTTTCCGCCATCTTTTTCTTCAAGAGAACCCATAGATTCTCAATTGGGTTGAGATCGGTGAGTTCCCGGGCCAATCGAGCTGAGTGATGCGGTGTTCTCGGAGCCACAAGCTCACCTTCTTAGCCTTGTGGACAGGAGCACCGTCGTGTTGGAATGTCGTACACCCCTGGATCTCCATGAACTGCAACAGGTGGTTGTCCAGCACATCGATGTACCGGTTGGCGTTCATCGTTGTGTTCTTCTCCAGGAAGTAGAGACCAGCTCGTCCTCTAGCACTGAAGGCGCCCCAGACCATCACTGATGGAGGGTGCTTCACCGTCGGCACCACGTATTGAGGAGAGAAGGCAGACGATCCGGGCGGCCGGCGGACAGTGGTCTTGAAGTTCCCGAACTGCCGAAACACAGACTCGTCACCGAACATGACGGACCACTGTTCAGCTGTTCCAGTTCGCGTGAGCCCTGCAGAAACTCCAGGCGCTTCTTCCCTCATCTTCTTTGTGAGAAATGGCTTGCGAGCTGGTCTTCTGGCCTTGAAGCCCAACTCCGAGTGCAACCCGTGTTGGACTGTCCTACAGCTGACGTCGTCCAAGATGCCTGGGAGTTCGGCCTTGATTTGGGCAGCTGACAAAAACGGTTTCTGTGACACTAGACGCTTGATCTGCATGTCAGTCCTGGACGAAGTCTTGCGCTGCCTCCCGTCCTCTTCTTAGGTTCCAGTGATTCTCCTGCGTCCTTCAGCTTCAGAAACTTGTTGACTGATGCAACAGAAATCTTAAGACGCTTGGAGATCTGTCGCTGGCTGTAACCTTCTTCAGATAAAAGCAATATATTCGAGCGCACAGCGACTGAAAGCTGCGGTTTTCGACCCATACTACCTCTGACGGCTCACACTCGTGTGTGACTTTTTACGTCAATGAGGAGGAAATGAGAGGCAGACAATAATCAATAGTGTATCTGGTGTATCTAATTGGACATCCAGACAGCCAATAGTCTAAAGTTACGCTGCATGAAGGGAAAATCAGCATTGCTATCGGCTCTGGTAAGCGATTCAACCAGGCAGTCAAATTTCATCTATTTTTAGAAGGTGTTCGTAAACTTTTTGCGGTCTCTGTATGTGTACGTCATGTACGTACACATTATTAACGTTAATAACAATTCGAAACTTTAGCGCTCGATACTTGTATTTTTCTGTTTGCCACGACGACTCAATTCGCATTCAGAACACCTTAATGGGATATTTACATGTGCATATGTAGTTCTAGACTGCAAGCTACGATTAGGAGGATAGGCAAAATATTTCTTATGTAATCACATGTACACGTAGGCCTGAATGGTGTAAGTCATTATATGCAGTAACGTATCCTACACTATAAAGGTGTAATTTTTAGTTAGTCTATCGTGATTGAAGCGTTTGTCAAATGAAAGAAAGAATAGCTTAATAACATAGTGTACCATAAGCCAATGCGCCTATACATACGATTCGCATTTATAGCGTATGCAAAGCCGCTGTCTTTGACTACATGTGAACATTTATTTGATAAACTGCCTTAACCACGATTTTTTCAAAAATAAAGATTTGTGTAATGATAGTTAGGTAAGACAAACTGGCCCAGGCACATTAGACTTGTCGATAAGCGAAGCATATGCATAAGACTATTTTGCAAGTTGTAGTCTATTACGATGACCAGTAGGTAACTGATGTAGTGTATTGATTCAACGAGTCTTACATTCAAACGATTAACAGTCGGATGTACAAGACATGTGTTTCTGCGGTTAGCGGCCGGTTGCGGTCAAAAATCTAGCGGCTACGGTTGGTTACGGTTAAAAATATCCTGTATATTACGCGTGTTTCGGTAGATTTTCATCAGAAGAAAATGCGAACTGGCAGAGTGTCCAGTAAGCTATTGACTTTTTTTAACCATGATTTTCTTAGCTTTCAGTGTGAGAAGTTGAAGTACTATAAGAAGTTATGTCACATCTTGGATATCTTATTTATCAAAACAATCTCCAATATTTTATAGTGATTCAATTTAATGAAACCTCTCACTAATCTAGCCCATCATTTAGTTACTGAGGCATCTATCACCCTACATGGCCAATTAACTAAAAATAGGAGCTTCATTCAACCAGAAATTATGGGTATATATGCCTATTAAAGTCCACTTTTTTAATTAAGCTTATTTGATTTAACTTCATAGTATATTTTCATAATATTTGACCTAAGCATACGTCAACATCATGAATTGAATGCGGCAACATGTTCGACGAAAAAGGCCCTTGTTTAGAAAAGAGCCACTCAGCGATTACATTGTACTTAATTAGTTTGTTTACCAGATCTCTAGCTCACATCAAGGTATTCGAACTATCGATCAGCTTTCGAAATATTTCCAAATAGAGCACTTGTCAGAACCCCCATCCTTACATCCCTCCAGTCACGATGTCACCAAAGATATCAAAAGAAAGCAGAAGCAACTTCGCATTAATTGTTAACTTGACTACTCGTCGACGGGGACACTGAAATAGTATTAAACAGAAGGCCTCCCCACGACACTTTGCACTTGTAATTGGGATCATCGCAGGCTGATTCGGATCCCATAGTTCACAAGTCCTATGTTTTATTTTCTCAGTACATTTATTTATGGGCCTGTGTCGGTCCTTCAATGCATTATTTGATGAAATGGAAATTTCCGAAAAATGCAATCTATTGGTCGCTTATTGTTGTATATACCTATCCTTCGATCAGTGTTTCATCTCTGGTTGACTGCAGGACGATTGGTCGCACGATCTGATTGTGAAAATGCGACAGTCTTAGATCGATTGTTCTATCTAATCGATAGTTCGAATACCTTGATGAGCTAGAGATCTGACAAATAAACTATTTGAGTGGAATGTAATCGGTGTGTAACTCTTTCCTAAATAATGGCTGTTTTCTTTGAACATATCCCCGTATTCAATTCATGTCGTTGTATGCTCAGGTCAAGTATTATGAGAATAGGCCCACACTATGCGGCATGTAGACGGTACGTGTCTTATAGTTAAAACCTCTAAAAGTTTAATAGCTATTTTCAACCATTTCTTTATAGTTTTGCTCACGCTGCAACGAAAATGTGCTGTTTAAATTTAGTTTGCCCTTCTAGACTTCTTGGTCAGCAATTTCACTTGTAGACAAACTGCTAATCGGCGTCCTGGCGCCTCGTTGTATAAAAGACAGTCATAAAGTCAGACGGGTTAAGCATGCGTCATTGTTCGCCTTTCATCTTCCGCTTCTGGTGGGACACGAAATTGTCACACGTCTCCTTTCCGCACCAGGAATTGCCTATTTAGGATCGAACTGTCCGCGACGTTAATCGGTACATAAAGATATCCTGGTATCAAAACCAGATCGAATAAATCAGAATGAAGGTGACCAGTCTTTCAATATTTGAACCAATAAAGTTTCAGAACTTAAGAATGGGCTATAATCTCCTACCTGTTTCTCCGAAAGATCCTTAGCAATATTCGAAAAATAAGAAATTATTGTTTGATCTTAAGTGTACCTGGTTTCTAGCTCAAATCGAAGATAGATGAAGACTTAATGCGATGAAATTTATGTATGAACTGAGAATGTTAGTTGATGTCATGTGACTCATGCACTATTGCACAACACATGTATACATGGATCTAAATACTAAAATGGTCGTTTATTCAAGTTAGCAGTTTTCAAGAGAAATGAACTGTAATTGCTATTTTTAATGAAGTATCATCACCTATTACTTCTAGCAAAAATGTGTCACATTTTCATTAATATATTGGCAAATATATTTCAGGAAAATTCCCCAAGTCAATCTCATGCCAATTTGATAAAAATAGAAGGAAAGTAATCGAACTGGTGAACTGTATCTGTCGTCCTGAATAGTCGATTGTTACAAAGTTGGCGAACAAATAAATGTGACATCTGAAGTCAAAGATCGGAAATGATAAAATGATATCATTTTATTCTGAGGAAAAATGATGTCATTTTATTTTTGAAAAATGATGTAAAATGTTATCATTCAAAATGTTTGTTTCATTATATTTTCTAATCATAGATTCTTCGCATTTTGTATTGAAGCAAATTTTATTCTCTTTCGTTTGTTATACCCATGTCCTTCCGCACTGGTTGATTCATGTAGCGAAAGGCAACAGGCTATTGTCTGTCAGTCTGTCTATCACACAGATTGTCAAACAATGCTAGTCTAAAAACACTAGTTTGAATTTGTTTTTTGGGTAGAACAAACGAAAGAGACTATTTTGCTTCAATACAAAATGCAAAGAATTTATGATTAGAAAATATAATGGAATTTGTTTGAACTTGTCTTAGTTTCTATAATACGAGTATAATATAAGCTTATGAATAAATAATTAGTAATATGTAAACGGGGCTTTGAAATTTGGAAATGCGAGTACGGTCAAAGCTCGAGATTTCGGACTTGGATAATTAAGATTCTGGTTAATAAAGATCACTGTTTTCTGGGATTAGCTCTACATGTACAGTGTATATCTCATATATTGATGGTTACTTCAGACTTCCAGTAGGCCTATGATTGAACATTGAACTCATCAATAACTGTCTTGATGTCCTTGAAGTCTTGACTGTAACCTAAATATTTTTAGCCTTTTTTCGTATTTTAGATTCCGTTGGCCTAACCAACAACTTATTGTAGGCACATTTGTAATTCGAAGGTATAAAGCTTAAATCAAAACTTGCCCTCAAAACAAGGCCCTGCCTAAGTTTTGATATACAAGAAACTTTGTATGACTGAGCTGCTTTCTTCGGCCTTCCATTACTTTGAATATATCGATGCTACATGCAATCTAATTTTAACTTCATTGCTAAGAACAGCAAAAGTAGCATGGTAGCAGTGTAAATCGAAAAATTCGTTTGACTAGATTTATTTGTGGTGAAGGCATAGACGTATATGTCACTAAAAAATGGTATATTTTCATTATCAAAAATAAAATGATATCATTGCCGATCATAGACTAAAATAAAGTAGAACTGGCTCACGGCATCATACGAAGAGCTGCATTTGCTTGGATTATAATGATTAATAAAGTGCCATGATTGTGCCAATGTTCTCACTTGATTGCACTTAAACTGGCATTTTTTTGTCTCCAGATGTCAAACAGTTGTGCAATCAGCGTCACTAATCATTAACTTACAGCCTATTCGACAGCAGCAATCAATTATTTGCAACATGCTGAACGTTAGAAAGTAATAATTTGAAACTTATTTGTCGTCAGCAAATGAAGATATGCAGCTTATTCGACGTTGGCAATCAATAATTTACAACTTATTCGACATCAGCAAATAGCGATTTACAATTTATTCATTATACACAACACAATTATACTGTGAACTATTTGCCTGGCATTTCATCTACAGCTGTTGCTGATTTTGTCTTTGAGGGCTCAGAAGAATGCATTCCATGATTTTCAGTGTTGACCGTTCGGTGTCTCTGTGTTTCCCAATCATGCGCTGTCTCTGAAGCTGTACAAAATTAGTCACAGAATTAGGAGCCAGTGTTCCTACCAGTGATATCAATTTGTTATTTGGTCGGACTGTACAGTTTGCACTTTCATCAGCAAGAAATACATGCGACGAAGATTGCGTCAACATAATTTATTTTGTATTGTTCATGAATTAGGCTAATTTTCCACAACTCACAAAAAATATATAATGTCTATAAAATCTATAGATTTCATGGCGATGTCATCTTGAGATGTGGAAGAAAGCCGAGCAGCGGGTTAAACCAAGCCGCATGGCTAACAGCATTGGAAATTCGTCCGACCCTAAACACTTGATGTTTTATCAGAAGTGTTTTTTTAAACTTTGTTACCTTGACGCACTTTGTTACGTTGAATCACTATAGCATGTACACTGCATGCTGCTCACCTGCAGACAAAACTCATTTTCTTAAAAGCCTACAAGACCGGATTTCAATCTTGCAATTCATCTCAAGTCACTCGATGAAATTGAGTAGTATATCAATAGGTCTTTGCTTGCTCTCTTTTTTATTGTTGATGTTGATTTCATTAATATGTTATATTAATACTAATGTATTATTAATCATAATATATAATACATAATAACTGATTAAATGAACTATGTTATGCTTGTATGCACTTAAAAAGCAGAGATGCGGACCACCCATCAAGACATCGGACTACCCTTTTACGAACCAGATGTGTGAGTACGGTCGTCAAAATTTGACTCCACTCGACCCGAAAAATCAAAGAGTAGCCTAAACCCGGCCGGACTCGAAGTTTGCTTACCAACCCGAATCGAACTAGATCTGACTTTCAGTCGCTGTTGTCAGAGGAAATACTGCTATGGAAATCAAATTGATTTTCTACATACTATTGCATGTCGAAGGAGATCTATTGATGATCTTCGTTTTTGTAGAGTTTTAGACGGACATTCATGTCAGTATATTAGATTATTACCACGCGGAATCCTGATCTATCAATTTGAGGATGATTTGAAGTGTTCAAAGTTGTGCTGCTTAGACATTCTCATTTCACACCAGAAACTCATTAAACACAAAAACTCTACTTTAGCTCTCTCTCTCTCTCTCTCTCTCTTAACCTGAAGGCTAACTCTCTTTCATTCACTGTGCACATATCGTTATACGTGACACTTTTTAACAGAAAGCGATAAATCTTCTTTACGAAAAACAATCGGTTTCGAGGATCGACGCATTTGTTCTAGTGACCGTGTCATGTGCAGTGACTTAAACTGTTTTCAACGTTTATCCCTCATTGCATTGTGTATGGAATTACATATGATCCACACAAAACGTGAGTATATCAGAAGATTTACAGTTGTTTCCTGTTTGCAATTCAATCTTAAATTACTTTATTTAATTATGAGTGAATATGAGTATTCATGTAAGTATTCCGCATCTAGCTGTTTGTAGCCTACATGTATGTAGAAATCGCTTACAATACATGTATACGAACGATTTCATATTGCTTTTACAAATCCTATTTCTAACTAATATGATGTATTATATCAGCCTTATAGCCTTGTAGAATATATATGAAGTACTATATTATCTGCTGAAATACATACACTTGTTCAAAACTGAAAGTGCAAATGCAATAAATAAATAAATAAATTTATTTACTTTGCACTTTCAGTTAAGGTACACGTATATATCATCGCCAAGCCGTTTAATTCGTGCTGATTTTGCATGAAAAAACTTCGCCATGTTTTGTGCAAGCCCAACATGCCACTTACTGTGTAGAGGAGTTTATTTTGCATGGTATAATGCGTAACTCTCTTTTGTTGTTAACAGCCGAATTTACTTTGCATGCCGCTTATTGTACAGAAAAGCTCTTCTTGTGGTGTTTGGTTCACATGGCGTCGTTTTATATGTGCATGCCGCTAATGGTGTACAAAATTTTGTCTGAGAAATTTATTGCCTTACAGTCAAAGCTTGTTAATTAAGACCATACATTCCAGATTTTCAACAAAAAATGCCACGGCCGTATGATCTTTGCATGTGATGCCTATATGGCTATATTTTCGCATCAGTTGAGTTTTTACACAGTCCTTATATGTATTGAGGATATCCCTCTGAGATTATTTTTTCCTTTTTTCAGTAGCGAGCTCCACTCCAGTGGCAACGAGTATTGGCATCGAAAAATTCGACGAGTGGTTTTTTTCGCGCTGCACCGGATTAGTTGGGCGTGCATCCTGCGGAGGCCTATCTGTGATTTTGTTTACTATCTGGAGAAGACTTTTGTATTATTTATGCAAGCTTGACTTGAAAAAAAGTGAAAAAATAAGAAACTTTTAGATAAATTGTAAACTTCAAAATACCTCACTTGAGCATTCACGCATTTTTTACACATTTTCACAATAATTCTTTTGCAAACTTTATTGAGCTTATTTTATGCTCAGCCAACAATTTGTACATGTTGTTTTATATTAGGCCTATTATTTAGTATGTATATTAAATTTTATCGGAAGCAAATATCGGGTCACTCGTGAAACCGATATTGGTTCTCCAGAAAACCAAGATATAAAGCTGAAAAACCAATTTTGGTTTCCCAGAAAACCGATGACTTTTGGTTTTCCAGAGAACCAATTTCACTTGGTTCTCTGGAAAACCATATTTGGTTTCACCCCCGGGACAGGCTGAAAAACCAAAATTGGTTTTCCAGGAAACCAATTTTTTTAAGAGTGTACAAATGTATACTGTTATTATTCATGCGTTTATCTGATCAATAAAACTCAATTAATTTTAGATAATCGCAATATTGCGCTGTAGAAGCCGCTCTAAGAGGCAGCGGGAATCTACAGGTGTTTCAAAAAGAAATATCCGATTTCATTGGGGGTAGTGCCTATCTATTGAACTAACTCGGAGCCTCTAGATAAGTTGTATAACTTGTAGATATAGTGAGCTTCGTACATTACCTTGCAAGCCGTTCTGTTTTCCTTTATTCAGAGGCACAGAACACATTTTCAGAATTGTTAATTTTTGAGCAAAATTTACAAGTGTTCTGTATGACCTACTCTGGAGGCACGGCAAACACCTAGACGACAGTCCAGCTCATCTTCATGCCACAGGGATCGAATTCAACTGCTAATGGCTATAAACGAAGTTAATTTCGGGAAAGTGTCTAGAGTTCTGCCAGCTTGTTCTTAAAAGAAAGCAGAACGTTTGTTTTACGACTCATCTTCGGTGACGGGGTCACGTTTTGCATCAGCGGAAAAGTGAACCCTCATAACATGAGGATTGGAAATTCTAAATGTACATGAACTATCTAGTAATAGTACATGAGCATGTACTGATGTTTGATTTGATTGGTACTCATGTTTGATTTGATTGATCAGTGCTAAGAAACTGGATCAAGCAATGTATCAGAATTTGATAAATCATGGAATAACATATTGCATTCATGAAGACATTTTTATGCAGATCTTGCAGTAACCACATCAAACTGTGCATCACAAAATTTGCTGTCATATTTCATACTATCCAACTTTAGCACCAGACGTCTGATTTCAGATGCAAATGGTTCAGAATAAGAACAGCATTTCATCTCCATATGCCACAAACCATATCTCAACAGGAAAAAATCTAGTCAGTGCCAAAATAGGTCCATCACTAAAAACGGACAAATTTCATTGGTTTTCAACCGATGATCGAAGGTTGGTGCTCTGACTAGATCTTCTCCTCCCAAAATTGGTCTGTGGTTGAGATGAAATGTTTTTCATACCCTGAAGTATCTATACCTCGAAGATAAATTTTATCTGATGTCTTGTTCAAAAGTTACAGGAGTCTTAGGGTGAAGGTCTTAGCACCATCAAAAGGTCAAATGGCATGCTGATGCATAAAGCAATAATTTCTTATTGACGAGATGCTTGAGTCACGCTTCCTTACATCAGAATTTGCTTTTGGAAATATATAGTATTGGGGGTATAATTTATTATTTTAGTAAGCGATGTGCAGTAGGCCTTAGAGTTCCTGAGACAAGTCTGAAATGTTCGTCTTATAATCTTTGAAAGATATAAGCTTACGAGTCCGCTATTGAAATGATGGACCATTTACAATTCTGCTTTAGATCAGTAACGGATATCGGACCCAGACTCGCTCAAAAAATCTAACAGGTCCGAAGCTCTGACGTGAGCAGCTTGTAGCACGTACTATAACTGTATCGACTAACTCTTGTTTTGCAATAGTTCTTCAGTCGTTTTCAGTGATGATCCAACATCACAAGCTTATTATATATCACGTTCAAGTAGTAACGGATTGGAAGAAGCTATAAATCATCAATAAAAAGAAAACAACTGAAGTAATTTCTGGCCAGCCGAAACTGTCCGATTCGAATTTTCATGAATTGTGTTTTCGGCTCGAATCTTCAACCAAAAATCGATTCGCGAGTCGAATCGAATCTCAAAGCTTTGCAAGTCCCTGGCTAATACATACTGTAGGTTCCATCCTAAAACGCAAAAGCAATTACACAATAGGTTGATTGAAGATGATAGCCATAAAGATATGAAACGGACAGTTAGCTTGTAATTTTCAGCACATTTCAATATCAGTTAGAATATAATCTTACATAGTTCAGTGCACAAACGGAAATTCGGCAGCGTTGGCAACAGCTTTTGATTTTCTTCAATTAATCATTAGTGTAGCCTACATGCTCAGGTGTGTATCTATCAGTTCTTGCAGATATTTTTCAATCTATATCTTCATGATATTGAAATATATTTGATACTGATAGGGAAAAGTGGAAATGAAATATTTTTAAATTCATAATGCACTTGCGTGTATGCATATGCAACACAAGCTCATGTATGTATCAACTGAAGGCTTTGTAATTATCATCTGAAATTTAAATGATGTAAGTAAACCGTAAACACGAGCTGGTCGGTTGAGAGATGCTCTCGTCTAAGCGACTAGGTACAGATAGTGTTAAAGCACGTTCACTGATTTGTTCGGCACATTCTGCACGTTTTTACCAGACGCTGAGGCTGCGACTGCGTCGCGAAACGTTTGTCTCCTGTTATTACTTTTAGCATTAAACTTTTACGGATAAACAATAGGGAGTGCATTTTTTTCTTTCAACTTATGATGAACCACCTCCCGTCAAAAACCGTCAACTATGCTGTAAGCAACAAAGGCAAAAGAGAAGAAATTGAAAGTTTCGGAATTGTATCATTTCATGCATAAATACTGTACATGTTTCAATGGCTATGTAACGCATCACTTGTGACTACATGTAGTAGCACTTGGATTATAATACCAGATGATACAGAGCATGAAAAATGAAGCTTTCCGATAGCGTCTTATCTGGCCTATGGACAAATGCAGATAGAAATATAGAGGTGCGTGTAGAATCCGCTGTCTCATGGTCAAATAGGGTTAATGGATAATTTTCTTAATAACGTTGACTTGTGGTGAACTAAGTGTCTTTTCATTTTTGTTTTTCATTGCATTTTCTCCTTCAGGCATGACCAATTGGTTAATATTTTAGTTTTCATAGTACAACTATTCCCAACAGCAAACCAACCGCGCCATAGGACGGTAAAGCAAAATGCTGCGGTTTTGTTCCAATCCCATGTACAAATAAAACTCAAGGAAATGACTTTCTTCCAATGACGTCGAAGGTTGAGATACATTCCTCTAGGCTTTGTTACTGAATCAGGTTGACATGAGAAGGTCATCAGTTAAGATAAAGTTTCAGATTGGAATCACAATGTAGTAACATTCCACGGAGGTATTTTATCGCTTCTAGGAGGTGTGGTGGGAAGGGATGTGTCGAATAGTTTGGAGTCAAACATTGAGATTTCTTCTTTCGATTACCCCTACCCTGACTCTATTCCGTCTGCCAACACACGCGGAGCATGGAGATGTGTTGCTGATTCGCCTCAGTTGTTGTTCGGTCGGTGGCTTTGACTTCTCGCATCTCGCACCTGGCCCGTGAATCGCGACACAACGCGACTTTGTCCCTCGCTCCGTAAAACTTTGAGCTCGCCTCGTTCCCTTTGTTGTGGCAGAGCGAGGCCGAAGTTTCGAGTCTCGGAGGGGAACGTGTCGGGCCTTTGACAGCTGATCTTTCTCTCACCGCACATCAGGGTCGCTCTCGTGTCTACGCTTTGAGGCATGCTCCGACTAGCAGAAGAGATAAGGTTGGGACGATCGGAATTATTGTCCCGGCCAAGTCCAGCCAGAAGAAAGGATAATTCCTAATACTGATCCTGTCCCAATGGGAAACGACTGGAGAAGGACAAACGATGAAAAGCTAGTTATCGAAGGAGGAGGGTAAAGGAACACAGCAATGAACTCAGACAGTTTTTAGTGAGCTGTCGAAGGGTCATGATAGAATTTCTTATGACCCATAAGGTTGATGATGTCATGTTTTTGGTGTAGTTTGCATTGTAAACTGCTGATCAATGATATTTCACATACAATTTTGGTTTTTAAAATGAATGATCTAGTGAAACGAAACTTCCGGAAACCAATCCTGATTTATGAATTCGTCGGTCAAGGGACGATTATTGTGATGTTTGAGTAAACATAATAAATTTGACTTTCGGAAATTCATGGAGGCATCCTTGAAGGTTTGGTGACCCAGAACATTGGTACTCATAAGTTTTGAGTTATTTTGTTGATATATCACTTAAAAATGCACTTACTTTGGTTTGTTTGTCTTAGGTTGCTTAGGAAAGTATATCCCAATCATATTTTTTGTTTTAACGTCTCTACTCCCCCATACTAGGGGCTAGGACGGTGCTAACATGGTCAGACTTTTCTGGGGCCTTGTAGCACCTTTTGTCCGGCCGACTTCCAATGACACTTTCTGGGCTCGACCTCTGGACCGAAGGATCGCTAGGCCCAGCACTTAACCAGTGTGCCACAGAGACCACACGCCGCGGAGTGTGATAGACAAATGCTACAACACAATCATTAGGTGTAATGAAGTATTGCTGTTGGAATTGAAATTGTTTAGCTGCAGTTATAGTGGAAACTAGTAATGTAAATTACTGAGCACTAAGCTGTTCAAAGGTCCATGAGGTCCTTCAGTTTCCTCCAGTATATCAAATCTTTCCGTGGCGTTTGACTCGTAAAGACTCGCGAGCGATCTTGTAATTGTGGATCAGACCACTTATAAGTCCTGAATATTCATTGCATTCAAGACCGTAGTGAAGAACATCAAGTTCTTGCCTCCTCTTGCGTGGATAATTTATTGTAATCGTAGGCGAAGATGACTGTCTATACTGAACATCATAAACTTCTACTTTCCTCAATTGTTGTCAATGAAATTAAATTTTCCATGCATATGTAATAGGGCCCAGATCTAATTTATCACTGCTTTTTCGAATGCCACGTTTTTCAGTGAAGTCACTTCCAACATTTCCATTAATTCATTTCAAATGATGTATGGCAGTCAAAGAAGCGTCTTCTGTAAGCACCCCAAAACTACAAAGTGTGGACATAAGCGAAATTTCTGTGTATGTACTGCAAAAACCTGCAAAAAAACTTTTTTTTACCTTCCTGTAGCCGAAAAGATAGCCTCATCAAACCATTATGCGCCCTATTCATGTCGATCTTGTACAGCTAGACATTACATGTTATCCCCTGCATAATCTCGCTTGGTCTTGCATTTCATACAATCTGTGGTTCGGTTTACTTCTAGGTGGCGTGCATTGACCATTGACTTGTGACTGGCTTTGTGATGTGACGACTATTCTTTGTGAATGCTCTTAACGGTATTGCGCTCTCCGTAAATGCTGAACATCCAGTGCATGTGATAAAGGTGAATAGAGGTTGCTGCACAAGCGGTTGTATTACACAATCTGAACAAAATCCAGAATTTCTCGGTTTTAAGATACTACATGTAGTTGAACTAGTCACTGGGATTTGATTGATGTTGAAGAGGAGTATCCACGTTTCAATCTCAATGCCATCCTCTTCATCTCCTCACGCAACAACCACCACCTATCAGAAAACAAAAGTCCAAAATTTTCAACACATAAAATACATCTCACCTCCATCCACACAATAATCCAACGCAACAACAAAACAGCCACTCAAGCAACACATAACCACCACGTCGGCACATACCTCAAGAACAGACATAACAGTGAGCTCGTAAACACAATCCCCCCACAATTCACAAATCAGAACAGCACTCGACAGATGCACACGCAGAACACTGGCACAACCCCGCACCAACAAATCACCCTTCTTAAAAGCATACTTACACAATATATGCCCCTCCACTCTCCACCTCTTTGTCCCTTTGTAAAACTCAACCGCATAGCACAAAACACCTCTTCTCTCACTGTTGCACACGCATACATAAAATTATAAAATTATTGAGATATGGAAACTCTTGTTAGTTGCCATTACACTTCAAAATTGCTTTCTTAAATAGCTTCACTTTCAAGAGAAATTCAAAATGCTTTTCATATTTCCTCTTGCAGTGTCTAAAATGAAGTAAAAGAAAAATGACAAATATCTACCTGAATTTCAACATGAACGTTGTTTATGAACTTTTTTAGTCACTGGCTAAATCAGAGATTGCAGCCTGCATCCCGCGCGTACTGTGTAGCCGCGCGATTCAAGCTGTTTTTGAAAAACCGATCGGCACAATATAGTTGTAGCAGAATATGTTTTGATCATATTTGTAATCATTTTCTTATGATTTCCAAAATTGCAGTTACATTTAGTGCTCGATCAGGTCATTTCGTACTATTTAGTTCTATACACCTCGGAAACAATTGGTTATTATACTAATATAAGTTAACGTGGCATTCCCTTACTTTTGAATTATTTACAATGAGCCAAGGCATTTTTCACACCTCATACTTCGCAACGTGTTTATGAAAATCACACAAAAGATTCATTTTACATTGATTAACAACTTCTTGAGTTGTGGCCCGCGAGGTTTAGCTTGCCCTCACACTGGTTGAGGTTGCCGACTCCTGATCTAAATGGTTACGGTAAACGTTCTCTTACAAAGCCAAATTCTTGAATATACGTGCCAACATTATTTATTGGTGTTTATTCTTGTCATTAATTATCGCATTTTCTCACAGTTCTTAGAAAGTTATCATTGATTTACAGTGTATGCCGGTGAAGTGGATTGCGCCATCGAATGGAAGGGAAAGAAGGAGTATGTAGAGTTGAAAACTCACCGAAGCCTCTATCACAGTGACGAAGAGCATGGCAGCAGCAGACTTCGAACCTACGCCAGGTTTGTATAATCCGTTTTTACTATTGATTCGATTTTAAAAAAATTTCAATTTTGTTTGAACAGCAGAGCTATTCAGAAACGTAGTGAAAATAAGTCACCCATTGTATCATTACAATTAACCCTATGCATTGTAGCCTTAACCGCTTGACCAGGGATCGCAATTTTCCGGTTAATTTAGAATAATTTCGCAAAAAGCGAAATTAATCTAATGTAAATATTTCAAATTTATGCATTCAACCCCTGGTTTTTCCCGATTTTCCGGTTTTTTTCTTCGGTGAATTGCAATCCCTGCGCTTGACTTAGACATTAGTGGAATTTTGTATTGGCGAATTTTCACATTTTCTCCAAAAGTCGTTGGATTTGGTGCAGTGGAAGATCACACATATGACCTGTTTTTGAAAAGATTCTTCAGATGTCTGAATTTTGCCACTTAAGCAAATATTTTGCATGATGACTTTCAACTAAATGAATAGATTTTCACTATAAGAACACAGTTTTATAAATACTAGGCCTGTGATTACTCCTCAATTTTTTTTTACTCAATATAGCTCAATACTACTCAATATTGCTCAATAATTACTCCTCAAATATAGCTAAACTAAGAGAACTTCCTCAAATGTGACACATTTCAAACTAAATGTAGGATAATGTATTGTTTCTTGGCGAATGGCGATGATATGTAAACTTCCAATCAATAAACTAAGATAGAATCCTATAACATATA
This sequence comes from Prostheceraeus crozeri, assembly GCA_907163375.1. Classification (NCBI taxonomy): domain Eukaryota; kingdom Metazoa; phylum Platyhelminthes; order Polycladida; family Euryleptidae; genus Prostheceraeus; species Prostheceraeus crozeri. The sequence goes on along the minus strand of CAJQUW010011297.1, from coordinate 314,454 downwards.
TCCTACATCCTGACTGCCAGGCATGAATCAATCATGATTTATAACTGCTCTTGCTTAACGTCGTATTCATTTCTGGAAGATACAGGGCTGCAGACGTTCGGGATCGTCCGAACTTATTTTGCCAAGCAGAGAAGTTATCTGAAGTTATTTTCTGTCGAACTCGTTAGTGCAACACTTTCACGTATTTAATGAGTGAAACACTGCGATCAACCTATAGAAATAGTGTATTTGAATACTGCCCGCAAATTTTTGCTTCAAACTTCATAATGTTGCTTAGAATTCCAACAATATAATGTTTATTGATTATTTTCATTAATCATCTTGACCTGTTTCACAGCCTTCATTATATGTGTCTGCGATTATATGCCTGCCAAATGCATCCCTGTGCTTCTTAAAAAACTTAGGATATCGATCTTCTATGTCCATAAGGCCTATATGATAAGGTGTAGGTAGCCCAGTCCACTTGGATTTCAGTGCTCTTTTCAACTGAAGCTTTTGTTTCACTCATTCTCTTCTATTTTTACTTCCGCTTAACACATTCGACGACAGGGTAAAGTGGATGGTCTCTAAATTTAGTGTCTATCTGCCTCCTGGTCACTAGCGTCTGGGGGTTTGAAGCTTATGAGGCTCTGCTATCCCAATGACTCTCATTTTCCAGGGTCAGCCGACCGACATTTATCCTGGATGAATTATTTATTTATAGATCGTTTTCACAATTTGTTGATCTTAGCTCGGTGTGAAAGTAATGCACACATTGTTTATCGTTGTATTCGAACTTAGATTAATTAAGACATTCAAACTACATACAAGTGGGTTGGCAGATTTTCAACCTGGGTCCTGGGTCTACTGCAAGATGTGGATGTCGATATCTTGGCGGAACTTTATGCGAATAGAGGTGATAATCTTTCAATCTTTGCCTAGATGAGACCAACAACTTAACTGCAAGCCTGTTCCTGACAGTTGTTTTGTGTCGCATGAGGGAATTCATGTTCATTTGAATGTAGATCGGAGCGATATGGTCAAACCGCTAACAGGTAAACAAGAGACGCCAAAACTTATGCAGAAAAAATGTAATATTAATAAATTAGTGTGTAAGCGGCGTATCCTTCATAATAAATTGCTGACTTTTTTAAGCCGCGAGCATTCCGTCAACGATTTTAAGCTTTCTATACTTATGGGATGCTCTCATCCCAAATTGTCTAAAATCCGTAAAAACGAATCGTTTCAAATCCATAGATGCATGTAGTTGAGGATATTTCCTACATTCAGTGTGGTGTGGTAAACTCTGGGATTACCTTCTTCGTCGTAACTTTCATGACTTAAAGTTTGGTCCAAAATTCATGCTACATGTAAAATTTGTTTTTTTTTTCTTTTTTAAATTTGTTAAAAAAGATTTTCTTGTAATTATTATATAGGCTCCGTTTCTATTCCTCAAATTTTTCAAAAAATCCTCAATTTTTCTCACAGTCTGATTTCAGACCTGAAATGCGAGTCATCACCCACACAATGATAAACTGGTAAATTAGAATCAAGTGAATTCACGTGAATCAAGTAAATTCTAATTCAATTATTACAGATTTTAGAACTAATTGCAATTTAGTGTAATTATTTTTCCATAATCATTAGAAAATTTTTCTAAGTTGATCATCTTTCTGATTTCATTTGAAGACACTAAGATTTGTGGAAGTTAATTTCAGGGATAAATTGGATGATAACTGTTGATTTTCCACGTATTGAATACACATGTTTGCGTTGTATTCCCTGTACAAATCTTTCTCAGCATCTTGTTGGCACTTAATCGTGATTTCACAAATAGCTCATTATTTTGGCATCAGAATTATCGATCAACGAGGAGATTTGAAATTTCGAATGATGGGATGAGCAAATTGCATCAAATGAATACCACTATTTAGAAAGTTGACACTCCGGATAAGTTATAAAGTTAAGACCATAGAGGTCTGTAAAATTCTTTTATAATTAAGCATATGGTCGAATCGGTGTCCCCACCTCTGGATTTCAATGTGCTTCAGAATCCAATTTATATTAGGTTAAGAGCAAGTAAATAAGCATATAGCAAGAATTCACAAGTTCAAATCAACTCCATCGCATTGAATCATGCATACTTATTCATCTCCTTTCGGGTTTCCATTAGGAATTTAATCTTGGAAAAATTCAGTTGTTCGACATTATCGTACATCGGAATGTTGCTCTTGCAGGCGGAATTTGCTTCACTGGTGGTCTCAAAGTTTTCTCCTCAACATCAGCAAAGTTGTAGTGGGCTTCCGAAACGATGATGGCATCGTGGAACTGATATCAGAGCAGAACACCAGTGAGCTGTACCAGAACGCCAAGAAACTTCTGGTAACGGAGTCCAAGGTGAGAGCATGCTGCCCATTAATATTTTTGGAATGAAATTCTCGAAAATAATTCAAAACGTGAGAGATTTTTAAAATTTGTTTTTATCATGGTTCCCGTGGTTCTGGAATCGTTCATTATTTCATATTTTGGTTTCCGTTTTTGTACTTCAGCCAAATGCCTGATTTGATTTTAACATGCACATTTTTGAAAATGATATTCTCTGCTAGCTGCCTGGCATATTACACGTACAGTAAACTGCTATATCATAACTTAGTCGATTTTCAAGTTAGGCGCAACAATGCAGAATTCTAGTGATGGAGAATAGTTAAGATCATTACATATTCAAACAGTGCCGTTTCTTTTGACTAACGGTATGCGAATCACTAAATCGGTGATGAATGGGCGACAAGTTGATTCGAATGAGCCTCATGAATTTGTATCCCCGAACTTCGGATTTATACGTAAATCCACCTTATTGGTTTCCATCATTGTTGCTTTTTTGGACCACTGTGCGAGCTAATCGAATGTTTAATTTGTTTATCACTCTCACTCTCAAACCCACAATTGCCACATTACACATCTTAATGCATTAGTTTCTCTGTATATACGTAAATGAATAGATGGCATAGAACTGAAAAAACAATATAAAAGAACATTGTTAATGTCAACAAAGTTATACGAATTCATGTATGCAAATTTGATTAAAATCGATTATTATTCTGTTAGATCTACATATGAGTTGATTCATAATTAGACTGGATGCTCACAAGATTATCCTTAGGGTATGCATTTATATATTCATGATAATTGATAAATTAAGCTAAATATGATATGATCAATATTTGTGCTTGTAAGGTTTTGGCTTTCATTCCTTGCGGACATGGCTGTGTCTGTATGGACGTGAACAAGCCTGAACATCGCTTTGGTATTTTTCTTACAACTCAGCACCTATCGAAGAAGATATTTGATTTTGCTCCAAACTTGTAAAGTCGAGTATGTGTCTAAGTGTCTTAGGCACATATATACCTATGTGCATGTGCTGCGTGAACATAATACATTATATATAAAACTTTTACTTAATTAATTGCTACATTGCATGCTTTGTTTCATGCAGTTTGATTTTGAAATCTGGTCAATTGACCAGAGTTCCAGATGTCCAGAATGTTCCAGATATGCTTTTTTAGATTAGCGGTAAAAAAAGAATATTATAATGGCGTGAAATATATTTTCCTCATAATTTCTTACTATTTATTCATATTATTTCTATAAAAAAAGAATAAAAATTGAAAATTGAATTGAATTGAATTGAGAATCTAAAAAGAATATTATAATGGCGTGAAATATATTTTCCTCATCATTTCTTACTATTTATTCATATTATTTCTATTTTAACAACCCCAGTTTCCCTGAGAAGGGGTAGGCGTAGGGGAAATGTCATGCACAAAATATAGTAGCATACATACGATTTTCATACACAATGCAAGAGCGCAGTCTCTTAATGTTTTCTCTATCACACTCTTTACAGCGTTCTTGAATATACACGTTATATATTATAATACGTCTTACTCTTAATAAACTTCAGCGAGAAACCCCGCCTAGGCATGATTATGAATTGAGACACTGCCTTCTACCTTAGGCTATCGGTGGGAGCAGTCAAATCCTCTCCAACAGTTCCCACGGACAAGGTAGCATGTGAAGCATTGAAGTAGCTAGTGCTCATTGCTGACAGAAAAAATATGATGGCGAGTTCCAAGCCATGAATAAGCTACTGCTCACTTTTTTTAATTACAATTCATTAATAAAGGTTCGTCATGCATCAGGAGCTGTATAGATGCTAGTCTCTAACCGTGCCATTGGTCGGAATGCTCCTAAACCTAACCCATGTTTGTAGTACATGAAGTAGGGTCTATCCATACATAGTTGTATCAGACATTCGTCACTAACTCAGTTGGAAATATGATCATTTTAAAGTCACAGTGTCCTAGAATTTTCTCAACTAAGTCCTGGAATAACCTGGTTGAAAAAGCGCGATAGCCATGATAGATTCAGGCATGGAAGATGAAAATTAAGTATCACCAATGAAACTACGTAAACTTGCTGTTAAGCTTTTATAAAATAGGATGTTTTACAAGTTGCTTGCATTACTCTGAACTGCTGTGTCCACAAGCTTCACCGTCACTGCACTCACACTGGTAATAGGACGGGACTGACTTGACTTAGTCATCTTGACTGGAGCGTGGTGAATCTTTCAGGAGGGATACCTTTCTGCCGCCTTTCCGTGACGTTCTTGGGACTCGACCACTCTACCTCATGATTACAAGTCCAAGCCTCTAGCCATTGTGCTGCGGAGATCATGTGTATTTTTGTCTGAGAAAGCTGGTGCACCGGGCATTTGCTCCAGTTCCATATTGTTATTACGTGACTAGAGATATATGAACTCGTATAGTAAAAACAATGAGCCTTGCTATCTTTAATGAGAATTTTACTCCTGAATTTTCGCCTACTCAGACCGCATCTGAGGATAGAAGAGAGATTAGCGTTGCCAATATTTAAGATTATATGAATGTTGCAAACCAAAAAGCTTGTGGTTTTTAGGAGAGGAAATGGAAGCACACGTATGATGATAATGTGACCGTGTTAAGTTGACTTTTGAAGACGACAATCAAAACTTTTTAATGATTATACTCTGTTTTAATCTTATCAAGAATTTTCTCGAGATTATTCGTTGTGAGCTCTGAACGTATCATGCGGATTGGGTAACACACATGCACAAATTTCTTCAGAACAGCATATTTGAAATAGGTATATGTGTTCTTAATTGTGCTATCTGACTCGTATCCCAGCCTTCGCAAATTACAGAAATTCTGTGAAATGACGAAAGCTTCCATTGATTCATTGTTTTCGTTCAAAAATTGCAATAAATCGAATAGAAAGTAAGCAAACAATAGGCTACTAGAATTTCAGAAATTCTCCAAAAATTGTTGAAATAATATTTTGGCAAAAGCTTTCCAGTTGGATGCATAAAGCTGTTAAGAAGCCTGAAAAACAAATCAGTTGTATATACCAGACGTCCGTCATAATTTACATGGTAAATCCATGCAGATGGAGAACGTTGTTGGTTGTGCTTCGTATGGATTATGATGTCAACGAGGTGATGTGTCCAATATCTGTTATAATGGTTGACTGATCTCAATTAAGATTATTTCATGTCTGTATAAAAACGTGATATTAAAGCAGAAATGATAATGTAACTATTAATAGAATAGCGAGTAGATGGTTGGTGTTAATGTGATGATGTCCTAATTGAGCAGAATTAACGTTTAGCTTGTGGATGAGTATTGAGCAATGAAACTTCTTTTAATGAGTAATTCAGCAACACTTTTTAGATTATTACATGCTGAGAGGACCATGGCCAACAACATGATAAAATCATGTCGTGACAATAGTAAAAAATAATGAATCACATTTATAATACATTTGAGAATGTGTTTTCTTCGTTTGTTTTCGTTAATCCTTTTGAAACATGGGATTTCCTTGTATGATTACTGTATCAAATTAGCCCTTCTGCCACCCCAAAAACTCACTGAGGGTTCGACTGGACTAAAGAAGCGAGTCTGGTGCGCCTCTAAGATCTACACATCAGTCCATTTATCTTCTTCTTTAGGGTGGCACTGCGCAATATTTGGGTTGTCGTACAATAGAAATTGTAAGCGTAATGGTACGACTATTCATTGTCTATTGATTCTATAACTTGTTACAGTGAATGGTTAGAATGCTGATTTTATAATTTTACTAACTTCGCACACATTTTCGGTCGGTGTGATTGCGGGAAGTTTAGACTGGTACATCATAGTTGAGAGGGTAGTGAACCTATTAGTTCGGATCGCGAAATGTGTTGTGCGAGCTTATTGGCTTCGGTCCATTAACACTGTGAGTTAATTGAAGCGTAACAGCGGTTAGGGATTAAAAAGCGCGATAATTGCCACTCTTTCACCTTCATTGGCGGCAGCGACAAGTCAGGTGTTGTAGCGTGAGAATATTGATAGTATGTTTGATAATTATGGCTTTTTTAACTGAGGCCTTGGATACGGATGAATGTCCTGAATTGATGACCGACCGGTACAGTTTCTGAGTTAGGTAATGAAAGATAAATAGAAAAAAGTAATTGTAGACATTAGGCTCTATACCTTAATTCTAAGGGGAATTTATCGGCAGATAATTGTCCACAATTATCATATACTGTGGAGAAAAATTGATTAAAGATCTTTTACAGTTGATTGTTTAATGTTCTATTGATGACAGGTTAGGATGATTGGCAGTCTATCTTATTGCTACCCTTTGGCATGTGGCGAGTCCGTAATTGATATCTGAATAAGCATTGATGAGTAACTTGTGTTGTATCATTTAGCTGGCATTTTCCTAATGATTCAATTTTCTTAAATAGAAAGTCTAAATTACGTTTGCAGATGATGAATAAATGAGCTACATTTCATCCTTACTTATTTTGTTATGAATTTTCATTTTATGTGATGCATTCATTTCAGTACTTGTAGGTTTTATCCCCCCCCACTCCTTCAAAATTCGATAAATCATGTTATACTGAATTGATCGTTATGAAGCTTGAGGAGTGTCTAGATATGAATATTTTCTCTCTACAAACCAAATTTCATTCAAATCGGATATATAGTTGCTGCGCTGCAGTCGATAACGTAATTTAAGAAAGATGCGCAATGACATATCGTGATTGTTGTCACACTGTCTTGCAGAATGTATAATTCCGTGCGTTTGTAGAAATTCAGCGGAAGTCTTCTCATCCTTGCAAATCGATGCCAGAGTCAACAAGTTCATCCTTGATCGAAGTGACAATGAGACAGGTGCAGCGATCGTGTGTGTTGCCCCTAGGCAATGAGTCACATATATGTGCGTATATGCGCCGACGATCAAGGTCAACCATGAACAGTCATTTTAGAGGATAGGCATATTCTACGTTATCGACTGTAACGCAGCAACTATTTATCCGATTTGAATGAAATTTGGTTTGTAGAGAGAAAATATCCATATCTAGACACTCCTCAAGTTTCATAACGATCAGTTCAGTATAACATGATTTATCGAATTTTGAAGGAGTGGGGGGATAAAACCTACAAGTACCTTCATTTCTTCATAAATAGTCAACACATTTTTTGAGATTTTTTAAGAAGTAGTTGCGAACGCATGGTACGCAAAACATGTAACTGCTGCGATTAATGTCATAATGAACATCGTTAGGTGCGACAGACAAGAAATATTAGTTTTTTGATATAAAAGTGGCCGTGGATTCTTGTTTACTAAAGAGGTTGATGATAACATAAAATAGGTTAGTAATTTATAATAACAATATCGGACTATCTGAAACATGATGAAATGTCAAGGAAGAGTTAAAATGGTTAAATTATGCAGGTAGCCACAGTAGATTGCGTTTAGAAATGTTCTACTGAAAATATGAACAGTATTGGATATTATTTCATCAAAAAAATGTGTACTTCTATGTTTTGTAGACCTGCATAATTTGTCAGACTAAAGAAGTCATTCTTTCTTTCGTTGTCTGCGCTTCTGAAATCAGAAAATTTCTGCGGATGAATTCGCTATCTTAATGGTATTAGATGTCGACATAACCCGAATAATGCTAACCACGTAATGCATTGATGTGTTCATCTTGTTTTTAATTCACTTCATTCCATGCGATCCAGTGCCACTAGAAGAATGGATGTCGAGAATGCATAAAGTGCAGAAATTTTTGAATTCATGTTCTCAGTGTCAGTAATCATTGATAGCGATCTGTTGTCTTCTCAGGAAGCTGATCACTGAAGATGACTTTGTAAAAATGTTGCTGTGATTATTTTTCGACATGCACGTAATTGATCATTTAAGAAATGCAATAAGTTGACTCCCTGATAATTTTCATTTTTCAATCATGCTATCAAATATTAGTTATTCTTATTCATCTCAACTCTCATCACTGTTTTAGCTCCATTATAGTCACCCCTTCATTTCATTGACTACTCATCCCGTGCTCCGCCTCCATGGCTGCCTTCTTTCCCTTTCCGAATATTCCCTGGCGGCAGATATCAAAGGATGCTGTCGACGCCCATCTGCTGTCGGACCTCTATTTAGAGTGCCGATGTTAATGAGGCGACGGTCAATTATTCACGTGTTGACAGAGTGGCGACATCGACACTCGAGGATGTTTAGGTCAGCGGTCAGGGAACGGCCGTCCAGTGCAGATCAATGAGGCGTGAGCAGGCGGGATGATTGAATACTCTTCTCTACACTATTCAGTTTCGGTAATAATAATGACTTGACGTCAAAGTATCAAATTAATTGATCAAACATTTGATGTTCGACGAAGTCAGTCAGCCGTTACCGAGATGACGCGAGATACTCAATTAGGTAAACTTGATAATGTTCTGAGTGCGAATGGAGTCAACAAGATTAAAAACCTCCATGTTAAGGATGTTTCAACCGATCATTATGCTCTGCTCACTGCTCAGGGTCTTCCCAGCCATGCTAGGTGTCCGATAACATAGGCAAGTATCACTAAGCATCTAATCTCAAACTCTCACACAGACTTTCTCTGTGTGTTGTGTGATAGCTGTATCATCCGAGATAGCTTGCAATCACCACGGAAGCAAAAGATGACATGAAAATTTAAACATGAATTTCATGAATAGCCTATCTAGTCAGGAAACCAGCCTAGTTGGTTACATGCTGAGATCAAGATGATGTAGGCCAATAGAAAATTCCCGGAGATGAACTTTCCATGTTAAGTTTTCCGCTGCTATAGTGCTGACTCTTCACCCTGTGGAAGTTTGTGAGCTGAAGGATTATATATCGCATTCTGAAAATAAAGTTCCCAAAAATGTTGACAAATTCTATGACATGAAGTCGATATCTGAAAATTAAGATTTCACTAGTAGTGCTTCTCTTCAGTGAAACAATTAAGATGCAATAATGAAGACAGTGTATTACTTTTTCCACTAATTGAAAGTTAAATTCGTTTCTACTTACCAGACGAGAACATATTCAGATGGCCTCCAGTTCCATGGCCTGTTGCTACCATCTTCCTTAGGATCAGCGGTTCTTCTGCTGAAAAGGGCGTTTCCTAAAACATTGTCAGCAGATAATTAAGATTTTCCTTTGTCCGTCCGCGCTTCTTCACACATGACCGCTTTTGCGGTGCTCGTCACTCATCACTGACTCTCCCAAGAGAGATGGCGAGAAAGGGAGGGCTCAGGGCGTGTCCCGAGACAGCATCACCTCTCCGCCTTCATCTTGTTGGAAATGACACCCATGCCAATACGTCCCTGTTACCTTTTCCAGTGTCCCCACCGATTCATTCTGTTAGCAGTGAATTACATCAATTTTCTAATTTCTCCCTAGTTGATGTATTTATGTTGCAAATTTGACTGATAACTGAAGTAAAAATAATGCGAAAATGAGGCAGATTTTAAGTCCGCTAAATTATGGTTCCATTTTAGCATGCCTCCGGGTCCTTGCACCTGATATGTACAGTAACAAGCAGAGCTATAGAGTCATAGGCGAACTAGGAACTCGGAGACAATTAATTTCGGTTGGACTCGAGCAAAGTTGTTAAATGCTTTTTAACTTCAACTTTTCTTGATCAAACTCCATAGGTTACAAAACCGATTGAATTATTGTGCCATAATTGCCAGGTATAATGTGCGTTTCTGATCACACAAGTGACCATATAACGCTTATGCTCGACTGTTAAAATTGACTATTGACTGTCAATGGTCAAGTATTAAGTCTAGTTTGATTGAGTCGAGATTCATTATGGCCTATATCCGCTGGAAGTAACAAAAGCTTTTTATTTTCAAGTTATACTTGAGTAAAAGGCGCATTGGTCTAGTAGAGCTACTAAAACTTCAATAACTGGTGTGTATATTTTGGAATATCAATTGTCCATGCAATTTTTGCTTTACCTTATTTAATCTCGGACGCAGTCCGACTTATCAATCGCACTCAATCTCGGTTACTGTTGAAGGCATTGTGCCGGAACTGCTCTCGATAGAAAGTTGAAGTGGCTTCGCAATCTCGGCAACAAAGATAGCTGAATAACGGCATGGCTTATGTAATCAATGAAAGGAAAGTATCCAATTATCATTTCAATTACTAATTGATAAATTAGTGTCACCCAGTTCCATGACCCATTTTTATTTTGAACGACTTGCTTGCATGACGTGGAATGGCAAATAGAAGTTTAAAAAGCCACTATCGGGGTATCTCGCTTGATGTGACTTAGTCTGTTGTATGACCACAGATCTAGAACTAGATCTGTGTGTATGACATCGACCTGTGAAAGTCTTATCTTAGGTAAATATAAATGAGCCAATATCAAGGATGGTAGCATCAGACAAACTGTAAAAACCTTTTCAAATATTTTTAATGACCGGTGTTGTCAGGATCCACACAGGACTGGAAATTACATTCACCAAGCAGTCAGCCGTGCGTGTTCGCGCTCAGGTCGGGTTGGAGAAGATGTGAGGTTGGTCAATTCGGATCAGAGTTTGAAGAGGCTCTTAATGGCGCCGTCAGTGTCTGACTGGTCGGCCCACGATGCCTTTCGCGCCTCGGTAGACACTTGCAGGCGCTAATGCGAGCCCTTGTGATGCAACTCTCCGCCTTTGAAGTTTGCCGTCAATGTGGGGAGTAGATTGAGAAGAGTGAGACGCCTTGGGGTTGGATTATCGACGGCTGGCGTGTGGGTGCCCGGATAGGCAGGGTGGAAGCGGAATGCGGGAGAGATATTCGCGTGGGAAATTAGGAGATGATCAGCTATGAGGGTCTGAGATCACACATCAGATGACCATGACGGATTCTCGAACATGAAAGTCTTAGGATTCCCATGAACACTCAAAGCGTCCTGTGATGAGGACCAGCCTGTTCTCTTCACATAATTCTACCGTTCTCTCATCCATCCACGTATGTCACTCGATTTTTCTATCTCTTTCGTGCTATATTTCTATCCATCTATTTGTGTATATAAATCTTTCTGACAAACACTTGACGATTGACTCTCCCTCCCTGCGCTTCACCGCTTGGATGACCTCGTGTTGGGGGAACAAATTTTCAAAGAGACCGCAATCCGACACGAGGTGGTACTTTTTCCACTTTTTACTCTCCTTACCCGCGACGTCCCGGCTTTCAACTGGCGCCGCAGGATTGTCGCCACGGTTCACACACTCAGACTTTGTTCCTGCCTCCTTATAGCAGGCAGGAGTGATGTCAGACTCAAGTCTGACCTGCTTTGGGAGAATAAGGAAGCGTGATTCAAAAATAATCTTGATGTTTGTTGATCATAATGGCGGTTGCGATCAGTTTACGCAGTTGCTCAGAGATGAAATGCAACCGCTCGAATTCTGGTAAACTAAACTTTCTGTGTAGTCAGCAAAGATCGATTGTACGAAGCACGTTGTTTGTCAATATACAACTTCTATCAAGTATAGTTTATTGTTGAATTTGTCAATGATATCGCTCTCTCAAAAAAGAAAGCATTCTGTCGGTTGAAATATGTTCTCAAAGGAAAATGTTACCCACACAGTTGCATCATCACGTTGCACATGTAACTAGTCATCCACACATGCTTGGAGGATCCCTTATTGCTAATGAAGCAAGATTCAACTCATTTTATTAATGGCCGAAGCTTCTCTCCACAGCACCGTTGGGCATGATCACGGCAAATGATTTATACTTCCTTTCATGCAACATAATTTCAAATATTAGATGTTCTCTTAACAGTAGATTTTAATATAAGATTTATACATTCAGTCTAACCATGTACTGTACATATTCTCAAATGACATCTACGCAACTATTTTTACACTGACCAAAACTATCAACAAAGAAATCAAATTACATCATTCCACAAATGTCAAATATTATGGAATGTTCTATTGCCTTTCATATTTCTTGTGCAAATGATAACCTTCATCGATCTTTTATGCCTCACTTCTTCACGGTTCAAGATCCTGATGTTTCTAAATTTAATTTCGTGGTCTTCAGTCATCGAATGATGGGTTATTTCGGATTTATTTACTTCCATGTCTTTTGCAAGATTCTCCTGTTCTTCTTTCCAGCGGTCTTGTGATGTCTCTACAACATATTTCCATTCGGTAACGGATATTGTGGGATGAATGATATGCTATGATTGCTTAGTTCATAGTTCCGTTGAATAGAGAAGATGCTAAAAATGGATCGGTTGTTCGTTTGATAAAATAAATGCTTGTCACATTTATAGTAATGATAGACTAATTGCTAACCAATGCTGGTCCATGTAGGAAATTAATAGGCTGACCGGTGAACTACGTCCATCCCTGTAGGCAATAGGCATTTCTTTCATGCACAGAAATCACCTCAAATGTTATAACAGCTATTCATGATGTGTGGTAAATTAATAATTTGTGGATTCTGTTGACGCCGATATTAGCGAATGCCAATGAAATTTTGATAAGTGACACATCGAAATGAGACTCTGAGCTCTTCGTATTTCTTACTCACAGTGCAATACAATTTTCAGACTCATATTGTAATTTCCATTCCGCTAGTTCCTTCCAGGTTAGCCTTAGTAGCAACTACTCGCCGATTTATGTTCTCTTCACAAGACTGTTTTCTCCTTCCGTTGGCCGCTCCAGCACCTGTGTCTCTGTCGACAAAGCCATAATTCTCATTCTTTACCTTTTGTTCCGACATCCGATGTCGGCCCGACATTCTTGTTCACCGTCTACTTGGACTGGCAATTCACCATTCGATTGTAAAATACACGAAAGAGAGGCATAAATCTTTCTCATACACCTCGGAGGAGAAATTTGGAGGCCGTGAAAATGACTCGGCGACAACAGTGGGAATTAGAAACTTCTGAGATGATATGTGCATTATACCAGTGTCCTCACTTTATGAAATTTAGAACTTCAGTAACAGACAGTATATCCCCATTAATGAAAATCCTCCTTAGGGTAAAATTTATGTTTTATGTACATGCAGGCCTCGTTTGTATAGATACCTGAGTGATACTCGCTCAAAATCAAGATGCAATCATCGTCTACTTTGTCTGCTTTGGATATGTGGGTCAAATGGTCGAGTGGGTGATGGGTCACATTTCAACTTTGCAACATGTGCTTCGAAGGATAGATGATGAACTGCGAAATTTAGATTGGCTAAAATCTCAAAGTACAGAACTATTATGTCACCTATAGACATAGACGCTACTGTTTTCCATTGCTTTCATTAATGTATAGTTGCCAGATATCCTGATCCTTTCCTCCCACACCTGCCACATGGGCAAAGATACACCATACATGCACCTTTACTCTGGGTATAGCAGTTGATAGTTGCTGAAAATGAGTTGGGTGCTTGTCCTTAAGTGTTTGGATCTGATCGGAGGGATAATGATGTTCACATACATTGAAGTTCTCAATCATATTCTAGTCTTATGTCCTACACAGGACTATCATGTATGTATTACATCGAAGAATGCTGTGTCTCTTCAAATTTACAATGAATTGAGCTTACGAATCGAATCAAAGAGGAATCATAGAAACCTACTCGACAAAAGACTGCTTTGTGTTATGGTGTGCATTTATCGATTTATATATTTGTTTATAATTCAGTGGGTGAAACTTTTTTGATCATTGGGAGTGTTTGGTGTAGAGTAGTTGCGTTGTTGAATTCATAGAAGCATGTAGTATCTGGTTGAGATCAATCGTTTCATTCTTATAAATGCTGTCCAAGTGCATATTATTAAACAAATTATTTCACGATATATTTTGAATGTGAATTTCGATCGAGTGAATATTGAACTTTGTTCGTACATTATCAAGTACAACAAAATTGCATCATTTTCACTAATCATCGTGCTAGATGATGGCAATAAAGAGGACAATCGAAGCGTTAACATTTCCATGGACCCTAAACCTCTACATCGCTTGCAGTGTTCGAACAAACAAAGTTGCACGCTCAGTTCATTGATTTCACTTCGAAAACTCTTCTAAGAAACGGGTAAGTTAATTCATAATGATGCGACCTGCAGTGTACGCATTATATGCCAAGCATGCTCAAACCACTCAAGGATTAATCATGACTGAGCTTGAAATAGGTTTAAATATTGGTTTACTGATTGAATGATAGCATCTGAAATTTCGGATTACGAGTGTTTTTATCTTATATTGGCATCTTAGATATATTTTTTAAAATACAATTCGCAATATATATGCTTTTTTTATAAACATTGAGTCGAAATGTGATTCTGGTTTGTCTTATGTTTTACAGGAATCTTCGTTTAATAATTTTACATTCGCTCTCAAAATCTAATGGAATTCTGCACAGCCGAGTGGCGCAGTTTTTCTCGTGACAGATCATGATCGGCCAGAAGAGCGCAGCTGGTGGGCGGGTCGGGGTGTTAAGGCGGCAACTTCAAAGAAACCAGTGGACAGGTCATCCTCCCAACACCCTCCAGCTTTGCCCAGCCCTCTCTGCCTATCCGGACGTCAGTGTCGCCCTTCCCTTGTCGACTCAATAGCCGTTTTGACGGAAATAAAACGGCAAAAATCAGCACCAACACTTAGGGGCACTTGTGACTTCAAAAGCGCCGCCTAGCTCCGTGATGCAGCCGCGGTATTTGCCTTGTGCCTGCGGCTCGTCAACTTCCAACACTTTACTTCCGACAGCAGCAGCTTTCCCCTTCGCCTACTCTATGAATGTGGATGGGAACCCGAGGCGTGACACCAGTCCAGAGCTTGCACCCAAGTGATGTGCAGGGCTCCGATTGTAGTGTTCATGGGAAGATGAGAACTAGAGGTGATGGGTGTGGAGATCACATAGTAGATCGGATGAGGAGATTGAAGTCTTATTGGATTTCTGGAAGGTAGTGTGATCAGCAAGGAGGGAGAACATAGGATTGGGTAATAGGCGAACAGCAGACTCATATGATATTCAATTTCTCTATCGGTTGGCGATGAGTTGTGAACATGCATGTATTTCATCTATGATATATTGATGTGACAGCTGAAAACATGATTGTTACATTCGTATAACTTCATTTTTACTTATGTATAATTTGCTTGGTGCATACAAGTTAAATCCCATCAGATTTTTAAAGGTTGTCTTAAATTTTAATAAACTATAGAATTGGACCAGTTTTTTTAAACATGAGAATAAATCTTCATATTGTAACCTCACAATGTAACGCATTGCGTAGCACTATTACAATAAACATAAGATGAGAAAAAAGTAAAATACGAGTATAATGGCATCGAAAAAAAGCAAAGAAATAAAAGTAATGCAGTTTAAGTACATTATTTACAACCCCTGCAGCAATATGTATTTTCTGCACAAGTACAAAATATTAAGCAATTTGGCTATTAAAACATCCAATGAACTTGAAAAAATAGCCATTTTAGATACGTGGGAATATACTCTGAATTCAAAGTAGCGAGATACGCTCGCTTTTGATTCACGTGGAAAATTGTCAATCACATTCACTGAACGGGAAGATAATGCATGCAATTTCTTCAGTTGGTATCAGTTGCAAATTGCCCGGGAAAACTATATACATGTAACTTCAATGAAATTAATTAGATGTGTGTCCGCCAGAGTGCATTCTTATTCAGTAACCTAAACTAATAAAAGCAATGTTTTATGAAATTTTTCCAGAATAGTGAAATGTTAAGGCGAGGGCTTCTTTGTTAAGTGTTGATCAAGATTTGTCTATTTTATTTTCATTTTATTATTTACAGCAGAACTTTCAACACCTTTAATGAGCTCTACATTAGGTACAGACCCTTCCCAAACCCTTCCACATTCACAAACCACGAGCACTTCTCAGGATAATGAAGAGCAGTGGTCAGGGCATCATTGATTTTTTAAAGAGTGTTATTTAATAGACCTATTTTTGGAAACACTGCGCCCTCTTGCATTAAAAAAACGAGCTAATAGAATCAATTTTAGGAATTGTTCGATCTTCAAAGTTCTTGCCAGAGGGTTGTTTCATGGTAATCAGTGACACCAGCTGTAGGACTTCCTCCAAATATGACAAGTTCTCTAGTATTAGCCACCACATGTGTTAAATGGGCGAGTAAATTGAGATATGAGGACATGAAACAGGTTCTGCTATTTTTTTCAAGAACCAATTTGCAGAACTTTGTAGAAAAGATCACAAATGCTTGACATTTTTTGCAGATTTAAATGGGCATTCAGACTTTTGTCAGGCTGCATGATTCCTATCCTGAACAAAAACAGATAGTGATCGATTGGGGTAAGCGTAGACACACCATGGCATATCGCTCATCCAGTTCCATTGGTCGATTTTTGAGACATGAGATATTTAGTTGTTGTTCAAAAGCCGTGTTGTTATAGCATATGACACAAAAGTTTGTTTTCATAGGTCATGATAGTGAAAACTCGAGCTAAATAAATACTGTTATAGAATATTTTTTAACTGCACGACGTTTTACTACTCTTAATCGAGAAAATACTATTCAAGTAGTTTTACTATGTTATTTATGACATTTTTTCAATGAAGGTATTCAAGTATGTTTTGTAGTTTGCTTAGTATTTAAATTTCTACAGATAAAATTATTGTGATGAATGTATAGATAATACATGCGATAAATGCAAGATAATGTTTATTACGCAACTGTAGAAGCATTTTGGCAAACATCTAAAGTATGAGCTGAGAATGAGTCGACTTTTTGGTTCCATTACATTTTCATATAGCTCATTTTATGTGTGAACTCATTATTATATCCAGCCCCTCCTATTTTTAAAGGATGATCGTCGATTACTCCGTGCAGATGCCGTTTTGTGTATTTTCGGAAAGAAACCATGTCATTAACAACGGATCCTGAAGCAGATCGAGATGGGGGTGGGGCATTCGGCCCCTCCTTCACTATGAGATTTTCACTTTTCCTGTATTTAGCCATTTTCACTATTTTTACACATAATATCAATGATTTTACGATCGTAATTTTTAACCAACTATTCTATATTCATTTGAGGGGATATGGGCTTCGGGAGCCCCCAACTGGACTAGGCTATAATGGCTGCAACTTCATTTTTTGTCACTTTTGCTTTGTACGCATTTTTGATGAACAAGTCAAATTTGGACTATGGGAACATCAAAAACTTCACATTTATTTAAAAGTACTTTTTGAAAATCGAGAACAAGTAAATCTATGTTATATTTTGTTAATAATGACTTAGCCTTTGAAAATTACTCACAATAGGTTTGTGAGTAATACTATCAGTTTTGTGCCACACATAGTGGTTCACAAGTTTAAAGTGGACAGATATCGAGGCTCAGAATATTTTTGATGTGTTTGTCTATGTAGATGAGCATTTGCTGTATTTCTTCTGCATAACATCTTCCAGATTGCAGCAGACTGCTTAATGATTTCATAATAGTTTTTTTAAAAAGTTGTTTTCAGTGCGGCTTTACTATCCTAATGTAATCAAACATTGTATATAGTAATACTCCCAACATTGTCCTCCGACGTTTTTGCGTCAACATATTAAAGTATATCGCATATCAAAGCCATCTGCCATCAATTTTCAATAGATACTTAAAGCAATAATGTTTTGAAAAAGGGGATTTGAAATTTGAATTGATGTTTATGGTGACAAGATGACCGAGTTGACAAAAATTGCTGTCTCCTATGGAACGAATATGCGCCAATTTTTCGGTGTAGTAATTTTGGGGGTATTGATTCGGAGAACCATCAAAATCAGAGCTTCGAGGCTCCAAGTCCCCATCCCCTCCCTCGGTAATTCAGAGATTATATTATTATTCTGAGCTCAAAATAGCTCGGGTAAATT
Organism: Prostheceraeus crozeri; assembly: GCA_907163375.1. Lineage (NCBI taxonomy): Eukaryota > Metazoa > Platyhelminthes > Polycladida > Euryleptidae > Prostheceraeus > Prostheceraeus crozeri. The sequence continues at coordinate 296,229 of CAJQUW010011297.1, read as the reverse complement.
CAGGTTAATTCCTAATCATGATATGAGCATGGTTGCGCTGAGAAGTTTTTTATGAATATAAGATTGGTTTATGCTAGGAAAGCAAATCAAGAAGCGAAATGTAGAAGATTTTCAGGAATGACTTTTAAAAACACATTAAAGGGTATTTTTTCAAGTCTGAGATATCTTTCAAATGACATTGCAAAAGATACTTGAACTTTCCCTATGACTCGGAAATGTACGAAAAATATTACTTAACCGTGGCATTACTACTTCTACAAATTCTTTATTAAGTAGGTCGATTATTTGCGCGGAATTCTTTCAGGCCCTTCTTCTGCATATGTGACCCATTCTTCTGTTTAATCCATTTGAATTAATGCTCGTAAATGATGAATTATTCAACTTTCCCATGCACTTTACTCAAATAGGCCAGTGTACTTCAATTTTTCTAGATGGTCGACTTTCAAGTTCTCTTCAATGAGGATCTGGGAGAAAAAAATAGGACTGTCATGCTGGTCGCTTCAGTGGGGATCGTTAGGTTCTACTGCACTATCAGTCTCAGTAATCATTACATAATCTGTGCCTTTCTAAGTCTGCAGAATCTGCTTCATTTTTTTAGCTGAAATAAAATCGTGCAGTTTGATCCTTCACTTTCCTTGGTTGGACTTCCTCATCTGAATGTACCTAAATTCCCAGAGTAAAGCATCGGCGCTTCCGGTCGGCAAAGTGTAGAAAACAAAAGCAGCAGGCAGGAACCAGTCGGCAATAAATACTCATAAAGTGAGATCAAATAGAATGAAGAGTGGAGGCGGTGATTAATTATACTCCATGACACTGACTTAGTGAGGAGGAGCAAGTGTTGATAGTATTAGGGAATGGAGAACATGAAATTTTATAGGTGGGAAGAAAAACAGACATTTTCATTAAACATGTGAACTGTCACATTACAGAATTTGAGAATAATTAAATTGGAATGAGGTCTGTGAATTTATCTGCGAATGCTGTTTGATATTAGTTTGCCATATTCTTGTAACACCTTCATGACGTCTTCTTAAGTATGCCTATGAAGTGGCAGTGCATATGCAATCTTGCACGACATAGTAATGATTTGGGTGATGAATCGGAAATTGAAGCCGCCGAATCGTTATATGTGATAACGCATAAATACTGGATAATTATTCTGAGTGCGTCCATATTGTATCTATCGGTTGGTACAACGACAAATTTTAGGAGAGACATCCATTTCTTCAAAATTATCAATCAAAAGTATTCAAAAAATATTGAAAATGTAATTTGAAATAATTTTGATAGGTTTTTAGGAACATGTTAGGACCCTGTAGGGACCCGAAAGTTTTCCATCTAAAATACATAGTTAGAGATCTTTTGAGCATCATCGCTGATGATAAAATGTTCTGTCTTGTCATTTTATGGATGAATATGATAGGATCTAGATCCTCTGAAACCATGAACGTACGTTATGATATGTACCTACATAACGTGCTATTAGCTCGGTATTGCCACAAGTACGGCCCAGGACACAGTAAAGATTCATTTATCATTTTCATTTTATGTATGCATCTTTGCATATAGCATGTACAAGACAAAATCAGATTCGAAAGCCAATAGGTAGGATGTCACGAATTTATTTCTTCTGAAATGTCCATTAATCTACATCCAAATGTAGTGGCAGTGTCATTGAGAAAGTCGGCATCGATCGTCGAAGGCTGCCGCCGAGTGCCATGGGTTCGAAGTCGAGGCCCTCGTCGTCCACCTCGGTTTTCTGCGACATTTTCTTTTGTTCATCGAGCTTCTTACTATATGCAAGTACATCCTTCATGTCGCGAGGAGTGGCCTTGCGCCGCTTCTCGGCAAGCCATTTCCGCGCGATCGCGTTCGCCTGTTCGTCGCTGAGAACGCGCGGTCCATTGAGCGAGATCCGCTGCAGCGCGTTGAGCATGGCATTGTGCTGGCGGTTGCGTATAAAAGACTTGACGCGTTTCAGTGCAAAGAAGCCGCGCTCGGGTCAGGCCTTCGATAGTGGAACAGTCATTGCATTCTTCCTTAGTTCGGCCACCTCTGGGTACGTGGCGAACTGCTCCTCCTGTGAAAGTGCCTTTATGCACAGATCACCAGTGGTTTTTCAGGTCTTGAGACTCGGGTGTTAAAGACGAACTCGATGAAGCTGTGGAAGTACAGTTTCGCCGTGGTTTCGGGCAACTTGAATTTGATTCACAGCTGTTCGACCTACGAGTCGTCGTAGTCAGCTTATTCATCTTATTTCATTGACATCATGGCTACCTTCACGGAGTGTCAGCTCTCACGTTACGATCATCGAATTGTCATAGGATATTTATAGTTGGGCAAGAGACATGGAAATATATCAAGAAATTGAGAAAGTCTATGTCAATGATGTTCCAATTATCCAGTCCAGACAATTTTCAAGTGGGTGACTGCAGCCTCAGAACAGATCTTTCCTTTGATATTTCCTCTATTTCCTAAAACACCCTAAAAACCTTGATTTTAATGTAATCAAGTCGATATTAATTTGTCGAGCTATTAATGTTGTAAATACATTTCTAGCACATTGAAGAGCTAGGAAAAATTGAATTTCCTTTTCATTTATTCGTTTTTGCATGTTATTATTGAATCTGCAACATTTTGCGATTTGTAGTTATCTTTTATTTACAGTTATCTTTGAATGTCAGTGTCAGATCGTCCATAGAAGTTGCAATAAATCTGCTGAGATGGAAATGTTTGATTTTGAGGGATTCAGTTGTAGACGTTTATTTTGTATTTTTACTATGAAGCGGATATCTTTCTCTATTTTCAATGGCCAACAGGGAAATCTATCTATTAATTGCTACCACACTCCAAAAAAGTTGCTCAAAGTAAACAAAATATAGCCTTCCCACATGTATCTAGTCTATCGGTGATGTGTCAATGGAGACAGTTCTCGTAATAAATGAATACATATCCAAGACATGTTCCAGTCCAGAACCATACAGAGAGGAAAAATTCTAGCCATCACGCAAAGAATTGGCATACAATTGGCAAGCTCTGTTTGCATGAAATCAGCTTCCCAATGCCTCTCCTTGAAGGATGCGATCTATAAAGCTTGTAACTAGATGTGTGTTTTCTAGAGGCGTGTGAACAGTCTCCTGTTGGAAAGAATTGAACGAACCAGCTGATGTCATGTGCGTTAGTGTGAAAATTCAAACTTTCATTTTTCTGCGCACTTAACTACTGGAGTCAGTAATTGCTGGAGAACGGAAGCTGGAGCATAGTCATGAAATTAAGCATTTATTGGTACAAATGAAACTGGTAAACGGTTTACGAAACGCATACGTAGTCCTGCTATCCAAAATCAAGTGAACATTTTCAATTGATTTTATTTTACAAGTGATAAATTACAAAATGTCTTTAGTCTCTCAATCGATCATATTGTGTTATGTTTTGCAGTATTGAAGTCCATTTTAACCCATTTAAGACCGCCTATGTAAATATCGGCAAATTTTCTATAAAAACGGTGGTAAGTATTTCAGAATGTTATAATTAAGAATAATATATGATGACCAGTTCATTACAATAACCCTATCTTAGAAATTAAAGCCGTAACGATTTCGTTACGATGGCGTCATATGATGTCAAAATATACAAAAGCATGTTTTTTTCAAATGCAGCTTATGAATTGCTCCAAGCAATTCCTGCCGAAGTAATGAGTCATAGCTTCAGCATGAAAGCTCTCCATCATATTTCAGAGGTATTTGTCGAAACTGTGAATTAGCAAATTTAATCAAAGACCTGCTTTATGCTACTTGTCGTTGCTGTTTGCTGTGAAGTCGTTATCGTTGAAATGAGAACAAGTTTTTGTATTTCGAAATTCATGTCGAGAAATTGATTCTCTTTCTGCATCGACTCCAAATTCATGTAGAGTTGGAGACGCCTTAGTCATTCGCAATGTCCACATAAATAAAGAACATCAAGAAATGAACGCATTTGAGGTTGTTTAGTATTATGTAGGCCTAAACAATTCCTTTGTCCCGGGTAGTCACTGATTTCTGCCACTGAGGTCGATAAGACCATCAGCATGCGTATCAAGCATCTCAAAAAGATTATTGCCTTGAAATGCATCCAGAGTTTGTTTCTCCTATCTGCGAAGATGGAAATTACCAATATTTGCCATTATGTTGACTGCTTTTTCTGTTTACTGAAATGATCATTCAAATCATCTTTCGTTGCAATCTCACACTGCCTTACGATGTTACTAACCTCTGAGATATCGTTTGAGAGACTTACCTCTGAAACACATGAACTCATCATCGTTTCAAAACTCTGATGAAGCATTTACTTACGGAGGTTTTGTGGCAACATTCATATACCGTGATCGTCGGCATTAGGCCTATTGCATATTTCAGTAACTTCTTTATCCATAGTTAGCAACAGCTTGGGTATTGTCTTCAGATAGCTACACAGGTTGATATAATCAAGCTGAGCCTTTATAGATATTATAAACCAGTTTGGGCCATCTCGAACCTCTCGAGCCTCTGGCATGCCCTTGTAGGGAGAGACGCATCGAGAAATTGCTCGAGTCGGAGGACATCTTTGTATTCTATGCCCAGGCGAACTAGCACCCTGCATTGTTAATGATTTAGCTATAATAGGAAATGCTTGAGATTTGATCTCTCTTTGACTTGCTTCTGTACATGAGCTAACAAGTCTAATGTTGAGGAAATTGCTACGGCAATTGACTTCGGTTGGTTTTGTGACGGGAGAGCCATAGACTATAAATAGCAACAAGCATTACTCTCATAGAATACATTAAGAATGCAATATTCCAATGAAATTGGTCGTGTTCAGTATTCACCAAACATTAGTTTTAAAGAAAATTGATAGTATTCACCACCATTTACTTCATTTATATTGTTGCTGTATTTAACATTTGTATATCATATTACGCCAGTGTAACTAAAACGTTACGGTTCAAAAAAATTACGTGCCATGTCATGAATGAATATCCGAGCAAGTATTGATTGCTATTTTCGTTATTTGATGGATAATGAGATCACGCAAATGACATTGACAGTAAATTACATGTGGACGTTCATACACTGAGCCTTTCAGTATATTAGCAGATTTTAAGCCCATTTTTGTCTAATTTCGTGATAAAATATAAGCACTAAAAAGTGATAAATTTTGAATTGGCGATTGTTTATCTGAAAATATGTGATAAATAATGTATGGTAATCAAAGTATTGTATCATATGTCGTAAGCTGGAGAAGACAGCAGATTCCGAAAAGTGCTGTAACGAAGACGTTACACTGGCGCTAAATGGGTTAAAATTTCACAAGCTGCACCATGAAATTACTTGACTTTCGAGCTTAAAATCAACCAACTTCTGCAATCGTCCTTATTCTCCAATTCAATTTTGTTCTAATTAGATATATAGGCAATAGTATTTTAATTATTTATTTGTAATTGTAATTTTGATATATACATGTATCTCCTGGACAAATTCCAATGCGGTGAAGATTCTAATCACGGATGGTGGCTTTAACCACAAGAGGGAAGAAACGTTGAGAATAGTTTAGTATCAGTTGTGTTGTGGAAAATCAAGTTGTCTTTAATGACGACGACCGCGGCTTTGTTCTACCGCCGCAAGTTGGTCGCCCGTCGAGTGAAACCTCCCACCGCTTTCCTCATCCTCCTAGTGGCCCAACAGCGGCGTTCGCGGTTGCGTTGTGATGGCATTTGTTGACCCCAGCCTCAAACGCACCGACACTATTTTTCACGGTTAGAGGCGCGCCAGAGTTGAAGTGTGCATCCTGTGTATACACGCTCACTACCTTCCCATCCTGTCCAACCAGTCAACCGCACCCAGTGCCCTTCAAATCTTCCGTCTTATTTCTCAACTCTTACCAATCTTCTCAAAATTCTGCTCTATCCATGGCATCAAGATTTTCCCCAGAGATATTTTGTTTCAGATAATCATGGTATTTTCAAGAGGTGCAACATTTATTTGCGCTTCACACAGATCGGAAATCAATGTTATCTAATATGAAGATGTCCGTGGTTTAGTAAATCATTTTGATTTCAATGTTGGAAAAGTGATTATTTTGTTCTGGTTTCATGTCTTTAAAGTCGTACAAAATATTTTGATTACCATCCAGCTGTCATCCTCATGTACAGAAGACTGCTACACAGTGATTTAATCACGATAATTCTAGATTCTTTCTAGTTGACATAAATTAATTGTGGCTGAGTATTGAGAAACAGCGAAACATCTCATCACCACATATTTAAAACTGCAATTTTCCCTTAACAGCAATAAATATCCGCATCCAACCATCAAGGACTGAAAATCCGCATCACTATTGTGGTTGGCTTTAGGTAAAATGAATAGTGAATAAATTTAAATCAAATTCGTATTTCAGTTGCAGATTCGGATGATGGCCTACCAGAAAGCTGAAATACAAAAGAAATAAAATAACTCACACCCTTATTTTTTTTGCCTTCCTTAATTTTGTTAACCTTTGGCGAGTTAGGATAAAGCGAGATTGTATAGTTACTTTGATGTATTAAACATTTTTTTCAATTAATTCCAATCCTTTCATCGTGATCATGTTGTCATCCATTCGAAGCCCTGATTCTTGTATGTATTTCCGAATTCTACAGCAATCATTTGAAACAAAAAATCGTGACTTCAAGCTCAAACTTTTATTCTAAAGTGGGGAAAACTTTATGAAAATATCTTTTGTCAGTTTTAACGCATTTCTTGCACATGTTTTGTGTTAAAGTTGGTCCGAAGAAAAGGAGAGATGTTCTTAATTTGTCACATTGGAATGAATTTAGGTAATCATGCTAATTATTGCGATGTAATCGCAATTTCCAGCCAAAATCAGCAACACATGGCCTCGGGTGATAATTGGGTGGAGAAAGCAAATTGAATGCTATGAAGGCATGAAATTGCCATTTCCTCTTGTTATACACACAACTATGCTAACATTGAAAAAGGGAAGAGTGACCACTTGTGATATACTGCACCCGTGCTTTTATATGTGCAGCATTTTCTGTTATCTCACGACAAATCGAAAGGAGGAGCTGCCAGAGAAATGTTGATGTCAGTAAGATCACGTTTTGTCACCAAGCTGCGCAATGATCATCTCACATTAATTGAACTATTTTCAATCGCAATCAATAAATGAAGGATAAACATTTGTTAATTGATAAGGATTCCAATAAATTGATTGTTGACTTCGAAGTTAGCGATGAAACTGTGACATTATCCGTCGCTTACAAGGATGATTGCACATAGAACAGTCTAGAAAGGCTACCACATCGAAAAAGGAGATTACCAGCTAGGTCGCCTTTCGGGTCACTCAAAACCTACTGGCGGACTGACCCTAAACACGGTGATACAATCGAAAACAAGTTGAACGAAAACCACAATGAATAAGCAACTCTTTGGCAGAATGCAGACCAAACTTGAATAAAACAAAAATATGTCTATTTAACAATCTCTCCATACACGTGATCAGTTAGCGAGCTTTCTATCCATACTTCACGAATACTTCTAATGTACTTTTGACTTGCACAATAGCGCACTGCAGATGCGCCATACGAAGATACCCATATGAAGAGGGAGAAGATTTCCGGAAAATGAAAAAATATACAGTATAGCATCAAAGAAAAGTTGTTCCACTTTATGGAAAACGGAGGTGTGCAAGCCATCACAATAAACGTTTAGCATGAGATGAGGTACTCGACTGTGGTGTTTCTGGTCCCATTTATTTCTGCTTTCAAATCGGCAGGATAAATTTTCGTTTAAAAAGTGTTGAAATGCCTATAGTTGAACATGTATGTCATCAATCGGGTGGCATTAGACAACATTCTAGCTATTCCGAACTCAATATGGGACTGCAGTTCTGTGTAGGTATACCTTTCACTTGCTTGAATTTGATTCGGATTATTAGAACTTGAAATTAGCAAATTTTATTGTGTCTTTTGCCCTTTTGCGCAAGTTGCGCGAATCGGCAAATGTTGCATCAAAGTGTTCAAGTGTAAGTAGTTCATCCACAGTTAGAGAGGTGCCGTATTATTGTTTTAGCATATATTAGCATTGATTGTTCACAATCACATAAAGGATCATCAATTCAAGACATCGTGTAAGTGGGAATGCTTTTGTAATGACTTGCTTAACATTTCAGAATTTCAGTCAGTGACTTTTAAGAACTTTTTCCATGAAACTGCAAGCAGAATTGAGAAGGAAGGCGTCAAAGTTCAAATAGTAAAAGACGGTTTGGAAATCGCTGCATTGTGTTCATTTTAATGGAGCATTGTTTAGTGCTCTCACATTAGACGTTGCCTCTTTAGTGGATGCAATATTTATGAGCCCATATATATTTTAACATCATCTAATGTTCATTGCCATTTCCACCCAACCATTGTGCCGACAGGCGCCAACTATAATTGCCAATGAAATAATGTTCATATAGCGAGAAGAAGAACAAAAGTTCTCAGTATGTTGTGGTCATCACATTCAACAAAGAATTTCGTTGCTTTTTTTCATTCAACAAATTAATCTTATGAACATTTGGTCAATTCTGTTTAGTGCGCACCATCTATTTCCTGTCAACCTCGAGAATTAGTTATAAGGAATTCGCAACTGCGGAACATCTCGTGGTAAGTATAATGTACCTACTGTGAAAATCCGAAAATGGAATGAGTGAATGTAAAAATAAACTAGGTTTCCAGCAGTCTTTATTTTAGCTCTTTCACATGTAGAATCATCTTATATGAATGTTGTCAATGGCAAATCAAGTCATGGATCAAACTGTTGTCGGCATAGCGATTCTAAATATCTTGAAAATTCATGTATTGAAGTTAAAGTCATAGTAACACCAACCGAGTCAGCTTTCAACTGGCTGACACGGGGTGACGATTTTCTGAACATAATTAAATTGTATTGTAACAGCAATCACTGTTCAAATTAGCATGGCAGAACCAACTGCAACACAAAGTCATTTTGACTACACAGGATTGACTTGTAGAACCCCATGAAAATTGGCTTGAAAAGACCAAGTGAAAGTCAACTCGGTTGTTTTTACTCTGACTTAGGCTTTAGCTTCAGTAAATTATTTCGCTGCAACTGGCCTTAAATTTTCTTTTTTTAATCGTCGCTTTCAGTCGTTCTACAATAAATACATGGCTTACTGTATTGTCAGACTCATTCGTTTATTTCAAAGGATGGAAAACTGGACATGGTTTTTCATTTCACATGTTGTACTTGCACAGAACATAGTACGTTGAGAAGCACGGGCAAATATCAGCAGACATTCAACAAACGTGATTAAAAAATAAATAGTAACCTATTAGTCACATTCGTTATTTTGTGTTTGATGCATATTTGATTAGTATTATTAGCAAGACATTATGTAGTAATAACTTGTTCTAGTAATTATGCTCATATTTTCAAACTGAATTGTGAATGAAATTATGCTTTATTTCGATAATATTCAGTAACATTTTTCAGCTATAAATTGGCGCGTTGTTGTTACTGCCTCAAGTAAATGAGTTGCACAATATACACCCTTTTTCCTGGTATACCTTCGCTAGTTTTACATCGCTGCTGAGCATTAGCGATGCTCCCATAGAGTCATGCTCCATAGAGGTTTTGGATGTACTTGAAGATCTTTTATTACACACAAATTTATCACACACGCACAGATTCCAATTGATTCCATCGGAAATTTATCAAATCATGCAGTCTAAAGCCACATCGACTTTCATTTAATTGATAGCCAGCCTGAAAACAGCATTTTTGTTCAGCTGCTGACCTTTGGATCGACCTTTCCTGAAGACCAAATGGCGAACATGAAAAGTCTGACCTATTTCCAGTTCCGTTGCTGACTTATTTCACGGCGCGTGGAACTTAATTGATTGCTATTTGAACCCAGATTTTGCATAGATTGATCCAGGATTAAATATTTAATATGTGAAATCTCATTGATTGACATAGGTGAAATCAATCTGAAGATTGAGAACTTTGCTGGAATTGATCTCACCATCAGAATCTTACTATCTACTTGGTCCCACATTGAGGGGGAATTTCCCTAATTCTCTATCATCTATAGAGTGGGAGGAGTCAATCTTCTCGACACCGCCAATCGGTCTATCTTTCGCCCTGACATGTCTCATTTTCTCTAATTTGGCTCAGTGTTAACTTACTGGTAGTCGTCTCCATTGTCTGCTGTCTGACAGCACTTTAGGCTACGGAATTCCGGACACGGAATGGATATCGGGGTGGGTTAATGTTTAGGAGGACACTAGAGTTGCAAATTGCTTTTGACTGATCGCCGCCTCCAATTGTGGGAATACGAGCTATCAAAGCGGATACAACGAAACGTGTTTGTTTCTGTCATAGAAGAGACTTTTATTTACAAACATTTAGTTTTTCTTCCACTGCCACTGCATGGAATGTCCGCAATATTTTAGTATTAAATCGCAAGGCTAGCAAGGAATGTAATTTTCATATGCATTAATATATTTCTAATGTCACTTTTCAACGAATTGAGCAATTTTTCGTTTTTAGAAGTGTCACGTGCTTCAATTCTTTTCCTAAATGGAGGTTTGCACCAGCATGATCTCAAAGTGAAGTGTCAATACCTTCAGTAATTTTTACATTGTTGGTCCCTAATTTTGTCTTTATTGATGTCTTTTTATGATTCAATATATTGCATTTCGAAGATTTTAAAAAATAAATCCCTAGTTCGTATCGTAACTCATAATCCGTTTAGGTAGCCGTTAACTCGCAAATCGTTGCAATTGCTCCCCTCTGATTTACTCACTGGGTGCACAATATTTTTTTGGATGTTTTTCAAGAAAATCAAACTTTTGATATATTTAATCGCTGATAAAGCTGCTTCGAAATCAGAGTTCCGAGATGATTTGTATTCTTTCATTCGTCGTTAAAATTGTTCCGTTCTTTCTGACACGCCATCAGCCCTTCATGTGCCACTAAAAAGCACCCCCACGCCCATGCTCTTCCCGACTTGAAGATCTCACAGATTTCTTACTTTTTCCATTTTCTAGGAATTTCTCGAATTTTTTCGGTCAAGATTTCCTTTTATCAGGATTTCTACTATTTTTCGGAATTTGTCTAATTTACTGCACTTCATTGGTGTGTTGCGACATACCGTGTTTCTTCTAATAAACACCGCACTTAAAAGTAGGCGATTGTAATTTTACGTCGAGGCGTATATCAGAGGAAATCTTAGTCGTTTAAGTGGCCAAATTTATTGGTGCCTACAAGAAACAGTTTCGAATAGCCAACATTACCAACTGAGGACGATGAGTTGACGATGACACGTCCGCAGAATTTTGTGATGCTTCCAGCTCGAAACTTCCATCTTTGCAAGACACCTTTCTGCTGGTTGCAAGCTGTAATTTATCTGCACGGTATTTTGGTTAAATGATCATTTAAGGTTATGCCGCTTTGACTCTTAAGGTACTCATTATACACTTTAAATTGACTGGATAGGGATCCAATTTGACGTGCAATTAAAGACTTCTGCATAGCTCCAGACTACTGGTATCAAGTCTATTGTGTCTCCAGCCCCACTTAATAGTTTTCGCAGCAGCATCACTGAGTTTCACAACGGTAATTACAAAAGAAATTGGTGCGACCTTTCGCTTGAATTTGTGCCTTTTTGTCATGATGACCATTCATTATTTGGATGACATGGCATTGAAATGCCGGGTGTTATTAGAAATGAGACAGCGCAATGTAAAGTCTTCCGCTTGGATAGCAGACAAGAATCGTGGGAAGTTCAGACGAGATTTCAGCATTATTTGCATAGCATTTTGATATTGGTTGTTAAGTCAACTTCGACATCAATCTTCGAGGGCTTACTCTCACATCTGACTATTACTTTCTTCAAAAAGAGACATGTGCTAACATGGACAGCTAGAAATCTATGGACTGATCGGAAATATCCTGGCAACACCACTGGTGGTCGACTATGCAAAAAAAATTCACAATTTATGATTTTTTTACTTGTTCCTTTGTTTTACACACTGATGGTGAAAATTTTCTGTAATTATCTGACTACTTGAGTCAATAGATCTTGTATAGTCGCAGTAAACATACCAAAGTGACATTTGGGTCGAAAACTTTCCTTCAATTATTATGTATATTTCTTTGATCTTGTCTGTAGATCAAAGGAACTTGATAAAACTCCGAAGGCGCACATTTTCGTAGTAGTCATAGGGTGCAGAATATTCTGTGGAAGTATCATCTTCAGTCTCCTTCCATGCAGAAACTAGTCCTGGCGGCGGGACTATAAGCTTATTTCTATGCTTCCATGGTATTTGTTAGAATCATTCAAATTTTATGTACACAACTAAATGTGTATTCAAGATTCTTGTGTCCAAAGTAAGCACCTGTTGAGAATGGTCGAAAGGCCTCTTGAAAGGCGATTTTGTATCCTGTATTGAACACTGTTCTAAGACTATCCGTTAACAGTTATGATTTTTTACCTGCAATTGCTAGTATAAAGTACAATTGAAGAAGAATATACACTGTGTATACTGTATATGTGCATATTATTATGTTTTCATATCATATAATGTAGTAATTAACTATTTAAAACTAACATACATATACTGTGGATTTCCGCATACTTCTCCGCTTTTCGTCCTTGACCACGTTGAACGGGGTCAGAAGATCGTTGTTATCCACTCCTGTCGATCGTAGCCAGGGTTGGCATCCCATGGGTGGGTGGGTGGGTAAAATGGGTTTTTTCAAAATTTTGAATTTTTTCGATAACTCAAGCAGTACTATGCTTAAGCAAGGAATCTATGATACTCTCTTTATCGAAATTACTGTTTGTGATTTTTGAATGTGATATATAATACTCGATTTCAATTTCACATAAATAAAAAGTATTTCTATTCTATTATTTGAAAGTTAGACTACTCTATTCAATATTTGCTCCATTGATAATAGTTTACCCACAATCAGATAAACAAAATTTCTTCATAAAAGAATCTATTTCTTGGGATAACGTGAAGCGTCAGGTAACAATAGACATACGTGCAAAAGTAAAAATTCGGATGGAAAACAAAAACCACTTTAACAGATATTGTATAGCAAGTTTGTATAATTACGACTACAAATTCTGAAATAACAGCTTGCAAATTGCAATACAGAATACTCATCATCATCGTCATACGTCATCGCATGGAATAGGTAGGGTGCTCTAAAATACAATTTAAACTTCATGAAAAACAATTAAGACTTTCCACCAGAAAACAAACAGCTTGAAATTTTATTTATCGGAGCAGCGAGTGACTATGATAACAACTTGCCTACAATTCAAACGAAATTGCAGACCTACCGCCAACCGGGTGATAGCGACGAGGTGTGCTAGGTACGACATAGTACATGGAACTTTCACACATCATGGTAGTCCTCTTGCAATGCCTACCTCAGGTCCTCAGAGACGACCTGCGACCATATTTTCCTTAGTCTTCCTCTCGGCCTATTGCCTTCGACCTCCAACTGGAGATATCTTTTTGTCCACTCATTCTCATCTGCTCATTCACTCTCCCTCTCAGAATGTGGCCATACCACCACAGTCTTCTTCGTAGAACATCAGAAATACATTCCAGGTTCATCTTCTTTCAAAGTCTCGACTCCTGTGTCCATCGGCCAGTCTCACACCGCACATTCTTCTCACCATTGCCTTCTCTGTTCTTTCAATCTTCATGATCTGATCACTTCTCACAGCCCAATTCTCACTCCCGTACACCATCGCACTGCGGACACAGGCAGAATGCACCTGGCCTTTCATCTTCAGGGTGGGAGCTTTGGATGTCAGGAAAGGTGCAAGTTCATGGAATTTCTTCCATCCACACCTTGCTCTCGAAGTCACTGCGAAGTCGGATTCACCTGCGGCACTCAACACATCACCAAGGTAACAGAAAAACTTAACTGAGCTGAAACGGTCACCACCCACACTTAACTCATCAAGCTCACTGAGAGTATCTACATGAGGCCGTCCCGAACACCTTGGGCACACAAGATGAGATGCAACTGCGTTTAAAGTTCCCTTCACACCACTACATTTTTTGTGGATCCAGTGGTCGCACACGCCGCACTTGATGGAATTCGCGCCCACCCATTGTCTGCAAACTCCGCATGGCCACTCTCCAGACTCTGCTAGAGGTACCTTGCATGCGCCATGATCTTCGTCTTGTCAACGTTGACTCTCATTCCTTTTGATGCCAAACTTGTTTTCCGAGAGGACAACTTCAACTGAGGCTTCTATCAACACTAGGTCATCAGCATAGAGCAACTCCCATGGGAGACCAACACGAGCGCTCTTCGTCATCCGATCCATAACAATGGCGGACAGAAGAGCGCTAAGGACAGATCCATGATGCACCCCTACGTTCACGGGGAAACTTTCAGTGTCGCCAACTCGTGTCCTAACAAATGTGCGAACGTGTTTGTAAAATGACATCACGGTCGATAACAGCCACTCCAGGACTCCAGCTGTTCGAGGAGATCAGCGAACCACTTCTCTTGGTGTTCAAAACTTTTCGCAGATCTACGAATGTAGATTATATTGAGATTTTCAGTGTGCTGAGACAATGTGATTAATGACATGATGAACACAGATATTTTTGTTTAAATTAAGGACATCCCAAGTTTTATGATTATAGAAATGAATTTTCTAGTCGACGTAAAAACTGATCGTTATCTTCGCGAGAGTAGGCAAAGTGCGAAGACTGCGACGACCCTCTTGGAAGATCCAAGAAGAATTCAGCTAATTAAATATTCAGAACGGATAATTGAAATTTATACCAAAAACTTGAGATTCATGCCTTGACAAAGAATAAGATACATTAGCAAAACCAAAATGTCTGGAGAAAGGAAAAACAATACTAATATGTTAAAATCAGCGAAATGCTGATCAAAATTGCACAAAGCTGAATAAACTAAAGTTTTAAAACTAAAGGTTTCGGCTCCTAACCTCCAACCTGTATCACATGGCGGGCCAGCCCGACAACATCGCAAACTTTTGTAACACTACGATAGCAACAGTCAATCGCACTTTATCATGATGGAAGGAATTCGACGCGATGTGAAGTAACGAAACTGGTAGACAAATTCATTCCATGAGAAGGACTTGATGTAGTAATCAACAAGTGGATTATCTTCATAACCCCTTTTCTTGACAGTTGCATTAGAACAGGTTCTAGCAAATCTGATCAGTTTGACAACAAATGTACTCAAGCCAGAATTAAGTGTCACATATATTTTTCTGGAAAAGTATGCTAAAAGCATGTCAAGAAAAAATATGTGAAAGTGTGTGTAAAAATTGTGCATGCATGTTAGGAAGCACAAAAAGCGACAGTCTCATTAACGAAATATATTTAGACGTCTCCCTGCTACATAACATGACTGGTGATTGCAATCCCGAATCCGATTTTCAAATCGCGGGAATCGACGAACTAGGCTAATGAATAATATTATAAAAGCAATTTTGCTGCTTTACATAAACGATGATTATTGAAAATGATAATTTTCCATCGGAATTTAGGATAGAATACACAGGATCATGCTGGTAGGTTTTTGAATTAGACTTATATGACATATTGCACATACACGTAATCTATCTGCAGGATACACAGACATCGATTTGAGTTGAACAATGAAAATCGTTGGAATCAAAAGTAAAACCTGTAATCATATCTGCCTTCCTAAAGTTCACTTGAACCTAGAGCGATTGAAGGCGTGCTAATGGCGTTACAGGCGTAGATTTTACAGTTTTTCCAATTGATTCATGTGTATCAATCAAATCGCCAAGTATGTATCAGTGTTGCGATTCGCGCGTGTTTACACGCGCGCGCGTTTTTTTGACAATTTGCGCGTGTAAGCGTGTTTTTTTCCATTTTTATCCATTTTGCGCGTTTTTTAAGTTTTCGACTTCTATTTTTAATTTTTGATAATAGAAAACTTTGGTTCTAAAATATCAAAATTTCAAATTACATGCAGTTTCTAGATAAGCCACATGTATAGCCTATCAAAGATCATTTAGGTTCATTAACATCTCACTCAATGGATAGCCTATAGGCCCACTGCTCGTATGCATCTACCACTTAAGGCACGTGTGTATTTGACTTGTCCTGAAAAATACCAAAGCTCTTACTATCTGATCTGCAATTCTAAGCTTTGTAAAAATTCGTTTCATCAAATATTAGCGATCATAGTTGCCATTTTGGCTTATTTGTAAGGAAATACATGTGCGCGTGTTTTTCGACCTTGCGCGTTTTTTTTACCCTACGCCAAGAATCGCAACACTGGTATGTATACCAAGCTGAAGATAATTATAAAAAATTCAAATAAAACACGTTGTATATCTGTAACAAATTGATCACACAGTATTTATATATAACAAAATCCGAAATGAATGGATCTCATAGTATCTAACGGCATAGCAAATATAAGAATATCTTCATTAAACTGATCGCACAGTTATATAAAAATCTGTACAGTTATCTGCAGCAAATTGATCACATAACATTTATAAGAAAATAAGTTTTTCTATAGGTAAACTGATAACGCAACATCTGTATATATAATATATTATAATAATCCAATAAGTAATCCGACAGCATGTGTAATTCGGGGTTAGCATCGGCCGCCAGCCGGTTAATTCAAATAGACCCTTGTCGACCGTTGACGACATTCAGTCTAGAATAAATTGTTTATCCAATCATTACAACATTAAGAGTATATAAATGTAACACATTTTGAGAGTATCTACACGTATGTTTTGTGACATAAATTTTGCGAACTGGACGTTCTTTGGGCAGTTTAAAAATGATTACTTGCAACCTATGCATGCAGTTCAAACCCTGCTTTATCAGTGATTTAGTTTCAAAATTCCTATATTCTTGCCTGTATGAATTTTGGATACATTATGCATTCCTCATCCTATCTATTGCAAAATTATTCCAGATCTTGAATAATTTCACTATATGGGATAGTTTATATATCACGTGGAGCTAGAGATGCAATGAATAATGGATTTCATTGCAACCTGGGGCCTATTCCCAGAACATTTGACAGTGGATCGTGGAAAATAAGATAAGTCAACGGCACGCGATAAATTTTTATTGACATTGTACAGGGACACTCACTGAAATGAAAAATTATGACAAGTTTGGAGAGCTCATTGTTCCAGACTGTTATGCGTCAGCTCGCGGTCATCAATGTAAAATCAAGTATCTGAATTTAAACTGTAGTGAAGAGAGCTCTCAATTGATGTCGCAAATCGCTGGAATTCCCTCACAAGTGAAGAAGTAAATCTCACTTCAGTGAATCATTTTGAATCAAGTTTGCACGCAGCTATTAAAAAACTCCCGGACCTCCCAATGCCGCAAAATATGCCAGAATCCCGGGATGGCAATCCCTGGACATGCCTTAACATGAAAGTTTTAAAATTGAGTGCCTAAAGTGTGAAGTTTAGCGTTAGTGGGTTCGATTTAGATTAAGTTCTATTATAACCCGACCCGATCAGATTAGATCTGAAAACCATTCATGATAATTATCTAAATACTCGCATGACCTAAAAGCTTCATGCCAGGCTCAAATCGATCTATTTAAACACCGTAAGTAGTCTTCAGGAAGGGCCATCAGTCAGATGTAATTGCACTCTCTAGGAGTAAAGCTGTACCGACTAATTCGATAGAATAGAAATTATGACAAAACCGCAAAATATGTGAAAATTTCAAGATATATTAAATGAGATTATTATAAATTTCTATTAACAACAATGAAATTAAATAAGCGATAGATCAAATTGCCATGCAAAAGATGTGCGGCTGGTAGGATTATTAATATAAAATAATTAACACACATGCCACTTTTAAAATTGTAGTCATTATATAATTTACCTATTTCCTGTTGTATTAACTGAGTACATAAGCCTACTATAGAGATATGTTCATAGCTCTATCACAACCGTGCAACATTATTTTGATTTTATGAAATTAGAGATTTACATCAGAGGAAAGTAAGCAAATACAAAACCATATTGTCTGCAACCCTGGTATTGATCAGCATATCAGCCTACCATCCATTGACGTATGATACATTTCATGGCTAACACATAACAGCAGCATGAAATAGAATGCTTACTCCTTTTTAACATTGGTGTGTGACTTTTTTTATCTATCTAATTGATGAGTGCCGGAACGTGAAAAAGATTTGGATTATTGAGACAAGTAACCATCCAAGCACCTATAAAGATTTTACCGCTCACCAGTTTTCTCATTCGTTCCAAACATCTCTTTACGCTGCTTCTCAGTCGTCGATAATTCAAATTGATTATATTCAATATTATTCAATATTTTGACATTTTTGAAATTAAATTGCAGTACACTTCACGAAGTCATATCAAAGTCACTTTATCATATTTGTGAAACTGCTTCGATTGAAAGCGACATAATAACAAATTTAGTATTGAATAAACAAGCAAGAAATAATGATTCCTCTGCTTGCTAAATCAGAGACAAGAGTATTGATCAAATCAATTGTCCAGACCACTACACTACATGTAAGAATGATATTACATCAACCTTTCCTAGAAAAGTGAGTATAAATTCTGACATTTTTAAAATATGTGTGCTGAAACCCAAATAACCTTGAGCTCGAATAATCCGACCCGACTTCAAAATTGTCCTACCCGACCCGTACTTTCGGGTTTCGGGTAGGATTTCCTAGCTTGCTTGATCTTAAGTGAGCCCTTGTGCATTCAACTCCCCGTGAAGATAGTATCGTCATTTTCAAAGACGATGGAAGCATTGATTGACTGGAATTGAATTCTATAACGGATCTTAAGCATTTTTCGTGTCAAGAAGCATTTACGTGCAGCCGATTCCTAACTTATCCATGCAGATGTCAGATATCTCAAACATTGAGAGATGATAAATATATTTGATAGACAAGTTACTGATCACGTTCAGTGCCAATGATCTAGAGCAGTTGGAAATCCATTAGGAATGAAGTTGAAGAAGTTCAAAATTAATCGAAAAGCTAAAAATCTACTGTCCTAGAGTATCTACATGTATGTTAAGGTAATCACATGATAGAAAATGAGTATTCAAATTAAACTGACTGAATGTCACTCGTCCTGTCGCTGAAATCATGTGCCTTAATAGAAGCAGCACAGAAAATAATTCTTGATAAACATGATGGTATAGCAGTGGAATACATACACTTCATCCGATTTCGAAAATATTTAGTCGAAATACACGGATGATTTCAAGAGAAGACAATCTACATGTTTTCTATCTGATCAGGTGATACTATAATGCCATAGCCGAATATCTCTTTTCCTGACAAAATTTGGGGATTGCCTAATAATGGTGTAGATATCAAACGATGCTGCAATCCATTGAGACATCACTGCATCACAGAAGCATGACTGCACAGTGGTATGTATTTAGAAAAACAAATTTGATCTAACTTGAGGAAACCCCGAAAACGACAGGTTTCGTTCCACACCATTCCATGTATTTAGCGCAATATTGGGGCTGTACCTTAAGCCTACTAGTAACATCCACATCAAAAAATTGAAAGATTTGAATCTAAGATCAACACAAATGCTCTAGTCTGGCTTAAAAGAATTAAATTATCGAGAGTCATCGTATTCTCGGATTCTTATCTCGCATCTTTACTTTATAAACAAGAGCATGCAATAAACGATAGCGTCATTGAAATTAATCACCAATCCATTTATAACTTTCCATATTTTCATAACATATTTACGTTATTACCATGTTTGGGTTAAAAAATGACATGATGTTGGCCGCTATCACATTAAAGTCGAGGTCAACGTCAGGTGGAAACATTCAATGTCGTTGAAGTCGAAACTGAAACAAAAAAAGTAGAGAAATTCTTCACATTGGAACGATATTAGACGCTTGATAGCTGTTTCAGGTAACTTCTGTAATTGAACTATTACGTCGAATATTTAAATCACTATTTGGTGGACTCGTAAATTTTGATGAAATAGCCTGTTGAAATATTTCTCTTAAAATAGTGATTTCCATTCGCACACTTTGTTCGTGCATATATTATCACATCAGGTTTTTCAAAATTTTATATTTAAGATGAAAGCAATTGAGTTTTGCCTACTACTGGAGTCAGTTCTCGCATTTAATATTTATAACGCCATCAATTCCATGTAAAACAACATAAATTACATGCTCACTTTCACAGTGGAATTCTATTCCTGTTCTCATGTTATTTTTGACAAGTTACATTCATAAGTAGTCAATTACAGGCGCCCGTCATAACATGTTTAAAAAATTGGAGCCAACCAAGCTATTTTCATAGCGCCAGGTTTACCTACTTACACCTTTCCATGAGAGGTTCGAAGGTCAAGCTATTAGTCAAGTCCATGGCGAAATTGGTGATATCTGCATGTACTAAATAGAATGCCTGCACAGAAGAGTTCAATGAAAAGGACGTAAGTGCCGTTATCATTTACCCAACAAGATATGTTCAACCACAAACCTTGTGAGTTTTAATATTGATAATTAATAGTGCTTCACGATGGACAGTACAAGTGGCAATGCGCTTTATTATCATTATCAGGGTTGAAAAATAGAACCCATGTCCACAATTTTTCTCATGGATATTATTATCTAAATTATCTTCATAGATGTCTCAAGATATCCATAGAGTGGAGAAGTATTTTTTGTACTAAAGATGATTTTGTATACTAAAGCACATGTTTTACTTGTTTTGTGCTGATAACATTGGAACTAAGTTTCCATGTCGAAAGTTTGACCATTCCTCAACAGTCGCGGACTGGAGCAACCTTGATTTTGGGTCGGCTTCATTTGATCTTGTGCACAGGATTCTGCTTTTCAAGAATAGCAGGGGTGGGCCGATGTGACAAAACGTGACAATAGGTGACAAATTTTTATCTCAAAATAAAATGTGACAAAATGTGTGCTTTTTGTGTGGTTTTTGCTGACAAATTCACGGAAAAATATTCTGACAAATTATGAACAAAGTCGCAGAGGAGCATTAACTTCGTTTAAATGAAATAGCGGTCACCATTTCCAGGAGGTCTTATTCTAATGTTCCTACATTCTTTGA
Source organism: Prostheceraeus crozeri (assembly GCA_907163375.1). Taxonomy (NCBI): domain Eukaryota; kingdom Metazoa; phylum Platyhelminthes; order Polycladida; family Euryleptidae; genus Prostheceraeus; species Prostheceraeus crozeri. Next base: position 275,068 of record CAJQUW010011297.1, on the reverse strand, counting down.
TGAAAAATTGTATTAGGGATATGCAAGATTGATATTCCCCCTTGTTTCAAATAGCAACTTTTACTTGCCAGGCAAGTCGTGCTGTTAATTGGCCTACTTTTTAAAGTTGACTTCGAGATGCTATGTGATGGCCCAATTGTAACATTCATTGTATGTGGCCATATGTTTCTTGATTGTCATGTCCTGATCGTAGGAGTCACTGTGAATGTATACTTCCTATAATGCACGCGCATGTATTTATATTACCACTGATCAGAATACAGAACAAAAGTAACAGTAATCGCTATAAAACTGAGTGGCATTTATTCACTGAAAACGAAGTTTTCCTCTTTTGTGTGAAATGATATGGTCTGTGAATTCACATTATTTATTATGCAATCATATTTGCCATAAGTAATGAATCATAAATAAATTCGAGACTATAAAAAGAATCAGTTGTAAAAACTACAAGGTTTGAGTGCAATCTTTTCACTTTGAACAAAGTTAAATGTGTCCCGGTTTTGCCCATGTTATGTTTCGTTATTACACCAAATCTCGCGGAAAATGTTGTACACCTTCAATGGCAATTCTCCATGGGAATGAAGTGATGGTTTAACGTCGCTACTCCCCCATATTGAAGGGTAGGACGGTGCTGACTTAAGTCAGACTTTAATCTGGAGACTTGTGATTTTTTAGTCCGAATGCCCTTCCTCACTACTGCCAATGACACTGTCGGGGCTCGACCTCTGGACCGAAAGATCGCTAGGCCAAGCACTTAGCTACTGTGCCACGGAGACCACCCATATGGAACTATGCAAATAATGATAATTAGTAATAATTAATAAATTTACGATTTTGTCCGTCCCGTTACAACCCCGTTTGATATATATTATGAATATTACGTCAAATGCTCTACTGAAAAAAATCATACTTTAATGCAAATTTGATAACTGCCAATCTTCTGCGCACCGGCATATGTAAAATTTTGGCCATGGGTTTTCATCAACATGTGACAAAATGTGACTTTTATGTCAATGAGCATGTGACAAAATGTGACAGTTGCACCCATCGGTATGTGACAAATCTCGAATATCAAGATGTGACAAAATGTGTCAGAGATACAAACATGGCGGCGGCGGCTCACCCCTGGAATAGTATTGCTATTTTTTCTTGAGTTTGAACTTCACTTCCTAAAGGTTAAGGAAATGTGATCAAGGCATTACATGTATTATGTACAAGCTGAAACCCACGCCCAGGATTGTTATCCCAATATATTCAGATACAGCACATGTGTAGGTAAATGGAAGACAGAGGCGTAATGCCGAACATGTAAATTGTTATTTCAAAAGAGCTAATGACAGCATTATGTGTATCGTCTTGAAGCATTATCGTGCACCACGCTTCTTCCCCATTTCTAGATAGTACTTCGAATTATTTTTCAGGAAAATTCTGCTTCCCGCTCAATTTTGGCCATGTGATTCGTGCTGCTTGTCGATTTCTGAGTCTTACAATCTTCGCGTAGTCATGAAGTCTTATTAAGGCGCGGGTAAATTTTCCTCTAATTAGTGAAACCATGTATCTTAACATGATGCTACTATCCAAAATTACATTGTAATAACGTGGATAATATATTTCGTAAATTTAATCGAATAGTTCAAGGAATTTTGTATTTTGTTATGTTAGCCTCATGGCGAAATGCTAATTTGAATTGACTCTGAAGAGCTTTTATCGTGGCAAGATTTACAAACAAATTTGTAAATATCATGATTTCAGGGCAAAAGGATGAATCCAATTTGATCACTGATTTTTTTTGTATATGACTGATGTATATTATCTGGTATACTGTGTCATTCCTTGCTGGTATTGTGTGAATTTTTTAAATAATATTTCGAGATTGCCAGTTATTTATATATACGCCACAATTTCCAAATTATAATCTAATTTCACATTGTGACCGCCCTGCATCGACTTGGAACCCTGAATTATAGTAACTAGAACTCTTGCATTTAATCTGCTGACACCGGTCTAAAATAACCTGACAAGCATAAATGGCCTGAAGCCCAAATCTTCCAATTACGATCCAACCTTTCCCGGGTGTGGCACTGCTAAGCCTACACCCACCCGTTATGCTTCTTCTCTCAAGAGTCTTTTCTCCAAACCCCTTCCTTCCGATTGCTGTCCTGAAAGCCGCCGCTTCCTTCGTGAGCTCCGCTCTTCTACTTATACCTTTCGATCCATCTGTTTCCCTTTTAGCCTATCCTAGCTCAACACAGCTATTAGTTCTCTCTCTCTCTCTCCCCCTCTCCCCCTCTCACCCTCTCCCCCTCTCCCCCTCTCCCCCTCTCCCCCTCTCCCCCTCTCCCCTTCTCCCCCTCTCTCTCTCCCCCTCTCTCTCTCCCCCTCTCTCTCTCCCCCTCTCTCTCTCCCCCTCTCCCTCTCTCCCCTCTCCCTTTCTCTCTCTCTCTCCTGACAACGTCGCATACCCTCTACTTCAAACTCCTCCTCCTTCTGCCTTGACTTTTCTTTTTTTTGAATCACAGCCTCTTCGTTCACCCATTCCTTTACCTCCACCTGGAAATCTTCCACCGTCTATCCGTTGCTGAAATCTGGCTAACCCTCACTCTTTGTTTCGTCCCATCTGACTCGAGACTCCTTGAGTGTCTCGTGCTATCCCGTCTTTCTTTTCTCCTCGAATCTAAGGATCTCCAGGCCGGTTTCCGCCCACCAGGCCACTCTCCCACTGACCAGATAGTTCTTCTTACTCAGTCAATCTCCGATGGCTTTCACAGCTCCAAGCCTTGTGCATAGACTGTGTTGGCTATCGTTGATTTCTCTCGTGCCTTTGACTCATTCTGGCATTCAGCTCTGTATGACAAGCTTTGCCTCTGTCCTGCCTCCTTGCTTTGTTCGCTGAACCCAGTCTTTCTTGTTGGATTGTCGGGCGCAGGTCGCTTCTCGAAGCTCCTGCAGTAGCTCTTTCCGAGTTGAATAGGAATACCCTCAAGGGTCTGTGATTGGCCCAGGCCTCTTCAACCTCTTCATCAACTACGTCTCTTCCGTGCTCCCTCCCTCAGTCCATTTTTCACTTTATGCGGACGATCTTTCAATTTTGGGCGTTTTCTCCTCACATTCACGTCACTACTGCTGCTGATCAAGGTCTGTCTGAGCTCGAGGCTCGGCCTCCGAAGTGGCAGCTTCCTCTATTAAACCCAGCTAAATGCGAAGTCTTCTTCTTCAGCACTGCCACCCGCGAAGCTTCCGTTCAGCCCTCCCTGTCTCTTTTGTGCCGCCGTCTCTCGCTCAGCGCTTCCTCCTTGGAGAAGTCTTAGACCGAACACTTTCCTTCTCTCCACATTGTCCTGTCCTGACATCCTCTCTTATCCGCGTGACGGGGTCAGGTAAACCCACCACTACCACTATCGGGTTGAAGCTGGTTTGAATCTTGAATTAGATCGACCTGAAGCCAGTATTAAGTTTGTACTTATGCCGGCCTTCCGGTACTTGAGCCTTACTGGACCTGCCCGGTAAAATCTGCCGATTTCCTTATCTGCTGCCTCATCTGAGGAGAAATCCCTATTTTCTTCTGCAATAGAATCCGTTCTTATACGTACGACCTAGGTCCATATAGTGTTTTAGGGTGTCTATAATGTCCTAGCATTCATAAAAAATCCTTAAACCTGAAAATCACATCTTAAAGTCCTAAAATGCCTTTGAGAATTTTAGTATTCCCGCAAATTCTGACAACAGGGAACCTTTAAGTACTCGAGTTTTTAATCAAAATAACAAATTCCCAGTATTATGCACAACCTCCTGCATGCATGGAGGGCGACCATTTCAGTGACGCCGTGAGGCCTCGTCAACTAGAAATAATCTGAATCTGGATTTTTACAGAGGTGTACTCGCATTCATGAATCGAGGACCTTCAATGATTAAGTCCTGTTGTAGTGACTAGGAACCTTTTTCGCGATGCCCTGACTTCCTGTTGGAGGGTGGTTTAGCTATACGCATTCATGGTCGCTGCCATTCATCAGATGCAACTATCCAGAATTAAACTTTGATGAAAATACCGTGATACATTGTACATGATTATTTTCATCTCATCAGTGTTTGATATTGAAATCAGTAAATTTTGTGTCGCTTTTTTGTTTTACTATTCTCATTTACCCACTCAAGCTTTTGCTTAGATATAGACATGTCTGATATATCTAAGAGGTGGTGCCGCTGCAAATTCGCATTCAAATGGAACTCATCGGACAAATGGATAGTTAGATTTTTGTTCAATCCAACCCCATCGAAGTTTGAGCTAATGATGTTAATAGTCAATGTGGTGCGTTAAGAAGAATTCCTGAACATCTCAATTCCGGTATCAGCTTGATCGCGAGATTGCCTGACCAAAAACTAATACTAGAAATAAAAACAGCTCAAGTAAGAATTTTTCTCCTCGCTCGATTCATAATCCGTGATTGTGTACTTTGACATTCACTATTGTCAATTTTAGTCAAATACTGACTTGTAGCTCGATTTCAGTTTTCGACCATTTGAGAGGCTTAATCCGTCAGTTATTGAGAACGTGACGTAACAATAACATTGAAGTGTGAAGAGCAAATATGTATTATGTACGAATTAATGGTGGTTTTTACTTCGATTTCTTTTTCTTCCTATAGACGGGATTTCTGCGAATTTGTTGTTATCTCAATCACGATACCAGAATCCTACAGTGATAGAGGACTTCAAATTTCAGTCCTTGTTTTCTCACGGTTTGGTTTAGACAACATAACGTTTCACAATCTGCATAGTATTCAAATCATTGCGGTTTACAATGTTATGAAATATGAGTATACATGTACGAGTGAGTAAGTGTGGTAAACCAATGATGCTGTTAGCAGATGTCTGAGAGATAAACTGACGTTCACCCTAACGACGCAGTAGTTGATTTTCTTCCCAAACCGTGGTTCTAGATTTGAAAATTCTGTGGTAATGGTATTACACGTGAGCAGGCGTGGTCAGCCCCATCACTGTCGAGGGCGTGTCATCCTGCACCTTTACAGACGCTCTTCGCGCCTCATCTGTTGTACACGGCGCCGCAGTCGCAGAGTCGCTCAGCTGCAACGTTCCGCCCACCGTCAGTCTCTCCCTCCCTTATTCTCTTGTCTTGGACGTCAGCGCCTCACCTGTCAGCGTGGGCAGTCTTCCAGCGCCTGTGTTGTGCCGACGGCGACCGCCCCGCCTTGAAACCCACTTGGTTCGGCGCGCAAATCTGGCGGCGTCCGCCTTTGATCTTGGGGGCGTTTGCTCCACCCAGTATCTGTGTTCCTTGAATGTTGACACACCGTAATAACTTCTCCATAATAAGAGATGTAAATAGTGTCATAAAAACTTTAATTTCGGCTTTCATTGTTCTATCATTGGTGCGCGCGCATTCAAGTCACACACGCGCCCTCATCCTTCCCTACTCGTGTGTGTGCAGTTGTGTGCACACAGATGCTCTATGAATAACGGCAAAGGGACGCCGACAACGTTGATGCTGCTAGAAAGCGTGTGTTCGCCTCACACATAGCAGACACACGGACACGCGGGAGAGTTGCTAAGTTTGTCTTGTCGGCTACATCAAAGGCGCTAGGGTGATTATAGTGCTATTGTAAAAGCTTTAGGTGTGTGGGTTTACAGTTGCGCCCGTTCATAAAAACATCATTTCTCGTGGCTCCCCATAAAACCCGAGGAGTAGGAAGGATATAGAACCAAGTACCTCTCTCACTGTGCCGCTCTGCTTTGCCTGTGCCGCCACTAAACTTTGATAGACACCGCGTTATCTGCATACTATTCACACACGTGCTGCATACTTCACACACTCTCAGAAACGCATTCCCGATGATCGCTAACGCTGCTCCGTCGTCCTATGAGAGGAGGAGTGGACGGCCAATGTCGTTCTTTGACTGTCCGTGAACGTCACACGCGCGCGTGCGTCGAGAGCAGCGGTAGTAATGCGGCCGCCGAGTTCTTTCTGACAGTTGTCTGAGATCTCGCTGAGCGCGCTCCGTCATGCTCTCATCTTCCGCTCTCTCCGCCCATCTGTTGCCCCCTCCACCGCCTATGAGCTTCCACTGCGGTCTCATGCCCTCCTCAGCGCCTTGGCCCAGCCTGTCAGCGCCACCATCATCCTCAACTCCTCTTCTCAAATTTGGTATCGATCAAATCCTCGCCCAGCAGGTGGAGGCTGCTTCTAAAGCTCCGAAAATGGAAGATTTAGACAGCGGCAGTCCTCCGAAGAAATGCCGACGGTCACAAGCCCACAGTCTCCCCTCAATTGCCGAATACTTGCGGTCGCCCATTCCACCGCCGCCACCCCCATCCTCCTGGGAGCTCGGTTATTGGCCAGGCTGCTGTCTGCCACCCAGTCCTGACTGTCCACCGCATCTCATGCTGCCTTTCTCCGCTGGCCATCCTGGCCTTACCCAAGGACCTGGGAAACTCTCACGTCGTCATCTCGCAGCCGCTTCCCGCCTCCACTCCTCCCCCGTTGCAGTGGCCGCTGCAGCCGCCGCTGCTGGTCTGGGTGGGAGAAAGTGTGAGAAGTGCGCCTGTCCGTATTGCTTAGACGCTGGAAAGCAAAGACAGTTCGCTCTCGCTGGTGTGAAAAAACTCCATGCGTGTCATTTATGCGAAAAAACTTTCCAAAAGACATCTCATTTACGCGCACATATCAACGGTCACAACGGCGTGCGTCCGTTCGTCTGTACCTGGCTCGGTTGTGGGAAATCGTTCACGAGGAGCGACGAATTGCAAAGACATTGGAGAACTCATTCCGGAGTCAAGCATTTTGTGTGTGAAGTTTGTGACAAAGGCTTCACACGCAGCGATCACCTCAAAAAGCACAAGCGGACCCATGTAATGGCGAAAGACGAAGAAGTGGAGAAAAAACTTTCCATCTCTCAGACAACCGCTGTAGTTAGCAGTCCTGAGAGAGCAAGTAGTGTAGATAGGTCGAGCTCCTCCTCAGTCGGTCCGCGTGGTGAGGCGGACGAAGAAGAGGAGTACATTGATGTGATGGACTGAGAGATTGTTTGTATTCTCAAGGTAACTGTGCCAAGCGAAGCTGCTGATAGAGTGCTGCGCTGCTGCTGACTATAGCCACAGAAGTACACAGACGTACACATGTACACCCGTCCCCTTATGATTTAAACAGCCTGTGCAGTGGTGCTGAGTAGTGTGTTTGTTTCATTCTAAATTGACAGATAATTAATTATTAATATCTTGTGAATTTCCTCGAATTCTGTTTTTGACAAGAATGCAGTATTGCATATTTGTGTAAGTACACATCAAGTATTCCATGATTACAGCACCTAACTCATGTTTTAGCATAAAGTATAAGTGAATGTGAGTTTTCGTATTCATTAATAATCACTATTAATCCGTCCAGCAATCGCTATTGATCAGACCTAAAACCTCTCTGCAACGTTGAGTTTCACATATCGCATTTTAAGATAAGTATTCTTAAATGAAACTGATTTTCATTGAAAAATGTGTATATTATTACTGAAAGAATTGTTTTCTTATCAACTGCTAATTTCAAACAATGCGATTAATTGAATTCGATTGAGAGCTTACGTGATAAGACGCATTTAGCGGAAATGTAGTTAGCGTAAATCCTGTCAATTTACAAATATCTCATTCAACAACAAGTGCTATGAAAAATTCGAGAAGTTTGAAGCATTTTATCATTCGAAAGAAACCGCCTATATATATCGTGTCCTTTATTATTCTTGAGAAGTGAAAAAGTATATATCAACTGTGTTCAGTCTAATCTAGAAAGAATTCATGAATAAGCTTGTTACTTATAGAAAGGAAGTGCTGTCGTTGACAGTGTCATAGAAAATGATTAGATTGCGTGTGGCAGATAATCTCCTCAATAGAGGGACACCTCTCTTCGTTTTAAACCGCTGTGGGGCGGTCCTACTTCCGGTTGTACATCCGTTTTCTCCATTCGTAGTTCGAAATTCAAATCCTCTCAGCACCGATACCGTTAACTGCTGTTTCAGCAAGTGATTGCAACACTGAATAATTGAGTGTTGGGCGCGCTTGATTTGTTAGACTAGGGGGAGTGAGAGCAGATACCGCTTTTGATCAATTATTGATTCTCATACCGCGTGTATATGGACAGTAAGGACTAGAGAATCAGAGGGCCATTCTCTGAAGCCCTCCTACTTCGTCATGGCATGAGGCTAGTAGGAAAATTGGGAAAATTGGCCCAATGTCAGATGTATGGCTGGTGTGCGATCTGCTTTAGAGTTAGTCAAGGGAGGGGCGTTTCACGGCCGTTGGAGGCGGTGCCTTTGATCTACGCGGTTTGCCAACATCTGTCCTGCCTGCGGGCTCGTGATAACAGCCGCTCCTAGCGCTCTCTAGCTCTCTGTGTTGATCGTGCTACTACAACCACTTGCTATTTGTGTGTATAGGTCGATGTATGGCATTCATCCACCCAGTTAACTGCGTGAATGTTGATATTCGATGAAGCAGACCACTGGACAGGCTGTAGGACCCTTTGTACAGATTTTCGACGCCATATCAAGCCGAGAGAGGCAAGAAACCGTTGTTTTATTCGTATCTATATTTTTCCTTTGTTTGTCTTCGATGATCCGTTGTCAATGCTGCCGTTGTTTCGGCTGTTTCGAATAAATGGTTGAGCGTGTACAAAGAAAAACGAGTCCTTTGTTACTTTTTGTTGAGACGGTTCGTCTGTGCTGTTCTAAGGGAAAGACTGGAAGTGCAGGTGTCATAATGACACTGAATGGTTCTGAAACAGCTCAGTGCTCGACAGGAATGTCACCTTATAGCACTTGACTAACTAGGAAATTAATACTGCAAACTGGGAAATTTTCGGTAGGTTTAATTTCCGAATTTCGTCCAATTCGCGAAAATATAGAGTGATGGAAAATTTTCCTTTAACCGCCCCTTATGGAAGTTTTTTGTACATAATTGTATTCATTTCAAACATATTTCGTTAGACAGACTTTTGACAAAATACTTTGCATTTTGTAGATAGCAGATCATATGCGCACATGCGTATGTTGATTGCACGACACTGATTCTAAAAGGTTATGAAAAAGATACTTAATACTAGTATTTTCTCGTGATTTTCAAGTCTGTTTCATCGTCATTCGTTTTTGTAATGATTACTAGTATGTTGAAATGCACCATAGAATTATAAGTTTGAATCGACTTAATGAATAGGGCCTATTATCAATTTAAAAGTAACAATTTCGCCATGTAGCAATTCTTCATAGTGAATGTGTTTTAAATTTAGCGATTAAACGAATTCTCAAAAATTTTGAGTCGTGAGATAAACGTCTTTGTCAATTCGTGAAATTTTATCATCACGAAGATTTCCAGGATTGCAGCATTCCAATATAATACCTTAAAACTAAAAAGGCAAAGATATTTTTGCTTCATGTTAATCAGCAGAGCTGCTGCTCGAAGAAAAGTCATTTTTGAATGCGCGTTGAATCATTCCGGATTGTGAGAAAATTTTTCTTCTGCCTATTGTCCCAGCATGCTCAGTTTTATAATCTTTGCTATATCTGGTCCTGGTTATAATTAAAAGATGAATTTTAAATTTTATCCGTCGAGTTTAATTTCTGCCAAAACAAGAGATCATGAAATTTAAAAAGATTCTAGAAATGTGTCATGTTGTGTGTAGTGAAATTATCTACTGTTTGTGTCTTGAAAATTAATGAAACTAATAAACCAAAACTGCTGAGGCATTTCTCAACCTGCGACCACTGCAACACATTCAGTGAATTTTTATTTTGTTTATTAAACAAGAATTTGATTTTGATTTCAATTCAACACTTTATTTGACCTGCCTCTTTGATTTTTATATTAACCGCAATTTCAGAGTTTGATTTCAACAACGGACGTACATATATGATTTATCGATTTTACAACAGCAAAAGCTAGAGGAATGTATTTACAACAAAAACTTTCACTTGTTCCACGTTGATTCTATTTTTTTCATGACACCCGGTTTTCCAAGTGTAAAGTGGTATTTTCAGTTAAATTATTCTTCACAAATATTTTTTTGTTTTCATAAACTGCCTTTATAATGAACATCATGTTAGCAACTTATTTTAAGTGATAGATATATGAAACTTCCAGAGTGAGGTAATATATGTGCTGATAACGAGAAATCAGGTCAGTCAGTTAAGCTAGTAATTCCGGCAAACATTTTCAGAATATTGCATGTATGTGGAAAGAGATGATATACAGATTTTCTCCTCCATAACTCATGCATTTTAAGATATTTTTTCCCACTAAAGTTTTCAGTGATAAATGTCTCACAATTTCTCAATTAATAAAATTTGATTATTAATTCATAATTCTATCTTCGGTTTTGTGGCAGTATTATTTATTATGCACTCCATACCTCTGCCACATCTTAAAATAAATGTGAATTAACAAATAACAAACTACGTATTGTTTCAAAATATTGTCCTCTTTTTGTAATACATTTTCATTTATGCGTATTTTTATGCTTCTATCAACTGTAGAACATTAGTAAATTAAAACAAAGTTCAAAAGAGATTTATTGGAAATTTTCATCAATTTTCCGGACTAATTTTCGCGTCAACAAAATTTAGGATTATTTAGGTGCGCATTTTTTCCTTCCTTTGATTACAGTTTCTTTGATATCTTCAACTAACTTTGCAGAAGAATATGATAGCTATTTTATATTTTGTATTTATAAATTTTATGTTCATTTTCGATAACCTGTGGCCGCTAAATTATGTTCTTTTAATCTTAATTTTTCTACGCATTGCTAGTGTTTTAAAAGAAAGTATCTTTATCGGATTCATTCCTAATGATGAGATCGTAGTTAATATATTTCTTGTTGTTAGACTAATAACGCTTCATGCTGTATCATTGAAGAAGTTGTCCTCAAATAGCAAGATAGAAAAACAACGAGAAATCGGAGACAAACCGATCAGTCATTGGATATACTCACAGCAGTCCGTGCTAGCTCTCGTGTCTAGAAAATATCAAGGCAATCTTTTCAATCATTTGACAATACACGCACTTTGGATAAACATAAATCACAATGTCCATTTGTTTTATTGAAGATGCTTGATTGCAACAATGTGTCATAAACATCAACATCTATAATATTTTTACATCAACAATTTTTTTTCTCTGTCATTCAGATTTTTCATATTTTTCGTTTTTAAAGTAAATTCAATTTTCATCATTCAGATGCATTTCTACAAGTAGTTCAATCAGGATCAATGAATAGAAAATGCCTGCATCGAATTTTTGTTTTCATAACTTGTTTCATTCAATTGCTTGCCTGACATGGAAGAGAATTCATTAATATATGGGCTGTATCTGACATAGATTTCGTAACTGATGCTCAAGTTTATTATTCAATTCTTTTTTTTATTATTCAAAGTCAGTTAGAATGTAGGTATAAGAATTGTTTTTTCAGGAAAATTGTTTCGATGATACGATTTTGCGAGTCAAAATAGAAATACTTAATCAGATCTTGCTCTAGATGTACGACGCGAATCGGACACTTGACAGATCTGTAAGCAAGTCTGTCTATGGAACTAACAATTAATATCTGTTACCAGAAAATGACGATGTGAAAAGTTTAATTTGTTCATTATTAAGACAGACAATTAATATGTAGACAGACGATAATGACATTTTCAGCATGATTTGAAAAAATGTATAAATTGAAGAAGATACGATCGTGTGCGAGTTTGACCACTCACATAGAATAGTTTCTATTACTCAGATACTCGTGGTTTAATTTCTGAACGAATGTGAATGATTTCATTTAGATAATCTTTCCTGTAGGGAAGCAGTCATATTTTTGAGATCTTGTAAGCTATATTTCCTTCACATTCAATTACGATGTATCCCAAGAAAGGTAAAGACGATTAGCTCCACGTGGTTGCATGTACTAGATAAATATAATAGCTTTTCAAATTACGATGAGCTGGAGGAAATCAGTGAGAGAACTATATTCAATAAGTTGATAATGTTATCGCGCATGTGATGCCTTGAAAAGCGCTGTACAAATTTCAAACATTCAGTCATCCTGAAAATTGAAGCATTTGGCATAATGAAACATTAATTATTTGAATGAGAGTGATGAAGACCACCCCGTGAGGGACATTGAAATATGTATTCCTCGAGTATAATCACCTGAAATGGATATAACTGCTGTCACATCTTATCTATATGGCTTTGTGTCTTCTAATTGGTTGAAAATCCTTCGCCAGCCAGAATTTCATTTGAAGAATTATTGAATTTGAAGCATTGATACAGAGCCTAAAATGTAAGGACAGCTTATCTAACCTTTGATGGTCGATGTGCGATCTCGCACTATTCAAAAAGTCAGAAATATCTGGCACTGTCAGACAGTATAAATGGAACAAAGAACATTGTTTTTGCTTTTCAAATTTTCTACTAGTAAATTATTTTTTGCGCAATCATAAACAAACACAAGGAAATAAAATTTGCGAACATAGATACTAGGTCTTGACTAAATAAAAAAAATTAGTCGACGAATGGTACAATCATAAAAGCTAGCTGAATGATTTAGTATAAAAGTCGCTTGATTTGATAAAATATTCAGTAGAGAGCACTGTAGATTTGTGATCTCAATCAGTGTATCGAAATGTCAGGAAACCAAAATAATCTTGAATTAATAGCAGCTCTCAAAGACGGATCGATATTCGATTAAAATAATTGCTGTAGTTGTAAAAGAAACTAAAAAATGTGTGAACGTCATTCCAGGATGCCGCAAGCTATTAAGAATTTCCAGGCTGCTTTGAGGGCATTAATTTCCTTCCATTCGCATTGCAATTCCAAAATGATTTGTTATATTTTTCTTGAAATACCTAAGATTTGACTCAAGACTTTGAGGTAGGCATGGTAACCCACGCACTGGCCTGACATTTTTCTAATAGAAGCGGACCTGGGCCTGATTCGAAAATGTGATTTTATTTACTTGAATAATATTAAACTATATGTTAATTACCGGCATATAAAATTACTAAATCAATAATTTAATATCATTCACATGCAAGGTGCAAATCTCCCGGTGTTGTGTATAGCACTGTGACGTGGACGCACGAATCACGAGTATCTAATGCAGCCGTGAAAATAATACAATGAAATATTATAACTCAATAAGCATGAATTGCGGATAATTTTCTCCGTAGAATATACATAAAACTGGAATTCACAAAAATGATTATTAACGACTAAATTCAGAAAGATTCAGAATTGCGGAATTGCGGATAATTTTCTCCGTAGAATATACATAAAACTGGAATTCACAAAAATGATTATTAACGACTAAATTCAGAAAGATTCGGTTTATCGATAACATTAATAGGACAATTTTTTCACAGTTAATTTTATCTTCATTTCGAAATATGCCGAATAAGATTTTGCCTTTAGATTGAATACGCGAATGGTTTGATTATCTGACCAAACATTATATTTTGCATATGTGCGCAAAACACAGATTGTTACTTCTTAGTCCTATGACAAAAATACTTCAATTTATCCCAATAAAACAGGCAAGGACTGGGCATTTTCTTTGCGGGCCAGACAATTCTGGCTCATTTACAAGTTATTGCATCGCTGCTCTGGTATTAATGGAGAGTTGGAGTGTGCCAAAATCAGTTTATTTAGTGTGTGAATGGATCTCCGGTCAGAGCATGTTTTTTTCAATACAAGTCCGCAAGTCGCACATAATGCCCGGAAAATCCTTTCATGCAAAAGAGCTTGATAGAGCAATAAATTCTATGGCCCACTTGATAAATTAATAGCGATAGGAAAACTGCTGTGCTAAGTGGACTAATTAAACCTTCATCATGAGATTCTTCGGATAGTTATTTAATTTTCACATGCATGTACGAGTATGTAGTGTGTAACAAATAGCGTTACTTTTATCTTAACACCGCTTGCTTTACCTTGCAATGTGGAGTCATAGTATTCATGACACTACATCCGGTACATCATAAATGTCAAGGTTGAAATGCTGATACAAGCACTCAGATTTTGAAAGATCAATCCATATAATCATTTTGGCATCCATTCTACACATAATTTGATGCTAGCATGCCACTTATAATTGACGCATGTATGATTGACTGAAGAGTATATAATTCATGATTTCTTTTTTTTAATGGCTTTAGTCATTTGTAGGTCTATATTATAGGCCCATTGCATTTCTTCACTATCGAACAAATCTCTGAGATGACAATTTCATTGCACTAAAGTACAGAGATTGCCTTTGATGGAAGTCAACATTTAACCACTCTAAACCAACATTTAACCACACAACATTTGACCACCCAAACTGCGCAGGAGATGAAATATTTTATTTCATATTCCATACAAAGTGGATCAGGGTTGGATCTTTGAACTTGTATCTTGTAATGAATTGACACTGAAGGAAGCATCTAACATTATGTACACATCAGTGAAGAATTTTACCTCACAGACACATTACTGCCGCAGTTTTGGAGACAAGAGCATTATAGCTACTCATTCTTGGGGAAAGTAAAAAAATGATCATGATAGAAGTAACAACTTGACTCTCTCTCTCCACTATGCGTTTTACCGTAAAATAAAGACCAATTTTTAAGTTACAGTTGTGCAGAGCTGTTCAACATTGGCGTCTCTGCCTCCGTCTTAAAGGAGTCACATGAGTGACTTTTGAAATATCTAAAACCTCGGCTACCCTTGAAGAAAGTGAAATGAGTCTCAGGGGATTAATTCATCCTCTCTAAATACCCAGTGTGTCGGACATACGCATGTGTTGGCGGCTGGTGCTCACTCGCAAAGATGAACCAGGAATGGTGGACCAGTCTTTCCCGTGTTTATCTCTTAAGTGTGTTGTATCGCGGCAGACATTAAAGCGTGCGACATTCCTGAATAATATATCTCTTACGTAGACACGTATCATGTGTCTTTACTACGAAGCACGTTAAGTGCTGTATGAAAGTGCCATTGTGATATTTAAGAGGCGTTAGAAATTTGTTCTATTATTTTCGCCCTTAGGCAACATACATGTATTCAATTCTAGATTGGAGTCACACCAAAGTTAGCTTCAGCTGTTGATAATCATGTATTAGTTTATCAAGAAACTCAACTTAAATGCTCCGTCGCATTTTCCCGATGTCTCTTTTTAGTCCTTGCTGTGATGTCTGATAAGTACTGCTGTGTATAATTGTTCAGTTGCATAAGCATGTAGTGGCACCTGTTTCCAAGTGGTACTGTAACTTTACCAATCAATTTCAGTGATCACCAATAATTTTTTTTACGGATTTTAGGATTTTACGTCACTTTTTACTCCTACTGGGCCTTGGACGGTGCTGACTTAAGTCAGACTTTGTTTGGACCGTTGTGGTGCTTTGTAGTCCGGATGCCCTTCCTGCCGACTTCCAATGACACTTTCCGGGTTCGACCTCTGGACCATGAGATTGCTAGTCCAAGTACGCAACCACTGTGCCACGGACACCATTAGAATAATAGAAAATATAGAATATAACATATATAACTACATAAAACTATATATAACTATATAAACATAATAGAAAAAACTAAAATTATTTCTATTAAATTGTAGGGACCTATGAAGCTTCGCGATATGAGTCAAAATTATTATACGAATAATTTCAAATCGATTCGCTACGGCTGGCCAAGAATTAATCGGTCGTATTCTTTTACTCGCCTCTTCTCATTCGACTCGACTTGAAAGTGACATTGTAGCGAGTCTGTGATCGATAATCAGTCAGTTGCCAAACTGAGTTAATCGAAGCAGCTGCAGTACATGCTACTGCAGGTAACTCGTGGTTGCAATCCTTTTCTCCTGACAATGTTAACTCTAGGGATCCAGGGATTTATCTCCAGCCAATTTTTAAGCCAGGGATAATGAAACATTGCTTCCATCTTCTTCCATTTTCAAGCCTAGAATAGAAAAAAATTAGTCTGCATTTTAGCACTCAGTCTCTTATATTGCTTCACTCGTATGTAATTATATGACTTTGAGTGACTAAATATTTTATAGACTTTTTAACAACGCCTTGACGCTGACAGAGACTGACAGCGCTCGGTCAACTAGAGGGAGCTGTCTTTTTGCTTTTCTGCTTCAATGACTAATTATAATTATTAGTGAGCACTCATACTGAATAGAAAACAATATGATGGTAATTGTGGATAGCGGGGAAAGTCACTTTTGTAGAAGTTCTGTTACTGCTTTCTGAAGATTAGGATTAAAAAATATTCAAAAGTTATAGCATCCTCTGATTTTTAGCCCTAAACATTTGTAACTACCACGGCTCAGAAGTTTCGCTTCCAGTCCTGGATAACATCCATAGGATCTGCTGCAGCCTTGATGCTGCTGACATATTTCTTATAATCGAGCTGCCTATTTTGAAAAACAATGCCAATTGGAAGTCAAGTCAAGACAACATCCTCTGTCTAATTCACAATTCATCGTCAGAATGTCGATTCAGAATTGACTGAGTTATAAAGCGTGGACTTCATTTATCTCAGAAGAACGTAGAAGCTTGATTTGAGTGCTCAGATTACACTGTATTTCTCAACAGCTATGTAAGCCAAATATGATTAGACTACTTTTTGGTAGGCCTACTTTTTTGACCAACGGTAGATTTTTACAAAGAAAATCGCAATTTAAAGAAAATAAACTATGTTTGGCATGTCAGCTTTACATCATTCTTCTCTAGGTTTGTCGATTAGCGGGTCCGTATTTGCAATCAGTTAGTTGCGAAGTATTATAACCATATAGAATAGAAAGTTCTGATGACTGAGATTATCAAATGCGTGCTACTGTACACACTACTCTCTACCGCATTTTGCTAAGGTATTGTTGAAACGCAACTTATATCAGGAATGCATAGACTTAACGTTTGATGTGCTTATATCAATCATGATGCAATAGGACATAAATTTACAAAATTCTGAAAGAAATGAAAATTATTGGAAGTTTATGCTAGATAGATGCATTGCAAAATGAAAGAAAATGTGGTCTGAAATCCAAGCTGGTCCGTTCTCTTAGCCGATCTCAATCGCGGTACTGGATGACGATGAGTCACAAAATTCCGAAAACTGGTTGGGACTGACAGTTGATTACACCTAGGTCACCTCCATCAACACCAGCAAGCTAGCAGGCTACCTTTAATTTTGATAAATAGAATATTTTAATAGTTTTATTTTCAAATAGCTTTATAAACATACTTTAGAAATGCAGGAAAAAAATAAAATGAGCGGGAAATAAGAAAATATAGTAAACTAATATTCAACGTAATCGTAAAACGTCTTTCACAGCTGCAGGTATGTCAAATTGAATTTTCAGCATATGTTGAGTATTTTTTTCAATCTGTGTGCTTTGTATCGAGAGCCACAATCACGAAAAGAAGACTGGTGTTGTCGATAAATTAATATTTCAAATTCAAATCGTCTAAGAGAATTTCAAAGTTTTAGATGTCCTAGTGCTTGCTATTATGAAAGATGACTTGTTAATCTGTAGATCTTCATGACAGTATTTGTTTCTGCAATCCTAGCATCTCAAAAGCCAGCTAACTAAGCTGTTGATTCTAGATTCTGGTGCTTCATATATTCCTTATTCCATTTACTTTATGTATTCATTGGTGAACATGACACAGCATAAAACGATGGCATTGGAAATCTCAGGTGTGTTTGACGACAAGTATTCTGGTTGTGAAATACTGATGGTCTTCATTTCACGGTAACATGAATACTTAGTGGGTGTGAATTCATCGGGCTAAATTGTAGCTAGGACGTATATTTGCCTGCCCTTTTAAAACTTGGATGTTCAGGAAGTATGCATCTTCCGATTCAACGAACGCCAATCCGTTCAATGGGAGCTACGAAAATGAAATAAAAACATGAGGGTGAATAAGTTGTCTACCTGCATGACATTCCTTGTTCAGTGTTGATTTTTTATCATTGTGAGCTAACACATGCGAAAAATGCCCTCTTTTTAATAATGTACCAAAATACATTCGTAAATGATCTCAACTTCGCACTGATATGTTTAAGTCTGACTTCACCGCAAATAGGATGATTCCTCTAACAGCATCTCTACGCTCCATGTAAAACTCTCTCTGTCAGCACTGCCTCTGCCCAACCCCCCCCCCAAATAAAAGGTGACAATTAAGTTAAATCCATGATTAAAATAATGTATATCAATGACTGCAGATTTTGACTAACTAGACTAGTTTTGATAAACTAGATTAATGAGCCACCACTCAGGTTGTAACCTTAATATTCTTATAACAATAGGGTGCCAACCAAGTCCTAAATCCCCAGCAACCGCTAAAAGTCCTAAATACAGGCATGACATTCATCTGCAGCTTTACGCCGGGTCCACCTTGACGCAAGTAGCATGAAAAAGGAAAATCTGCTAAATTGCGATGGAATAATTGCTTTGGGCTAGTGAATGAATATAGAATTTCCATTGTAGAAGGAAATATAATGAAAAAGCCAGTGAAGTATCTTACCAGGATTATTTTGTTATGAATCTATATTTTATTTCTATTTTGAAACTTGAGTGACGAGGCATGGTATGACTGTCATGTCATGATCTAATTATTTACAAATGTACGGAGGTTAGCACTGAAATGCATGGTTGGATGTGAGTGGCTCATGATCACACAGGTCAAGTTTTCTTCACATAGCAGTGGTGGGCAACGCGTGGCCCGCCACCGCTTCTCATATCTAAAGTGGCCCGCGGACATAATTTGAATCGATAATGTGAAAATGACTCACTCCGACTTCGACTTTTGGGAAGTACATCTAAGGGTGAGGGATCCTCTTTAGAATTTGTAAAAACATAGGTAACAACTAAATGAGCAATATGATGACACAAAAAAATCACATTCAAATGATCCAACCATAATCCTTTCGTAATGAATATCTCGTATAAGCGCAAAATGGTCATCACCTCGGTGCTGACAGTATGGTCATCACGGTACAGTAGTCCATCTGTGCACTTAAAAGTATGAAATAAAAGAATATTATGCCTATGCTACTGCCTTTTAAAATTGGTGGCCCGCGAGGCTTTTCGCGGGCCACTCCTTGTGGCCCGCTATCCCAACATGGTTGCCCACCACTGTAGCCTGATGATGATGCAACTTCTTAACATATAACACAATTATATCTCAGTATCTATTTGAGGGATCCCCTTGTGCACCCAGTGTTTAGTAGAAAATTTTGTCAACACCATATTTGGGTGTAGGACATACCACTAATGAATAGCATCACACATTTGCAAACATTTTGAGGTGATTATTTTCAAGTAAGCTGATTTTAAAAATTGTTCATCGACAAATTTTGTTATGATCGACACTCTAAAATTCAAAGCTTAGGAATTTTCTTGTTCTATTGCAATAGTTTTCAAAATCGCAAGGTAGTTTTTTATTGAGATGCGACCAAAATTTCGTTGGGATCGACGTCGATCATAACAAAAATAATAATAGCGAAAATGTTGCATGCCAACTGGTGGATATGCATCACCGCCATGTCTAATCCACTCACTATCTAAATCCGTTGATTTATGCAAGATAGCTTAATGAAGATTGACAATAAGTTGCACACGATCAACGTACTAGCTAGCTATGATAGACGCAGTAATAGTTGATCGATATCTTCATGATTGACGTAGGCTTCGCTATGATCGACGAGCAATAACAAAATTTTCCTTGATACGGCAACGGAATAATAGATTCTTGAGGTTTTAATGTGATATTCGTGTCTTGTTAGTTTCGTCGTTAATCTGTGTCAGTTGAACCACATCATTTTCGTCATGATCAACGTAGGCTTCTTTATAACCGACAAGCAAATAAACATGTTTTCTCGGGCCGATTAAAACTAAAGGTTTTGTTTGCTTTTCAGCGTGAGTTTAGGTTTTTAAGGTCTCTGTGGCGCAGTGGCTAAGTGCTTGGCATGGCGATCTTTCGGTCCAGAGGTCAAGCCCCGAAAGTGTCATTGGAAATCGCCAGGAAGGGCCTCCGGATTAAAAGATCATAACGCTCCAGAAAAGTCTGACTGTCGGCACCGTCCAAGCCCCCGGCAAGGGGGAGTAGTGACGTTAAACCATTCATTCGTGTTCAGTATGTTTGGATCGAAACGCCCAATAACAGAAGAAAGTGCAAGTTCTTCTCCAACTCAAGCTTAGGCTAAATTCTTTTGTCAGCCAGCTTTGATTGAACATTCAAAGGTGGTTTTTCTCAAACTGCTAATGTTGCTGTTGTCTTCCGCTGATTTCTTGCGTCCCACCGGTATCTCATTAAAATCATGCTTCAGTCGGAATTCCGTTTATTCTAAATAAGTTCTAAGAATTCATACGAATTTGACTTAACGGTATGACCGAAGCGATAATATCCGTGATATCGGACTTTTATCTGATGAGATCATCTACACGATACGGATGTCTTAATGACTTGACTTTGTCGGTAAGTCTTTGTATAATTAAGGTACGCTCTTTCTGATCAATCCGAACGATAGCCTTTATGTTGCATAGAAAGAGAAATGAAGCTCTGACAATGGAACTTTTATAGATCAGTGAATTAGACTCCGAATATGTCTGAACGACTGGGCGGTCTGTTATTGGTCTCGATCGGCTTCTCGTAGGTCCTTCTCCGCCCTTGCTGGTGTTGGTGAAGTAACAGATGTTATCTTTGGTCGGCAAGAGGGATGTACGCACTGAATAACACATACGCTCTGGTGGCTCCTCCGCGCTGGTAAGCGTCGGTGATGACTTGTTAATCGAAAGTGTCGGTGTGTTCTGATGAATGAAGCTCATTTTTTACTATTTTGGTCAATGTAATTTTCAGTGTAAAGATTTTTTTTTAAATCATCGTACACTTCAATAGAGTCAGAGATAATTTTTGTGTAATCGACTCTAAAAGATAGGCGTTTCCCTAGCTATTCTGGAGAGGGGAGCAAACAGTAAGTTTAAGGATTCAAAAATTTTGAGGAAATATGGAACACATAATTTATATTAACAAAAAGTCTGGAACTATACTTACTGCTGAATTGATTGAAACGTTTGGCTACAGTGTGACCATAAAAGATAATAATTGTCTGTTCAATATTCTACTGAGCACAAAGTCAAAAGTCCATCTAGAATTTAGTTTTATCGAAGTCCATCTCCGTTTGTTGAACGCCCAAGTGAGAGATTCGGGCTCCACTTAAGCGTCTCCTTCGAGTCTCAAATGTCGAATCGTAATTGGACAAAGACGAAGCCTGGGAAGAAGCGGTGTTTCGAATATGTTGAGTAAGCAGGTCAGAACTCATTCCTAAGGAAGCATCTATTTTAGCTGCGAAGGTGTCTTAATTTTGCCGTAACTCAAAGTAGTGTGACTAAGATCAACTTTACTGCGGCATAACCTTCTGCTTGGTCTTCTGGAAGAAAGGATTTGTCAGACAGCTCGCAATTTTAAGAAAGATCGGTATGCCTCAGTCTAGCATTTCCCTTGGCGAACAAGCGGTAATGTTCATTGCACAGAGATCGATCTGATGCCTTAATTACATTTTGCATGCCGACAAAGGATGCGTTTCGGTGATGAGGGACATAAATGAGTACGATGAAACAGCACTTCATTGGCATTTGTTATCGAAGTGTCAGGTGTGAGCCCGAAGGCCGACACCTAATTTTGCAAAGAAACGCATTAAATATTTTCCTCAGCAGTCAAAGATGGACGATTTTCCAGACAGAAGATCCTGTCCGTTGTATTTCCAAGCTGCACGTCTTTGGCTTGCCGTAGATTCACTAACTGAGGAATCCGTTGCGGCCTACGTGAAGCATGAGGGATTATGTTGTTCTTATTTCGTGTTTTGGTAGATATAGAGTATATTGCTATCTACTGAAATGAAGAAAGTTTATGGTGTTAATGATGTTGATGATCTCAATGAAATGGAGGGAGCGTTCTCGGCAATGGATGTGAACTCACTTCCCAAGATGTGTCCCATCTTGGAATGGTTGGATATCACCAACAGCATAGCGATTCTCTTTCCGATCGCACTCCAGTTAGAGTATTTGAATTGTCTCAATTTGCTCTCACCTCGTGCTGTTTCACTCCAAAGTGGATTTTATGTTCAAACCAACGTGGCAACGGTGGGCATCAGTCTTGGTCGATAGATTCATGACTTATATTTAAATGACCCTGATGAAAAATGCATTGCAGTGTGATGTTAGACTCCCATCATTCTGAGTAAGATATATTGACGACGCTCTACTTGACCCATCCGAGTAAATTATTTGAACAGTGCGGAACATTCTGCAGAAAATTACATCTCTCCTGACAGAACAGTGAATGGTCTGAGTTGGGCCGAAGAAAGAAATTCGCATCCAAGACTTGCAAGCTAGCATTTATCTCTCTTAGGATTTCTCTCCGCTTCTACCTTAAGTCATATATTTCTCAAAAAAATGATTGTCAATCGTAGAGCGGGACAATGATTGTCAACACCCTCAGTCTCAATCCTCATAAGTGATAGGAGTTCCAGTTTCTAACATGGATTCCTTAACACAGCACTTTCAGATCGCTCTTTTAAATGTCTTTTTAGTGATGCTTTTCCATTCACTTGCATTCCTTGATCAGGCAAGTGCAGTCGGAGATTCAAAGGCATCTATGACTTTTGCAAGTATGATACTTGTCACTAGGTAAGACTACAGTACAATCATGATAAAAATTATATAACTTAACGCATATCATGAGACAATGCAAGTGCATTCCATAAAACAATAAAGTCTGGTTCTAAAACAATAAGTAATGATGATCAGTGATTAGTGATTTACTCATCATAACTATGATGAAATGAATAGCGATAGTGATGGAACTTTAAAGTATTCATGGTGCACTGCTTCTCTTCGCTCATTGTTAAGCAAGCGTCACTTCTGTTTTCGTCGACAAAGAGATGCTGAACGATAACTCGGCTTCTGTAGCTTCGTCATTGATGGTTTTTAGGTTGTAGACGCGGTGCGCGTTGAGCATTGTTTCAACAATTGACGCCCTCATTTAAACACTTAACTCTTTCACTCTCATCAAAGACTACACCTCTCAATCGTGTGACAGATTATGCTGCAGACAATGTGAGACCTCCTCTTCACTCCATCTCTCGGTATCTGTCAAAGCTGCCTTCATTCTGTGAAAATTCACCGTCAAAACGGCGACTGTACTCAATTGTCGTTAACATAACACTGAATTGTTCGGCGCCGTTTCATCGCTAATTTTGTGGCGATTGTAGTTTTGGCTCGTATGATGAATTGCAATGCACTTGCTTGCAGTAAAGGAAGCACTCATTTGCTATGTGACGCGCTTGATAGAAGGTCATGTGTCTATGAGGTTTGTCGGAGATTGCTTTAAGGTCATTTTTGTGGTTTGTCTACTTAGTAGGTGCAGAAAATCAAGAAGTATGTCTATCCAAAAAATGTGTCGGTTAAGCCGCAGATGTATGCAAATATGAATGAATGTGGAATGAGAATAACATCAGAATATTTACGGAAATCGGGAAAGAAATTGCAATTCCACCGAAAATCAGCAATTAGAACATCATGCAATTAGAAATATCATGCTCAATGAGCGGCATCTTCACGCAGCGATGTTTAAGAAAAATATGACTTAGAAACGGGAGTTTTAATTATTTTCATGTGTTAATCATTGCAGGAATTGACGAAGTGGGTAAAAAGAAAATCTTAATGCCTTGCTGAGATAGGAGAAACAATCATTCATCGCTTCCGGATTGCTGTGAATTCTTTTAAAATATTCCGATTGCCATGATTTCTTCAGAATCGGAGAATTCAGATAATTCTGCATAAACTTTGTCGACGAAGTTACTCCCTCCGATCATTATTTAAAAAGATAGCAGTCGCACGAAAATACGTTCATAAACTTATCTGGAGAACTTACCATCGTCTGCGTCTCATTGCTGCGTGATCCAATTGTAAGCAGTCATTGAAACTTTGCACCGTTTGGCGTGTTTGATGCTGAGCATTGTTCTATAGCTATGGCATTATATCAGCAGATTGCATCATTTCATCAGTAACACATGATACGATGCTTCCTTTCTAGAGACTGAACAGAGGGTCAACAGAAGAAGAGGTGACCTGTCTAGTTCTGTGGATCTCCATGTGCGTGTAACAATACATTGAAAGAAGTGTGTTCGAAACGCGCTCTTCACTGAAGTCAATTTATCACGCATTGAACATAAAAAGTTATTTTCTTAATCGTGACGAAGAGGCGATAATATTTTCGAATAACGAACTGACATCTTAAACTTTTAAAACAGAAACTGATAATGAATCTACTGGGTGGATATAAATCATGTGAATAGTGTGCGACAGAACATCGTGAAGTTAAAGTCAATTTTCCTTACTTGTAGACAAGTCTAGTTTTCCTCAGATACTTCACTCCCATTAGAAGAAGTGGCAAAAACATTTGATGAAGTGATAAGCAAAAGTGATGCATTTGTTTAGAAACAGCTAAAAAATACAGCTAGTAGATTATAGAATAAAATCAGACATCATACCAGTTGATTGAAAGCATTTACGGAAGTGATGATGATGGAATTGCGTCAGCTAGAAGTGGATGGCATACCACTTAGTTGAGATTCATAAGAATAAAATGTAAGCTATAGATGTGCTCACATGTGTTTTGCTTTCCATATGTGTTTACTCGTACCAGTTAGCGATGTTAACTTGCAGTCAAGGATCGTATGAGCGATATAATAAGGAAGTCATATTTAAACGGTTTTGACGTCTAAACAACATGCATTCGAGGATTCTATCTCGATTCTCGACTCATGCATTCCTTAAACAACAAGTCCTTGATGTTGAATGAAACAGTACTCATTCATCTTGTACATTATCGTATGTAAATATTAATCAACCAATGTACTATAAGGGGCCGATTAACTTCTGTTGTGTGAAATAAACAAATTGGTAGGTTAGAAAACTTGTTATGATTAGATGTGTCGACGCCGTACCAAGATCTCGCCATACTAAGTTTTGCGCTGGCTAAGGTTTAAAAATGTTTTATATACTTCCCTTTAGTATCTTAAGGAAAAGAGGAACCTCTTATAACATTTATGTTGTTGCCCGCTGGATTATCTTTTTCGAAGAAGAAGTATTTCTGATAATTGAGTCGAATCACGGAAATAGTCTCTCTAACTCAATTTCAGACATTCATAGCATTCACATCATTCGAATGATTCGTCAATCACTGCACAATACGCACTTTTTTAAATAATTGTTGATTATCAGATTTGATACATATTTACTTGTGTTTTTGCTGCACTCGAAGAATGCGTCGTGTCGCTAAGTAGCATCGCACTGAGTTTCATTGTCAAAATGCTATTTATGACTAATCTGATGATGATGTAAAAGGAAATCTTTATCAGGAAAATATCCTTTGTAGAAAGTGTAACGCTGGATTACATCGTTTTCCACTTGCAATGACGTTGACTTTCGGCCATCATATCGAATCAGTATTAGTGTACATGTACTTTCTGCATAATTTTCATTCCAATATCCTGCTTATTCAAAATGTTGCAATCAAATTTTTTACATGTTATAACTTCTCCACTGTACTGTGCTTATTTCTCTACCAAAGACAATGCAAGAAAGGACTTCTGCTTGATAAGGCACTTCGTTGGATGTATGTCCTTTTCAGAGCTCTTACGCTCACGCTCACACCTTGCCTCGATCGTAAATATGGCGTCAGTGTTGTCTTTGCGTCGTTGGCCATCTGCTTCTTCCCATCGTCTCGTCGAAAGACTTGAAGTCTGGGACGCCCGGGCCTAGAGATGGACGGTCGGCGCCAAATACCGCAATGCGAAATTGACCTCATGTTCTCATGCCGGCGTCAGAGTCTGTAGTTTTTGCGATGCGGGTGTGAAACACGACATGATGTGCCCCTCATTAGCAGGTGTCGTTTCTCTTGTTGGATAGTATTTGAATTCAACCTCCCTGCCTCCTGTGAAGCGTCAGAAATGCTTTTTGAGCAGAGGTGTGACGGGAAGGCATGAATTGATCTTGTCTTCCTCTGTTACCTCCCCTTCCCTTCCTCCTCAGCTTTTGTCTCTTGACGGTGTTGTCGGCAGAGAGGCTTTTCCTGTTAAAGCAATTGGCCTTTTCCTTCTAACCTTCTTATTTTTTGCCCTCTATCCACACCGCACTCGACGTGTGTAGGATAATTACAACTCAGGTCAAACCTTAATTGAAAGAAAAAGGGATAATTATCTCTCACAAGCTGAAAGTGTCTCTCATCGACCTCTTCGGCAACCATTGTATTGAAGACATGAAACTCATGATAATTGCCTGGCCCTGTGTCGGTTGTTTGGAAGGAAGGAATTGGATTTTGTCTGTCCATATCCTTGCCACAGCCGACCACTCACAAAACTGATTCGACACTGGTTGCTTCGCGGCTGCGGGATTGATGAGGGCAAGTTTGACGGGAAGAAGATCAGTTCGAAAAGGCCATTGTTTTCTTTTCGTGATGTGAAGGGGCAGTCAGATAGATTTAATAATGTTACTTCAAGTTTGACTCTCATTCTTCTGCCAAGTGAAGAATAATTGGAATGACACTACATCACGGCAATGAGCCAACTCAGCTGAAAATGAAATGGAACTCTTCAATGAGGATTTCTGTTTTGCCTGGGGATAGCTTTATTGAATTTTATTTTCAATTCCTCAATCCGTTTGATAAGTGAGTATATCAGTGATTCAGCAGCACTTGTAGAGGTTGATAGAAAGTGAATCAACCTATTTTAGGTTAAAGAAAGTGAATTTTTTCTATGTGAATCAAGAGTTGGACAATGGCCAGCTACCGCGGCTAAACCAGCGCTTCTAGATCTACGCGTTTGCGCAGAAATTGGTAAAAACTTGGAAAACTATTTTTCTGGTTATGCTGTGTTCATTCGTAGGGATTACGAACGATGCTACGCCCCGGCAGCAGCCGCTTGTTGATGTATTGATTTTTATGGAAGGTGCACCGATCCGGGCTAGAAAGGCCATTGCTAAGACTTAAGTACACACAGGGGTATTGTTGTGGCTGATACATAAAATGCCCGAGTTTGTAAGGTAGCTAGCATTTGCTAGAATCACAGGAGAATCCTAGTCGTCCAGTATGCTACATGAACTACTTACGGTCAGTACATGTCATTTCCAGCTACAAAAATTACACGAAAATGACTAATGATGTTAATCAACTTGAAATATTCTCTCGTTTTATATCTAATTCTTTTGCTTCAGATATTCAAATATCGATTTTTTATTGAGACCCTGAGCAGAAATGTTCAGCATGACCTCTGGAAACACCCACGACTAAGTCCGACCCAGGGATCGCAATTTTCCATTTTTTTACGAAATTAGTCTAATGTAAATGTTTCAAATTTTTGCATTCAAACCCCGGTTTTCCCGAATTTCCGTTTTTTTCTTGGGTGAATTTCGACCCCTGGTCCGACCCGCATTTCCAGGATTGTGGTTCATTTCATGGTAATTCATATATTCATAATTCAGGGTAATTTCATCTACAAGTTGTTTCATCTATCTACTCATATGCCTATAGTCAGAAGATATGGGAGTCCCTGATAGATATGAAAGACTTCATATCTTGATGTCCATGAATTAGTGAGTAAATTTATGTCTTAAACTATTTATGGATGCATGTCAATCTTGAAACGGCATCATGCACCTGTCGATGAAATGAATCAACATAGTGTCGATGAAGTGAGCCATCCACCATTCCGAGCCCTCAAAACAGATCAATTTCATTCACAACTGGTGTCAGTGATTCTGCATTTGATTCGGACCAAGCTTGCTTGTCATCAGAACCTTATGGAAGTGTGTGATGTCAAAATCAAATGTTGGCAATTAATTTCTCTGAAGCCGTTCACTAATAATCACAACGATCTGTACTACGTCTAGCAAGGAGAGTTCCGGATACTCTTTGAATTCAATGAATATTGTCAATTTGAGTTCCTTTATCGGTTAATGAAAACCGAATCCTAGTTAATTTTCTCATCGTTTTTAGTAGGATTCTCAAGAAAAATTAACATTGATCAATTTTCTAGGGATCGCAAGACACATTTTCACTATTTTGTCTAGTGGTGAACCATCGAACCGTCTAGAACTTCCATCATTCGAGCCGTTAGCCATAGGTATGACATCAATTTGGTTTGTCTCAGGCTACTTCATGTTGTCTGTTGTATGTGACACTCGCGGTTGCAATGCTCGAATGCTGGACAGGTCTGTTTCCAGGACTTCTTTGGGGCTCCTGTCTTCCTTTCTCAATTCATCTCTCGTTGAAAGTAATCCTGCTCATTTAAAAGTCTTAACTTTTGAGTAACATGCTCCGATGAATTATATTAAAGATAAAATACATTAATTCCGCAAAGTAATTTACAGAGAAGAAGGTCATGGCTACCAGCGGTAGCTCTTACAGACGATCGTAAAAGTTCTCGCATCACAATAGCAATTGAAGCACATTCTTTAAACATTTTTTGAAGGCAAAAATTGACGTTGCCAAAACACAGGACAAAGGCTGTTTATTCCAAATCTTGCAAATACGAAAGAAAAAGAAATTACCCAGCACTTACTTTATGGGAAAATACGAAGAACTAATTCAAGAGGATTATTGGTAAAACTACGTGTACAGTGATAAAAGGGAACGGAAATAAAGCTTTTATCAAAGTCGAAGTCTATGAAATCGTGGAGGGCTTTATAAAGGAAACAAAGGTCCAACACAGTTCCCCTCTTCCAAAGGGGCCAATGGACAAGTTTTAGTCGGTGGTCGTTATCATTATGCGAAATGCCACAATGTATTTGTGACTGAATCAATAATCACTTAGATGGTCTTCCCTCACTCGATGATCTCATGCACGTCTACCTCCCATTCTCATTTCCTGTTCGTGTGTTCAGTGCATAAGTCATTCACTGTCTTGCCAGAAGATAATATGTAGTCTGATGCATGCTGCATACACACATACCCTTCAACGATGTGCTCTTGGTGCTTCAAGAAGCTCTATGTATGCTGCAGTCAGTCAATGTACAGTGTCAACTGACTTCTATTTGTTTAAGAAGCTTACTCAGTTCCGTTTCAATGCGAAAATACGACCGCAGTAAGTTTACGGTATCTATAACGTTTGCTATACGGTAATGTTTGTATGTTCTGATGTTTCCTCGATGCCGATCCAACAGTCCTTGCTATGTTCTTAATTTCATGCTCTTTTCAGTCGCTGGTCTGTAAATAGATTTGAAATTTTCACATTATTTTTATTCAAATATTTCGATTTAGCTTCAACTACTTTCGGGGTGAAGAAGTCTCATCAAATGGTGTTGTCTAATTTTGTCCAATATTTAGTTATGAATGATTGCTTCTTTATTCACATAAATGTCAACACAAAACTTCGCATCCGTCTAAGCTCCTCCTTCATTTTCTGCCATTAATTTTCATCGCAAAGCTTGAATGCTCACAATGGCGACAGAATGTTCTTCTATAACTGCACTTTCCGGGTGTGAGGAGACAGGTGGGTCGTAATGGTGTTGAGATGCATGATAGTAGGGAGGAGCTATTGGCAGACTCAATCGTCCCTTAGCCGTGCTGTTGCTGTCTCCTGGAAGTGGTATTTGACGACTGTTTGATCGCCGCTTCTTCCGCTCCTCCTGTCTCCATCGCCAACACCTCATCCGTATTCTCATCTCTGCCTCCCATCGCGAGAGCCAAGCGAAGACTAGAGGCGCAGTTAGCGAACGACAGTGTGCTCGATTCATTAACCTGAAGTTGCGGTGTCCTTTGATCGTCGTTTGACGACGCGCCGATATCGGCTTTGGCCATGGGTGGGGCAGCACATGTGAGCAATGAGATGTGAGAGTCCGAGCGCTACCTTGCATGTGAGGACCGTCGATTAAGGATCCACTTGAGCAAGAGGTTAAGCATGAAGTAGTTATTGTGTGCTAGTGGGTGTGGGGGCAAGCGGTTACCAACAAACCAGATGGTAGTTGAGATGAAAGGGTTATATTATTGAATCAATATCATTTTTCGAGCGTTATGATGAAACGGCGACTGTTAACTCGTAAAGTTGCGTACACTTCAAAGTCATGATGCCATGTAGCCCGAGGTAATTCTTTTGTTTTTCAAGCTTTTAGCGTCAAGTATGTACATATATCATCACATCAGTTATAATGATAATAAGTAATTGATCGATGCTTTGTGAGCTAGTGGCTCAAGTTACAACGTATCAGTGAAACAACTCAATTATCGTAATAATATACAACAAAGCACTGGCAAGCAAATGATGGATTCAAATAAACTGTTTTGTTGATGAGGAATTCCGCTTACAGAATCAGGAAAAATGCTCGCACTTGAGCTTGTAATTTGAGTCTTTTCAGTACGATGCTACCCAGACTGTCCAATTCGAATGATTCCGTCGCCTGTGGGTGTAATCATTCGTGGCTTTCATTATGAGATTCGTTGTATGTCTTCTCAACTTGAATATAAGGAAGCTTTGTGATGACATTTTTTTGCCATGTTAACGGTCTCATGCTTAAAAGCGACCTCTGACTACATGGAGCTGCGATTTTCCTCGATCTGTGAATGTGCGAAATTCAGTCCTCTTCAATATCGTTGACTGATAATGTGTCTCCGACTATTCAATAAACTTGTCACAGATAATTCCCATTCCCTGCATTATTTAAAAGCAGAACTTTACTTACATTCAAGCACATACAGAATGCCAAGGATTTCGGTATCAATTAAATAAAAGGCCTTCCTCACAACCATTATAAGACTCGCTGATAGTGGATCTTCTTGAGCTTATGACTTGTTGAATTTGTTATTTTCATTTGTGACCTAATGGTGCGTTCGATTGAAATTTTTATGCCTCACGATTCGCAGTATTGAGGCAATGCCCAATTATACGACTATTATTATGGTCAAGCCCATGTTGAATGACGAGAATTAACCAGTCTCATTGATGAATGCGAATGTCTAAATTTCTGACCCTGTCGGGTCGAGAGCAACTCATGATAGTTCGGAGTCATACAAACTGAAACTTAACCATTTGACTCTTTCGATCAATTTTCTGTCGATTGACCTCCAATTGCAACATGCACCATATCTTGAGACTGATGATGTAGCAGTATCAAAAATGCTTTTCCCATATTGTGGTATAATTCTTACTATAATGCTGTAAATTACATTAGTTGCTGTATTTTCGATTTGCATATAATTTCATTAATGGCGCACTGCTCATCAAATTATGCTTGCAGGATATTTCAAGATTTATCGAGGAAAATGCTCCTGTAATCCCGTTATAGGAGGAAAAGCTCATGAAATTATGTGAGAATTGCCATACATCAGTGGTCAACTATGTTTCACTCCAAATTGATACGCTGGGGATTGCAGATTCATTGGAATTTTTTTGATTAGTTTTGACACGATATGAAAAGACTGAAATTTGAGGATTAACTTGAAATTTTGATGACATTCAGAGGTGACTGAATCATCTGATCACATATTCCCCTGTGCTCGCATTAAAAATTCAGAATTTTGTTTGTACTTGGTGTGTAATTTGAAGTCAATTCTGGAATTAGGATCGATGCATCGGAAGTTGATGTACGAGCATTGACCATTGTCCAATAGACCTCGTGAGCAGTGATAACAAAATCGAAAGGAATTTTCCGCCATGCATATTTTCTGACGAAAACAAAATCTTACGGAAAAAAATTGGAATGATATTTGTTTTGCAATCTAAGTGTTGAAAATTGGTGTATTACTAAATGTTGCCAGGATTATGGAGATTTAGTATCTAGATTTCAAATTAAGGAAATTATATTTGTGATTTCTTCAAATGCATGTACATTTTAACTTTTTATTCTTTTAATATTTTGCCGATTTTAATCACCTTAGATGTTATATATTTCTATTGTTACAAACACAATTTGTTGTCTTCTCTATCTACAACCCGCAGTTATAATGTGCAATGGTACCAACTCATGATTTTGACCATGTCAGGAATTCTTAATACCAAGGGCCTTCTGTAGCAACTAGCCAGTATTACTCCTATAAAAAGAACTCCAGGAAATAGGCCCCATTTCATGAACACATTTCAATTGATAACAGCGAGCTACCATTACTGATGCAATAATCTAGCTATAAACTGTATATCTATCAAAACTTATCTATCACCTATTTTGTACTAAAACTGTATATTGTTTCATACCGCAGCATCTGTTCTCTGGACTGTGCTCATAATCAGGCCCTTTAAAAAGTTGAAAGGTATCACGCTCCTTCATATGTACATCTAATCTAGTTTTGAACCCTCCCCGCTATGGATTGTATTGCTACACTGGATTCCATTTTTGATAAGAAGAAAACTATATTTTGGACAGTCGTTGCCGGACTTGGTCAACGACTCCAAGGTCTTGTTTGTGTACACGCATGACAGTCTTTCTGTGTTTCTAGTTACCTGTTTAAGCAAATAAAGTAGGAAAATTAGTGTCACCATCATTTCGTCTTTATCAAACAATTGACGATATAGCATGCTACTTAGGCTGCAGGGAAACCTCCGCCCCCGCCCAGTTTCTCAAGTCTGTGTACAATCTTCAAACCTTCATTAATCACTTCATCAAATTCAGATGTTGAATATGTGAGTGTATTTTCTATCTACAGCCAAGATTTCACACAGATTTAATTCATACTTTGAGAATTAGAGTCGCTCGTGTGATGCATAAGCGGTCTCTGATCGTCAAATAGTTTGTTTGAGTGACGTGAGCGGCTGTTCTCCAACCTTTTATCTGTAACGACTTATATAATAACAATGACTTAGTAAAACCTCAACAGCATTGTTCTTGGTGATCAGAAAAAGTAAGAGTTCAAAGAAATCGTAGGAAATCTTCAAATCCTTTTGAGATGACAGACAAGAGGACGCAATGCATATCCACCTGCTCAAACGTATTGAAAAAATAGTCATCCTTTTGATTCATGCGCATCACGCATCGCGCTTCATACAAAATCATTTTCCTTGACGTCCTCTTAGAATTTAACATTTCCTCTACACTGCACTGATAGATTATCAAGTTTAATTTGTACGGTTTGCAATCATGTCCATCATGGTGAACGCTGATGCCATTAGTCATTGATGATCAGGGTATGAGCTTCTCCCGATGTTTGATTTTATCAATGGATGATACCACGTCCTCCACAGAAAAGGTCATGATTACAACAGAGAAGGACCTTTGTGGGAATAGAGTGTGGAATTTAGCAGTTTTCACGGTATTTTTTGACGAGATAAGTTATCGATAACATGATAATTGATGCACATATTAACGCATGTGAGTACGAACACTTCCTGCATAGTTCATCAAAATTTCCATTTGGTAAGTGGCACTATGTGGACGTATAAGTATATTGATATGCATTCATATGCCTTGATTCTAATCTGAACAAAAGGCTCCTTGAACGAGTCTTGTGATATGATGATTGACTATTCAAGTTTAATTTACAACTGTATTCAAGTGCTTGTTAACTTGATACAAAACGTGTCGGAGGGGGAGGGACTTGACTAGATTGGAAATCACGTTATTTAAGAAACTCTGTCGTGCACAAACTTCACAGTGAGATAGGCAATACTGACTTGTTGGAACGTGAGTTCTTGATTTCATTTGAATTCCGAAATCAAATAATGAATTAAATCAACTTCTTTTTCCAATGATCTGTTGACTCGCTGAAAGCAATGGAATCCGATTCCTTTTTTAACATGTCATGACAGTTTTCACTACTGACACAGTAGCTGGGCTCAAACAATGACTTGAAATATTTATATAAGGAATTTTCGAGTTGAGGAGCAAACATAGTTTACTTATTCATTGGAACGATTCCTTTCTGAAATGATTTTGAGAGATAATATTTATCATATGTCAGTGGCAGCACATGTCGGTTCCTCCATATGCATGTTTATCATTTCACAATTTCGAGTGAAAGTTCATGTGTTTATTATTTGCAACTACAGAAAGATTTTAATTTATTCTGACTCATCTTAATCCTTTTATAACGGCAGAACTGTTCATTATCAAAGAATGTCTCTCTCTCTCTGTAACCGCACCGATCGCTATGTTAACGTAACGTTGCATTACTTGAATCTACCTATCACAAACCGTCATCGCTTTCGCATTCATATAACGGCGACTTCTACGCAACTCGGAAAATACTGCAACTCAATTGGCTATGTTATTCGCCGTCCACCGTTGGCACTCATAATTCCATCTCTTTGGCCAGGTAGTGATTCAGTAAGAGCAATGAGGTAATCAAGGGCTATCTATTTCTCATTGACGGCAGCTGATAAACGAACTTTTGATGAGATTCGGAAATCTGTTCTCCTTGTACTGACGCTTTTGTATCTGATGAACAAATATTTGATTAATGCTCGGAAGGTGGGAAAGCACCTGTATTGACAGTTTCCTCTTGTTCGGTTTCTCTGAGTAATTATCGCATACATTATGCAACTTTGCACCTGAATCAAATGGAACTGTCGGAAGTCAATTGATGTAGAAGAAAGCGAGTTTCATCACCTGATGTCGGTAATGATATTTCCTTGTGTTTAGAATCAGCAACCAATATGAATTTTCATGCTGATGCACCACTCCTAGTAGCATGTTTATAAAATCTACTACTCGTGCATGTATGAAGAATCAATATTCATTTATCCTAATCACACCCCTGTGTGCCTGTACAAGATGCCAAGTACAGCGATCTGCTTCTATCTGAATCATTTTATGATCATCTTTTTCATTTCATTTTGTCTTTGATGGAAATTCTAAAAATCTGCATTAACATATTTCATTTCTCTAGTCTTATCGAATATGACATTCAAGTATAGTCTCAATTCCATAATCTTTTATCCTTCCATTCTATTAAGTAGCAATGCTTTTTGAATCAATGCAAGTAAGCAAGTACTTTCTGTGATTTTGTGCTTTTCTATATTAGGTTGGTTTGCTTTAACTTACTAACTTTTTCAACGCTTATTATCTTTCTTGCTTTCCCTTGAAGCCAGTATAGGTGAGGCATCTGGACTGACAGACATTAGGTATATGCCAGGAAGGAAGTCCTAGTCTTTCAACACAGCCTAATCGATGCAATTAGACAATGAGCAGCTTCCGGTGGAAATTACATTTACGTTGCAACAGTTTGCCTTCTTCTGTAATTGACTTTAGTTTGACACAATATGTATTCGCTGATTATAATTGCCATGATAACTGGTATGTGATCGTGAGGGATTGAGTTGAGGGCTCAGTTGGTGGTGCAGCAGGTTTAGATAACCTCAGGTCGTAGATTCGAGTCCTACCAACATCACATCTGCATGGCAATAAGATCCATCGTATATCTCATTTCATTTATTGTTGATTTGATGAGCTTTATTTGGTGAAATCTGTGCTGAAGCCAACTTTTACGAAGAAGTTTCTTCCACATTCACGTGCACTACATACATTTATAGATGATACCTATCCATTTCTTGTCTATAAGTATAGAATAGCCCCTATTGAATTGTAATGTAGCCCACATAGCTAGCTTTTTCACGGACCTAGGCTCTAGGACTACTGACGGTTTGCACCTGCAAACATAAGACAAGACGAGATAATGGTATAGTAATTCACTGTAGCCAATTGTAATATTACTTTACAAAGATGTAGCCTGTCGCCAGTGTTCCAGCACTCTTAGCCAGTCCGATCCGCTAAAAGAAACTGAATCGGTCATGCCGTTAGGCCTTTTGGTTAAGTAAGTGCATCTTAAATGTGTGTCAGAATGCTTCTGTTGACTTTCTACTGGTGTCTTTCTAGAAGGATTCGGAGGTCATTGTAATCTCGGTGTAATTTGCGCTTCAAGGGAGCCAATTACTGAAATAATAGTTCCTTGTCATCATCTTGCAAGCTGTTGGACAATGTAATAACCATATATTTTTGCAAGCGCCGGAATAAAGTTTTTATGTCGTGGTACACTGATCTTTGTACAGTGAAACCTTTAAGCGATACCGGTACGTGTTCCGTATGAAGAGGTCAGATTATTACTATATTTTTCACGAGATAACGCAAAGTGGTCCTATCTTCTAGAGGTGGTCCGAAAGGGTGGTTTCATTGTATTATGATCGCCACTGCTATTCACCAATAATATTCGATCGGCGATTATTTGATCTGATTTCGCCTATCAGTATCATGTAACAATTCGTTTGATTGTTTATATGAAGCGAAAGCTTTGCAGTCGACATTTTAGCGTCCTGTATCAGGATCAAATTCATCCATTACATGTTAAAGATCAAATGCTGTCAAGCATCACATGTTATCATATTCGCCGATT
Source organism: Prostheceraeus crozeri (assembly GCA_907163375.1). Lineage (NCBI taxonomy): Eukaryota > Metazoa > Platyhelminthes > Polycladida > Euryleptidae > Prostheceraeus > Prostheceraeus crozeri. Next base: position 238,682 of record CAJQUW010011297.1, on the reverse strand, counting down.
CGACCATTCCACCCTTCGATTAGGTTCATTTTTTCTTGGTACTCTAATACGGACTTACCAGAACTGGATGAATTATTGGACTTGTTGCTGTTATTGCTTGCTCCGACTTTGTGGCAGATGCACCATTATAGCAGGAAATTGAAAAATAACACAAATATATTAGGTACACTACGGTACACTTCGCATTAAGCATTGACGGAATCATATCGTGATCTTTTATAGAGGGTGTCACATTTGCGCGTACACGGTCATTGGATTTCTGGACTGTTAGGGAATCAGAGTGGTTACCGGCTCGGGCCCGTTAGCCAGGAAATTGGTCAAAAGTCCTCGAACCATCAATGAAGTTAGCAACCATTTTGAATACATCTGTAAATTATGCTTGAATGAATATTGAATTCTAATTATTAATATATTACATAATGATAATAACTATATCAAGATTCACACAAGATGTTCTCCTCTTCAAAATGAAGTTACATGAGTATTCACAAGCTCATATACGAAAGTGCATAATCGCCAACTAAATGCAATTTCTATCGGATATGGTAAGTTAATGCACTCATGATCGTTCTTAATTTTTCCAAAAGTCCAAAATTCCCAAAAAATTTTCCAAAAGGTCGTATTTCCAAAAGGCTCACGCCTGGTTCCCACTCTGAATGGAACGTGATTGTGCAATATGGTAATCTGAATTTCAAACCATATGGGGATGAAACATTTCGAAAGAATGGAAGTGCCAAGTAATAATCAGGAAAAGCTTTTGATTAAAGCAACTTGTAGAAGACTTAAATGAGTTGAAGGTCATTTATCACATGCGCGTGAAGTTTTAACGTCACTACTCCCTCATACTGGAGACTTGGACGGTGCTGACATAGTCAGATTTTTCTGGAGCGTTCTGGCTCTTTTAGTCTGGCCCTTCCTCCCGACTTCCAATGACACTTTCGGTATTCGACCTCTGAACCAAAAGATAGCTAGTTCAAGCGCTTAGCCACTTTGCCACTGAGACCTCAGTGTATGAAATTACAATATTTACATAACTTTATCCTTTCAACATATCTGTAATGATACAAGATATCTCTCCACAGAACGGAGGGATATACTTAGGATGCCAATCAGACTTTTTGATGTCTAATACTGAGACATGTTTGGTTTTTGGCCTTCAGATCAACTTAGATGTACTACATCGCATTCAGCTCGTCAGGTGATTCGTCTGATAGACGATGCCAGTGTCATTTCATGGTGACACTCGGATACCGCAGAGCAAGCAGCCTTCTGCCTTTTCCTACTATATTATTATCATTGACTTTCTTCTAGCAAACATGCGTGTGTTACTCCACGTGCTCTTTTTCAGATTTACAAGAGTGAGTGGCAACCATTTGAGGCATTCCAATCATTTTTACTGATCCTTGCTGTTACACTGAGAATTTCAAGAGATTTGTCTGTAATACGAGTAGAACAGCAAGTGTGTGGAACAAGCTTTCTCTGGAGGTGTTTCTGACATTTCAGTTTATGAAGCATTCAAACTCCTTTTATAATTGATGATTTGAGGTCTTTTATCGTCACGAAATTTCTGTTAGGTGATCTTGTTTTTGATATCATCGTCTTTTCCAATATTTCTATTTTCAACTTTAGTAATTACACAATTACGAGCTTGAGTTATTGCCTAGATCCCATATCTTTTCCTGCTCTACGCGCACTTCATTACCTTTCATATTCATTTCAGTAGATAATTCCAGCATTTACCTATTACTTATTACTTGTCAAGTCCACTTTATCAATCTTATATTTTTCCTTTTCCATAGTTCTTTGCATCTGATCTTCTGGAGAGGGCCGTCAAAAAGCTTCCACTCAGCTTCATAGAGAGTTGATCATTAAGAGACTCTTCTCTTCAATATACCATACTTCTGTTATCTATGATTTTAATACTTAGTACCACCGTCTTTTCCAGGAGATTTTTCATGTTTTAAGCCGAAATAGTTTCACAGTTGCGACTTAGTACTTAGCAACTCTACGTTATCATCCTCCTACTTTTTGTTAGATCTTCTGCTGAGGAATACCTTTGGTGTATAGGATCTTAAAGATAATATATTATTTTCAAAGAGGCATGGACAGTGGTCACTCACCTCTTGTGCTTGGAAGATACCATGAAAGCATTACCATTTAATTTGTTATTGCATGATTTTGTTTCAATGACATAGCATTCACTTACATAGTATTCTATTTTGTAGATATATTGTAGGCATATGTGTCTGATTGTAGATGTTTATTTTTAGTGTTTCCCTTTTTAGGGACTGATTAAGATGAAATGGTAGCTATTACGCTTAGTTTCTAAAATTATCATCAGATAGAGTTGGCAACCGAAGCGTGTAAATTTTGAATTTAATCATCTTTTCATCTACCAAATGCACTACTAACCCACATTTCAAACTGCTGTTTGCATCATGCAAGTTAGTTGGCTGTCGTAAATAATGATCTGCCTTCAAAACAACCGAATTCTTTGAGTCATTCTACGGTCAACTTAACTTGGCCTCAAGGGAGAGCATTACAGTTTAATATAATCTTCTGCAGTGCGCATGCATCGACACACCTGACGGGAAGACCGTTTGTTTGATAACGAATTAGGCGGTGTGTGGAAGCGGTCCGACCAAAGTGAATCTGTGCTTAACAAAACAATGTGCTGTTTGTTATTGGAAAGCAACATTCGAGTGGCAGCCGTTGTCGAGCGTTGCGTGAGAGTCGAAGCCTGTTTGCTTCGAAAGCAAGACAGTGTGGACTTTCGATGTTGTTCCTCGTGTTGGCTTTGTGTGTCGAGCACCTCCCTCGAACCGCCTTGCCGGAATGTCCCTAGTGAAACTTCAATCCAGCTTAGCTCGCTACCGGATTGACGGGCATCCTTTGAGAATAACTACTTGTATAGCTACCTGTTTTTATATCGCCGGATGGAGACTTTTATAGTGTCGCAGATACTTGCACCAGCTCTCACCGACATTCAAACAAGTCATACGCAGAATCACCGGGAATTTTACTTGATTTCAAGCAGGAGAACTGACAAATATTTGTCTATGTAAGAATTCTTGACGAACATTGAGGTGATCAACCGAATTTGAGAACAGCGTGCTCTTGAGTAAATCAATTGAAGTCAGAAGAAGCTTTTCGCTTACTACTTAAATAAAATGACAATTGAATAAACGTGATAATAATAAAATGTAATATTTCATCACTTGATAAATACATTCAATTGTTGAAAGATTTTCTTTCAACTGTGTTCAATCAGATTCATTATTTGCAGAATGAATGTTGGCGTCCCAATGTGTGCTTCAACTACTTGCTTCGTTTCCTACGTCACGTCCAAGAGGTCATGCCGGATGGAACTCCCAGGTGAGTTAGCTGACATGTAGAAAAGTGCTTGTGAATGTGATTAAACAAATTAGTGGTGGCATGTCTTTCACAACTTCATTATCAGAAAATAGATTCATAAGATGATTCAATATGAAATTGGATGAAGATTCTTCTTAGAGAATGATGATTTGATAAGCAATGAATCTTCAATTATGTTAAGATGATAATGAAATATTTAAGATGACTATTATCTTATCTTGCGGTGGTGATTGGTATTTTGCACGATACTCTTACGCTTTGTTTTTTTTACACCCTCAATTAAAAGAATGCAAGGCTCTGCTTAGCCCGGTGTACAGAGAAGACTAGATCTAATCATTCCGTAAGTACAAATCACAAATAACAAAATGTATGGATCTGATTTCTTAAGTTGTTGAAATGTAGCAGCTCAATAAATATTGATCTTGAGATTTTCCTAGAAGAGATATTTGAAAGCTAAATGTCTTAGTTGAATTTACGTTTCGTACTTCACCCGTCAGAAACTAGACTTTAGGAGAAAGCTAATACTGTAAACCAGAAAATTATCATGACTGACAGCCCATGGACTGTGCGGTTCTACTATAACATGACATGATATATACCGCACACTTTCGAATCTTTTATTACGTGTGTTGCATATAATACTAAATAACTTTGATAAATTCATACTCTTCCCTTATTTCGATATTAGCTGGATTATACTGTTTTAGCAAATATCAAAATGTTTTTATGCAATTGTTGGTTAATGAACATGAATGAAGGATCTAATCTCTAGAATTTTCTTTGGACATCTAATCAATTTATTAATTTTTCTTCGGTTATTTTATATATGCCCTATTCAATCATCGTAATTCCTAGTATAAATCGACTTGCTTGATGTTTCGTTGTTTCGAGAGTCGGTGATTAAGATCGTAATTGATACGAGTATTTTGGGGTAAAAATGTTTTAATTCGGCCTTTGTGGTCGAGGAATATATTAATAACATCATCCAACTAGCCTGGGAATGAGCAAGCTGACTGTTTTAGGAAGTTGAATAGCTATGCGCACATTCTCATCCCGAAATAAGCAGTATCAATGATTTTTAGGAAGTGGCATCTGCGACGTTCCAATGATTTCCCTCGTTAAGGACTAGTCTGACGTTTATATATTGCTTAAATTTTGGTGTCCGCATTCCATTGTGAATTTCCGCAACTGAGGTACGAATTTGGAGAACTAGCCGCTAATCACAATTCTGCATAAAAAATGTGCAGGTTGAATAGTAATAATTCGTCTTTATTTGACTAACTAGACTCAATGAAATATCTCTGTCGAAGTATTGTGAGATACATGAGAGAGACCATTACGAGATCCAATATCATAATGGGATCATATGTACGGCAATTAGTCAAAGCTCTTTCCGCGCTGAATCAATCAGTTGTCTTGAAACAAGCACACGCTCTCTATGCACAATCTCGTAGATTGCAATAATCATTGAAAATGAATTGATTGCGTCATGCAAGTTCCTGGCGTCCTTTAATCAGGTCTGCCATTTATAGGAGTCAATTTTGATTGCGATCGGATTGCTCAGATTGTCATGGAACGCGCTTACGTTTGTAGGTGCAGAAGGCCCATGGTTCGACTTGGAGTTGTAGTGCTCTGAAAATTTGACTTTGACTTGGGAACTTATTAACCAAACCAAAATGATCTATTGAAAATTACAATTCGGTATTCGGTTCGGAATAAATGTGCATATTTGTATGAAAATCGAATTCAAAGACATTTAAAAACCACATTCGTCTAAAGTCATCTGGTAAACAAGTCACACATAGTTGTTCATATTGTTTATGATATCAATCACCTCATAATTAGTCACCCATAATTATGCAGAGCACAGAATTAAATGTTTTGTTTATCTGCTTTGGCGAAGCAGTTAACCGAAGCGCGCGCAGATGAATCCAATTTTGTGAACAATTTACTCTGCATTTACAGTCAGAAATGACATTATGAGCTATAAAACTGTCGACTGCTGCAACTAAAAGGCACAGACACATGTCTACATTGAGTTTTCAAAATGTATTTATTGATTATTACTGCCACACTGACTTAGCCGAAATGTTAGTAGCGTGTTAAAAGCAGCATTTCGTGAGTAGTCGAAGATAATAACGAAATATGCTAATTGCGTATCCTAAATACTCGTTAGATCGTAAATCTGTCTTTGTGTTTTTAATTAAAAGATAGCTGTCATCTTAATTGCACCTAAAGTTGAATGAGCAAATTATTCAATGGCAACGACTTTTCATTGAGTTCAACTGGTAGGCATACTTTTACTGTCGCGGTCGCCCCTGCGGTGATTTTATTTTCAAAAAACTACCAATTTCGTCGCTGTAAATGTCTACCAAAAACATATTTGTGATTTGTGGCTTTCTTTTCTAAGTTATCAGAAAATATATTCTGCGTGAGGCGATTTTAGGGTTTTCATTCCAGATTCTAATTGATAGAAACATTCAATTGACTGTCTTTAGAGCGCAGATAAACGCGTTCATCGCTGTTTATAAATTACATGCACTCGCGTCATAACCTTCGCAATAAGTATATTTTCTTGAAACTTTCACTACTGCTGGTTACGCATAGCAATCTAAGTAGCTCACTTCATTAAAATAGAACCCATAATCAGCACTTCGCCGACTACATGAAAAAGTATGAAGACACGCGAATATGTACAAGATTATTTTTGATAGCATTAGTAAAATCATTAGCGCCAAACAAACATACCGTCGTACCCAAAATGAATGGAACAATCGACGTTAAATGGCTTAAGTTAGGCAAGTAAGTTAGAGATAAGCTCTACACACGCCTAAAATCGCGATAATACGGTATATATTTTGATTTTAGGTATTGTACTTAGAGGCAAATAATGCTTTAACCGTCGCGAATTACGGCATGAAGTACCAATAGCCCATAATGTGAAATAGTGAAATAGCGAAGATACACGTATGTTTGATAAAATAGTGGGTTAAAACATGGTTTAGTAGATAATTACCGGTAATAATGTTTGATTATTTCTAAAATGATTTATTTTACTTTCATGAAATGAACAGTGGTAAGATTTACATGGATTAGTAGCACAACATTTAGGTTATATTATAGGCTAGCTTGATTGTTAAGATGCACGTAGACCTAGGCATATTCGAGTTAATTGCCATGAAATTTCCTGCCAAGTAATTTCAAACAAAAAATAAGTTTGCGAGTGATGCACTTTTTCCGCTCTTAAGCGCATGCGCTTAAAATCGCGATAATGCGGCACTTGTAATTCAACCGGTTAATTCAATTAGGTCTGTCGACTGTTGATGACATTCATTCTAGAATAAATATTGTTCAATCAATCAAAGGAATAGTAACATTGCAAGAGAATGCAAATGTAACCATATTTTGTGGTTAGCCTATACATGTCCCATACCCTACTTTATCTGGAATAAAGTTATCAGAATATTCTGTTAATTATCATTATCCCATATTCTAGCCTATCTATCGCAACATTATTCCATAGCTTGAATAATTTCGTTACATGGGATAGTTTTTATAGCACGGAGCTTGGAGATGGAATGGGTGATGAATTTCAATTCGACCATATAATAATGGCTCAGTAGGGCCTGGTGCGAACATTTAACAGTGGTTCGCAGAGCATTGTTTGATAAGTTAACGGGATGCGATCCATTTTGATAAACGTTGTACAGGTACCGCCAAAAGCCTCGGAACACTCACTGAAATGAACACTTGTTGACATCTTTGGCGAGGTCTTTGTTCCAACTTCTAAGTCAGCTCGCGATCATCAATATAAACTTAGAAGACCTAAGTTTAAATTTCTGTGCAGATAATTGGCAATTGACGTCGTAAATCACTTGAGTTCCCTCACAGATGAAGAAGTACATTCACTTCAGGGAACCATTTCAAATCAAGCTTAATGACATACTTTCGGAGACAAAACAACTATTCGGTAAAATGGATATCCACAACAATTTACATTTATCGACGCGAGCATAAGCAACCGGAGTGACACCAATGGTTTGTCGCAGAATAATGAATATCTAAAAAGAATGACTCCGTGGCACAGTAGTCAAGTGCTTGGCCCAGCGATCCTTTGGTCCAGAGGTCGAGTCCCGAAGGTGTCATTGGAAGTCGGCAGGAAGGGCATCCAGACTAAAAATACTACAACGATCCATAAGTCTGACTATGTCAGCACCGTCCAAGCTCCAAGTATGGGGAGTAGTGACGTATAAGCTTCATAAATGACAACTATTAAGTCAATAAAAGACACCAACACCCTTGATTCCCCAACCGCACCCGCCTGACCCAGGAATGTAACCAAAGTCCGCGGTGGAGACGAGTTCGCACCTTCTTTACTAGGCCAACCTTCTTTGACGGTACAAAAGGAATGCTAGTGAAGGCGGAAGTCATTTTCAAGCGATATCGACAGCTCAAGCTACAGGATTTGTCTGTAGAAAATGCTTGTTTATTCATTAAGGTAGTTGCACACAATGCCACATCGACAGTGTATTCGCGAGCTACTTCCATTGGCTCGCCATCCCCTCTTGTTTGAACACCAGAGATGAAGGAATCTCAGTTATACGCATGCTTTCATTCAATTCCATGTCCTGGGCTCATTAGGTATGTGATAGGACGGCACGCCATGTCGATTCCAATTTTGCAGGCGCAATGCTTGCGTGAGTGACATGTTATAAGTTTTGGGAATATGTCAGATGTGAGTATGGTGCCAGGAATATCTGCAAACATGTTGCTGTTGTTCCTTTTCACTCCTGGATACTAGACAAGTAGTCAATGGTTTAGACGATTTCAGGCAGTCTGAAGAAGTTGAATTTGAAGAGAATTCCATAAGCGCAGTTTCGAGCGAAATAGGGCTGTTCAAAATAGATTGTTTCACGGATGTGAGAGCCTTGAGATTGGTCGCAGCTGCAATGGTATCATGAGCTTTGCCTTGAAACGCGAAGGCCTTACATTTTACCACCGGCTTGTAGTCTAAGATAAAGAAATCAATATTCACCCTTTGAAAGGAGTGAAATCGTTACGTGATGTCGGCTTTATCATGAATCATCAACTGCAGCATATTTTGATTGTCATTTTTGTCATTAGGGACCTATTTAAGCGGAGCAGTCTATTTTTCTATGATCAGTTCGCTTTTGTCTTTTCATATTGCTTTCTTAGTTTTTGAATATTTTATTGAAAATGATTACAATCAAGCAAAGATAAAAAGCAAGTCAATGTCGTCGATAGTTAATGGTAGCCGCAGGGATGAAAATTCTCCGGATTTTTGAGTATTATTGTAATGGGTCACGAGATTCGTAAAGCTAGTACAAAAATAGAAGGGGCATCGGAGTGCTGTTGAAGTTAAAAAATTTCCTAATGCATTTGTTGCTAAACTTATCAGAATCTAAGAAGATGGAGCGATTCTATTTTTAGAGACATGATCAACAGCAACGAATAGATTGTCTGTTTGGAACTTTACAATTGCATTTGCTAGTCTTCTCTGACATCTGCCGTAATCAGAAGCTTGAACTATTAGGAATTATTATTTGAACTGTTAGAGGTCTCGGTAATTACGAACTTTTATGTCAAAACAAAATTGGAATATGTTTCACTAGCTTTATTGCACCCTCGAAATGCTCAAAGGTTGCAAACGATGTAACTCTTCCGAAAGACAAGTCATTATTCGTTGAGACAGACGTTTTTCTGGGTACAGCTGTCTCCACCTTTTGTCGAAAAATGACTCCCAAAAATGATTCCAAGCGTGTCAGCAAAATTCAAATGATGGCGTCGAAGGTCCTTCATCTCTTTTGTGAGTATTTGGTGACACACCTACGTACCACTGACAAGTGATGTTCTACGCTCTTTTCAGTCTCTGGATCCTAGCAGACGCCGAATGACTGATTTGCTGATTCAGTTTCAAACTCTTAAAGAAATTTGAGAATTTTGGACAGACAACGCGAATTTCGACTATTAGCAGGCAATGTATGATGCCACCGACAATTTCAACCGACTCGTGAAAATGTGGAATTCTATCTTGACAATGACTAGAATTACATGTAGCTTCGATTGTGTCTATCAATTCATCTAAGCGATCCTGTCTTGCTTTTCCGTTTTACTGGCTGAAGGTGCCTTCAATATGATGAACATGGGGAAAACCGAGTTCCGCCCAAAGATGGATGTTAGTTATCAGCAACCTTGTCAGTTATTTATCATGAGAGGAACGTTGGTAATATTGTAGAATATCTGTAGAAATCAGATCCCTTGCATGATGAACTTGATAAAAAAAACGTTAGTCAAACCGATGCAACATTCGTGGGTGATTAAATGCGAAGAGAAAGAGAAGAAATCGGAAGAAACAAGGGCTTTGCTTTAGGTTGAAGAAGAGCATATTCTTGAAAAACAACTGAAAGAATCCGAAAGAAAGAGACCAGCATGGCATTAAAGTGCATGATAGTAAGATCAGAGAGCAAGATTCCACCTCTTCCGGGGGTTAGCGTCAACATAAAACTTGTCATGGTAACCGTGCATCCAGTCAATCGGCAAGCAGGCGGCTGATCGAATTGGTAATCTTTATTGTGCCAGCAGCTATCTTCTACATGTCTTCTATCTACGCAAGTCCACTATTCGTCCTTGATGGATTATAGGTGCCATCTGTGGGCAGACGCCCAACAAATGTATCTTAACCTCCTCGAACGCGTTAAGCTTGCTATTGAATTGCAGCCGGGATTCAGCGTTGCCACCGCTGCGCGGTTCCGCGCAGCTTCCCGGATCAACCCGAACCTGCGCGGATGAAGGTCTCAGGGAAGATTGAGGTTATAATTTTAGAAGATATAGGCTAAAATGGCTATTCGTATTAATAAACTCAAAAGAAATAAATAGGTAGATGTAATTCTAAACTGGCTCACGTACGCGGCAGTCATGGTACAAACCGATTTCGTTTCAGATACGAGGCCTTTCATTTTTTTTGAAGCGATAGGTCGAATGATAATAGAGCGATAAACTCCTTGTCAGTGCAATTCTGTATTGAAGTCTGATTTAAAACTTCATGTAATTTGATTTTTCCAGTATGATTCTGTTATTTTTTAGTAACCACGAGACATAACTGTGAGTCGTTCAAAAAAACTTCTTTGCTCTCACGGCACAGCTTTGGAATCAGCTTCCGCATACCACTTTCCTTGACCAATACAATCTTGATGTTTTCAAGAGGCGCGCGAACAAGTTTCTGATGTGTTCGACAACAAATTTCAAAAATTTGTTTGTGTTGGAGGAGTTAATATCTGTTGGGAACTTCACATTGTATTTTATAATACCTATTGTACTCGTATTTAAAATACAAAATTTATAAATTGATTAAAACCGAAATGGAAAGAGCAAACCCCTAATGAATAACCCCCAGAAAGCCTGAAATTTTCGTATATTCTTATGAATATGCTGCGAAAACAGCTAGTGCTTAGATTAAATTTTCTTGATGGAAATGAACCCTAAGATTTTTCTTATTTTGATGAAATATATTTCCGGATTTTTTTTGCGGACATGTGTTTTCATCCATGGGCAGTTGTCAAGGAATCAGCGAAGTTGTTATCGATTTTTTATGTGCTTAACCTAGCTTAGATTATTTCTTTTATGTGATGAAAATAGATAATACATACTTAGATGCTTGCAGTCTATGAAAATTTTGTCGCTTCTATTTTCAGTGATGAAGTATACGTGTTCACATTCGCCCACAACCAGCCAACTACGTGTGAAGTTTTCGACAACACCAGTCAGTACTACTTCTTGCCTGACTTTATCCTCAACTCGAGGTTGGCTACGCATTGAGAGCTACTTATTTTGAAAGAATGAGAATCAAGAAGATCCAGGCGGCAAGCCTCAGCAACTATGTATTTGAAAGAATTCTGCGTAGTATTCTATGTTGTTTCTTTCTCTTCATCTCTCCGTTTCATATCCCATACAAAAGTTTTCATTCATAATCCTGCATAACACTATCTCCTTGAGGCGTGTACCTCTACTTTTTTCACTGGTTTATTTATTATTTTTCATTTGTATTAACTATTCCGACCAATATTTTACTACCCAATCCCCCTTTCCCCCCATATAAGCGCTCGAATTGCTCGCCAATGGCGGCTATGTATAAAATATGGTACTGACTCCATTGTTAAAGATATTGAAGAAGTCCAGTGTCAGAATTGATCGAGTCATGATCAGGACTGAAGTATGAGACGACTGATAGTGTTGTAATAATCAAATTACTGTTTCACTTCAATAGAAATAACCCTTATACTACTTAACAGTCAGACGTAAAGAATGCTGATCATATGCCTTTTTGTCTTCTGATTTATTCAAAATTAATTCTTAAGTCATGTGGTTGTTAAATTTTTCGGCTCTGTATTAATTGATTACGAGATAATCAGTATATTACTTGCGTCAAATTAAAATGAAGTACTGATGAAGATTGTCCAGCTATGAATATTGAATAGTTGTTTTACGATATTTAAGACGATTCTGCTTTCGATTGATGTATTGCATTAAATAATCGTCAAATTTGTCGCCCATCCTAAAATCGTTCAGCAACTGCTTCTCGTTGCTTAGTCAAACATAGTTAATAATCACATCAAGATGTTTCACGATTGATGCGAATTCTAGCACATGCTCGCATTGGACAATAAGTTCGCTTCATTTAATCTTAAGATTTGTTTTAAATCCCTAATTAATGCTTCTGCTAACTATTTAAAGTATAGACTTCTATGAACTTTACTCCAATCACCAAAATGCTGAGGACACATTTTTAAAAACATTTTGCTTTGCTAGAATGTTGGTTGACGTCTGACTGTGCCCAACAAAGCCGTTAGCCATCTACTTCATATCTCAACATCTTCTTGTTTTAGCTATTATTTTGCGTTCCAAAAATCGACTGGTGGTGCTTGAAATCGATCGTGTAATGTGTGACAACATCAATTCGTAAATTTTTCTTAAATAATTATTGCAATGATGAACATCTACTTAACTGCAATAATGTATAGGCATCAAATTTGAAAATAAATATTTTGTTTCCATTATTATTCCAAACATTTCGAATGAAATTTCATTATACATTGTTGTTAATTCTTACTTGGTTAATATATTGATTTTTATAATATTGTTTTAGTATTGATGAGGATAAAACTTAGTACCTAATTGTCTTAATAAATGAATTATGTGCTCGCAATCAGTCGAGAAAATAGCAAACAACTTCCAGATGAAACTGAAAAAAATTCAGATTCAATTTCTATGCAAATTTTTTAGCCATGAAGCTTTTTTAAAATTATTATTGTCTACAATCACTATCAAGAAGGCTATCAAGATTATTGGAACAGCTAGACACTCTCGTATGATAACAAAAACTTGCTATGGCAACTATTTTCAAAACCTTAATATGATTTATCCTATAATATAAAGAAACAATTGTTAGTCTCGTTGAGAGTGTCACTCCTGGTCATGGCCTCGCAATTGTCACTATTGACGCCTGTTATTGATGTCGCTGGATGTTGGGTTCACAGATGTTATTAGAATGATTGATTAAGATTGTAGATAATTCTTATCGATTAGTTTTGAGATTGACGTGCACAATTCGGATGTATGAAGACTCTGTTGTACGAAGTTTTCATGCGCGGCACTGTGACCCTCAAAGGCAGCTATCACTTTCGTCGATGCATTTGGTGGCTGATAATTGAAGAGGCCGCCCTGTCCTGTTGAGTTTGGAACTATATTCCCCTCACCAACTCGGCATTGAAACTTTTCTAGCAGTAGACGTGCACGAGGTGTTGCTGTATGCAGCTATAAGGTGCAGCTAAGATTTCATGTGCTATTGTATCATTCTTATTGACTATACTGCATCTTGTTTTATTCAGTCTTAAATACATACATTCTTCAAAATTGTTCATTTTTTATGACTGTCGCTTGGGCTTGGGGTTCCGGTTAGGATTAAAATTAACAGAAATTTTCAGAAAGCAATCATGACAAAGCAAACGATCAGTTGAGAGCCCCCACTTTCTGTTTAGAACGATAATATTTTAAATACGCATACAGACTTCGTAAAATATGAAAGACCGTCAGTGGTCGATCTAACGGGTTGGTCCATAGACCATCGCAGGCGCTGAGTGTGGGATGTCACATTTTACTATTCAAAGTAGGCTATCAGTCAAAATCAGAAAGTGGGGGAGTGTGCCATCAGCGGGTTTGCTTACATATACATGAACAACTCAATCAACATCAATAGCTGGGACTGAATTTCAATTATACCTACAGTAAAAATGAATTCACGGTAATTTCGGATATCCGTAATAGTATCGGAAATCCGCGTGATTGAGTTGTACATGGCCTAGTTAATGCACGATCGAATTCGATGGGTTTTCGTCTAAAAGGTGTATAAAATTTTCAGAAGTAGGCCTATTTTGGTAAAAATTTCCGTACTGAAGCTCAAGACCAGGCAACTTATCGCAAGTAGCCTAAATTTTACGATAGTCTCTATTTGGGATAGGTCTGCTTGTCATGATGCTTCAAGTAAACGTACAGGTCTAGGGGCGGGATCAAAATGGGTAGCGAACTTTGAGTTCCATTGCCCGAATGAAATTCAAATTCTATAGAGAACTAGTCATCCCTGTGGGAACGAATCTGGCGAAAAGCTGGCAGACAATCAGCTGCATATTATCATGCAATAGTTCAGTAATAATTTTTAGCATATTCGCTGGCGAAGTTCGCCGTCGACAATTCGCGCTCTGTATGCCACCTTTTACTTTTGACTTTCTCTCATATTTTCTTTAGTAACCCGCCTCTACAGCCGAGGCACTATTTACTCCCTCACCTCTTCACCACCACCCGCATATGGCTATTCTATCTAAGAAATAAGTTCAGATTATCATTCTTTGATAGTGATAAGCATATAGAGAATCCGGTTATATCAATTTTCATAACATCTCTTGAAATTCAATAATTTACAGCAATGACAAATATTTGAATAATATAATAGTATTTACTGCGACATTTATGGAAGATAAATACTTTTTTAGTTTAAGCCTTCGTGAATTAAAAAAGATCCCTTTTTATCAGATTAGACTGAGCATACAATATATTTTCATGTAAAGGTAATATACGAACATTACTACTTACCACTAATTAGTTGCTATAATATCCACGATTTCGCCGGTTGGCGAAAAATCAGCTCGCATTAGTAAACAAATATCTACCAACTAATTACAGCAACTTTTTTGCCAACTGTCGTTTTTTGATTTTACACATGTTTTTGGATAGATGATGACCATTTTCACATGCGGAGATAGTTTTTACACGAAAATGAACCCTTAAAAACTATCCACAAAATCGCTACCTCGCCAGATAATCTGTTGATATTAGCAAGATGCGTTCCCTCAGGGGTGGTCCTTGCAATTATTCGTATGTGGAAGCGCATCTCGTATTAAGAAGACACGCGTGCACTAATAAAAAACGATGAAAATACATAAAGTTCTTCGCTGAAGCAGTGACAATGAAATCAGACACTTATTTGACTAAGCCTCATTCTGTGTAGATTGATTGTTCGAGGCAAACGAAAACTCTCCTCATCGTAATCACATATGCAGATTAACAATCCAACTTCTATTTGGTCCCACAATTGATAGCTTCCGTTAAATGTTAGTCTAAGAAAAGTGCCCACTCCAAAATATCACGGGTAAAATGGGCGATGCATTTTTATCAGTAGGCATTTTTATCATTCTTTATTATTTTTACTTCTGGCACAGTGACATGCCACGCTCAATTGCGCGTAATTCACGCGTAAACCACGAGTAATTTCACATGATCCTAAACATCCGTGGTTATGCGTGACATTGCTGTAACATCTGTCGGCAGTCCTGTTATATAAACTTTGCGTCTCATGTGTCTGTATGTATCAGAGGCTAAACAATGTAATAGGACCACAATTTCATGCTCAGGGAAGACAGGACATGCTTAGCGGTTCATCTGTGGTTCAAGCGGCAACGCAGACAACCGTAGACGACGCGCAAACTATAAACGCTCGCCCGCGCGTATTCATAAACATTTCCCATGTTTTAACAGCATCAGATTAAGTGATTTCTGACTGTTGGTGCAGCTCGTATACGCGCGTAGAAGAATAGAATGTCTTTAACCACGGATGTTTGTGGTGTTCCGTAATTACGCGTGGCGTGTCACCTAGTATGCTTGTTTTCCAGAGAAATGCCCAGAATCCATGAGAGATCTACACAAAGACATAAATGAAACTATGAATCAATGCACAAAGTTTTCAAGAATTTGATGAAAGAGAAACACTGAGCTTGCTTCTGAGATTGGCATCAGTTTAGTTCGCCCTTATAGTGCTTAAAACGTGTCAGTTGTCTATTAACCCCGTAGCGCCGATGATGGATAGATCCGTTACCATGAACAGCGCCATGACGGACCTATCCTAGTAATTACTTTGTCTCATTGTCGAATTTCACTGTTAGTTTAGTGTGCTGAGGTTTATTTTGAGTTTGGCGCTTTTTAAATAAAATTCTTTCACAGACAGACACACACACAACGCACGTCTGCGAATATGCAAGCAGAAGTCATCTCTATTAATGTCTAGCCTATTCATAAGCTAAATTTGCGCTAAACGCAAGCCTAGCTTGCTCAGAACATCTGCATCGATGTATCTCATACATAAAGGTCGACTGTCTTTAATACATGTACGCACTAAACCAGCGAGATTCAGACTGAAAACGCTCATTGTGACTGATAATATTGGATAGGTCTACATGTTGTTCAGCTCCTAATACTTGGGCCAAAAATATAAAATATATAATGGACCAAAAAGGCGTCTACTTTCTCAGAACTGTCGATAAAGCAGATGCTATTCAGAGGCAAAGACATATTCCGGGAGGCAGGAATCAGAGTTATGAAAAGCCTTTTACAATCAAGCAAAGCGATTTTTTAATGCTATAGGCAGGCTTGCCGTTGGGATTCGGATTCCAATTGGGGGATTGGGTTGGGATTCGGCTACCAAAAATCCATCCCAATCCCAAGAGATCCCAATAAGCCCTCTCCCAACAAAATATGCATGTAATCGTTGACATTAGTCAGTACGGTCAGTACATTACAAATGTTTTCGGGTTGTACACAGAAATTCATTTTTCTGTGTCTCCAGTCTGACATTGCCTCTCTCGAATTCGAGCATTGAGAGCTCTTAGTGTGATCTACACAAATTTTAAGCTTTAACCCTACTCTATGGCTTTAACTTCCCTAGTTGCCAAAAATATTGCTGCTGAAAAAGGTAGCAGCTATGCAATAGTATGTATAGGCTTATACAATTCGCCTGTAGCCTACGTCGTCATGCGCTTCGCGGCTTCTGTAATTTAAGCTGTACATTGTAAGTTATTCAAGCCTATATACGAAAAAAATTTGCCCTAATAAGGTCATGGGGTCCAATAGACCCCAACACAATAGTCATTGTGAAAGAAGTCGTTTTAACTCAAATTCTGAATGCATTGCTTTTACAACTGCATCAAGAACGCTCTGTATTTGAATAACAATGTATAATGATCATCATTCCAATCAAAGGAGTGTAAAGATACAGGCCTATATCAAATATTAGCGCCCGTAATTATGGCAAAAGTCCAAAGTCATTCATAACGAATACATTTAAAACAAGCAACATGCGAATGCTGGCAACAAACAAAATTCCTGCATATCTTTGCTTTGCTTTTCTGTCTTTGCTCCTCACAAAGATGGTAGTGAAAATATAAAGTAGGCTTTTATCATCCTTCATACTCAGACAATATCATCGCATGGACATAAATAAAATCATTCACATCGATAATTTGAGAGGTTTGCATGTTTGATCAGCTTACATGTAGATCAATCAATGATCGCGTAATGTTTATTTTTGCTTTGAAACTCTAGTTATCATGTTACATTAGAAATACACGCATAAGTATACAGTACAATGCGTACTTGTACATACCATAACATACCTCGATATACGCGCACATTGTTCACTGATGAGAATAATAACGTGATTTTATATGGAAATTGAAATATACTGATTGGTGCATAAACATAACATCTGGTTAGTAGAATGCACTACTATGATGTCAGAATAACCTATACCTTTATCAGCTCTGGAAGCAATTGATTTGATATTTCCAAGTTGACTTAGAGAACGCCTGACAGCTGGAATTATGTCGAAAGGCGTATTTCTAGCGCGCCTTTCACGATGAGAGGCAGTCAGAGAAAATCCAAGCTCTTTCAAGAAAAGTCTCCTCTTGTGACTTTTATTTACATTCCATACTGTGGCTTTATATTACAGTGAAGTACAAATGCATTGAATGCAGATAAATCTATTATACTGCAAAACAATGTAACATGCCATCTCCTTGAAATAAGTTTTACCGAATATGTACCTACTCTTTCATCTGTTGCATCCACGCCGCCTTTGGTCATGTTATAATCGCGAATCATTCAGACAAGTGTTTGTTGTTATTTAGAATGCTTGCATCACGGTGAAGTGTGCTGAGCAACAGCACATATTTTTATTTCTTTTCGCTTTATTTGATAGAAGAGTACGTGGTATCATATTTTCGTCATTAAACACAAACATGGATGAAAATAGTTCTCTCGTCGCATAGGGTATCAACTGTTTCGGAATTTCCTTCTTATGTGATCTAATTCCAAGTAATGTCATTTTTTCTCCTTCAGTCGTCTAGCAAGATTCAATCCTGTAAAAAAAGAAAAGATGGGTCTTCTTTCTGTTGACCATATAGCTCCGATGTACTTTCTCCAGAAGACTTGTCGATACCTTTACATAGCAAAATACCAAAAATGCACGCATTTGAATGCCATCAACTTCTTTCCAGTCATCACCCAATTACACGTCGTCCTTCTCGATTTGTTTCTTTTCTGATAGTTTCCCATGACTTCTGATCGAATATAGCATCAAAGCAGTCAACAATAGGTTGCTCATTCCCAATTTTCCTTCTTCCTTCTGCAGTTATCCCTTTACCTACCCTCATTATGTCTTCAGATCTGAGACGTCCTGAAACTTCTCTTTTCCAAACTTCGCCATCACGGGATATGAGGCTCCTTGCATCGTCACTACTTGTCGGCATGTTGCGACATCGACATGGCTCTCCATGTATTCTTCAGCACTCGAATTAGTAGAATCCAAACTGTCAATATCATCAATGTCATTGTCTGCATCACTATCAAGGGAGTCAGACCGCGAATCTTCTGTATCATCTGCGTCCGTTTCTTCTTAGCTTCTATTATATATTATTCGAATGGCTTGTGATTTACAGAACCGCTTAAGGCCTGGATGGTTAACCGTCACTCATGATTTCTCAAACACTTGACAAGCAAACAAGTCGGTGTAAATTGGCACGCTATGATGGTTGTACGTATAAGCGACGGAGCTCGATCAAACGACACGATTTTGATTGCGGTCGACCAATCAGAAATTGCAAATCCAGAAACTGACCGGTTCAGCAATAAAGCACATTTCCTCATCCTGCATTGAGTGTCTCCTATACAAATTTGAAATACTGAAATGATATATTTTTACCCATTGTAATACTGCCTATTTGAATAACGGTGCACAGGCCACGACTGCTGTACCGGAGTTATTTGAGAAAGTGTTTCAATGATAAATTGATGGATAGAATGACCAATAATTTAGTAAAAAAAGCAAATTACAGCAATTTCTTACGTGTAAAACATGTTTCATAACATAAACAAGTTAATAAAGTACTTGGGGTCCAATGGACCCCATGACCTCGGATGTAATAAGCGTCTGTCACAGCTATGCGACGAAACAAAATTCTTCCATCCGATAGTATGTTAGGTACCCCTGAGTTCTTGAGGAATTCATGACGTTTCATGAATATATAGCCTCAGTAGTTTCCGAGATATTTAATAATGCATGCTTACTCTGGGGTCCATTGGACCCCATGACCATCCGCGGGTTAACCGTGTAAGCCGCTGTATACTGCCTGTTGCCTACTGTACGTGTGAGCCCGTGTAGCGAGCTGTTTATTAACACCGCATTTCCGATATAGGCTTAAAATACCAAATCTGTCTGTACCAAATGTGTCTGCTAAAATATAGCCATACAGTACGCCTATTATACATTATTGTTTAAAATCAATTATAGCCCATATTACGATTAAGGCCAGTCTAGTCCTAGGCGTACGACCGTGGACTTCGTCAATTCAAAAAGTATCACATTTGGCATAAGCTGTAAGCCCGATGCAGCTTGGGGTCAAATTGCGTACGTTTCTTACTCTAAAGCAGGCTATTTGGATTTCTATTGGGATTGGGATCTATTGGGATCGCAATGGAAATTCTCATTGGGATTGGGCTGGATTTCCATCCCAACGGCAAGCCTGGCTATAGGCCTATGTAGATCCAATAGAATTACCTCTAGTATCACAGCGGCTCGACGTATAGTCACGCTTACATTGTAGTAAAAGAATACGAAATATCAATGCACAGGATTCAACTTCTATTGCTGAATGCTTAATGTACAAAAGGATTAAGATTCACAAATGACATTCTTGAACTTTTTTTGAATTCATCGTACCGGTATACATTCAGTTCCATCAAAAAGCAAAGTTCGTAGCTCCATTGCTCCTTACGTTCCATGTTTTGAAAAATATCACAATTTCTGCTCATAATCGTGAAATTATTTTCTTCTAAAAGTGATATGATGTCACGTATTCTTTTACCCTCACTTTCGTAATATTTTTTAATTTGTTGAAAGATTTATTTTATGTAATGTTCTATGGCGCAGTGATCAGCAGCTTTTTGAGACATTTGGGCGTCAGGGGAAAAGAATCAATGAACAAAGTTTTCAAGAATTTGATGAAAAGAGAATAGATTCAAGCAAAGCGCCAAAAAATGCTAATTGTCAGAAATAGATAGACCTTTTGTCATCAAATTTAGTTTAGAAAGTCAGATAGCCAACTATTCTTCTTCTTAAGTTCTCTCCACGAACACTGAGCTTGCTTCTGAGATTGGCATCAGTTTAGTTCGCCCTTACAGCGTTTGAAATGTGTCAGTTGGCAATTAAGTAGCCCTCCCTATGGCATCCGATCTGCTAACAATTCATTATTATTCATCTTCAAGAATGAGTCTGCCATGTGTTGTTTGTAAGCATGCGTTTTACATGTCGGTTGCTGTTTTCAATAAATAACTGATGATCAACTTTTGCACCATGTGTATACGTGTGTTCTCATGTAGGCCTAAAAGTCTCTTTCCTAAGGTGTGAATTGACATATCTGCCAACTAGACAATATCATTGCCTATTTGACAAAACTCTCTACCGGAGTGCTTCATGCTTCGATATAAAATCAGAGATAAATAAAAGTATATATATCAGAAAACCTTGTTTCAGAAAAGAGCTGTATGTAATTGTAAAAATGTGCTTGTATGTACACATTTTTACTTGCTCATCTTTGGCTCAGCATAATCCAGAGAACAACATTTATTTGGAAGTTTACGCAGCTGTCAGTAATATCATTTTATCATTATTTTCTGATTTTCAATGCAAAAATCAGGACCCTCTAGGCCGGGGGAGCCCTCGAGGCACAATTTAATTTAGGTAGGCACACGGTAATTCGATGGCACTTCTGTAAATTTTGGACCTGGAAGAGTCTCAATATTTGTTTTATTCTGATTATTTGAAAGACCAACAGAAAAATACGCAGGTATTTTTGCTATGAAATTATCATTCATTAGCATTACAATAAATGCATAAGTTCTTATTAGCTGTCTATTAAAACGAAGCAATGTGATTTTCTCACTAAAAGGCAGTAGATAATGATAAAAGGATATTGTGAGCGTTGTAAACTTGTTCAGATCTTGTTCCTCTGAATTATGCTGAGTCAGAGATGAAAAAGTAAAAATGCGTGCATCAAAACATTTTTCTTTTTTGAAGCAACGCTGTCTAATTTCTGATATGCCCAAATTTTTCGCCATATCGCTTATGGGGTAGTCTGCTGAATGCCGGTGTGTTAGACACATGTGCTAATAAAATTATTGTGAAATCGCAGTCTGAATTTGTAATAAGCATATTTTATTGTTACAAATTTCCAATGATAGGAAATTCCCCAGAATGACCGTCTTTTAAAAATGACGGGTAATCAATCATTGCCAAGAATTTTGAATAATAATTACCGGTAAATTAATGCCGCTGCCTATTGGGAACATTTTTGAATTCGCACACTTATTTTGCAAACTTTAATTAAGTAAGGGAGACGGTACTAACATGGGCATACTTACAAAATTTTACAAAAATTACAAAATTTTCGTCCCGGAACAAGGAGCCAAGAAGAGTGCAGGCCCTATATCAACCAACTCTCCAAAAAAAGTATTATGTAAGCGATTATGTAAAAGTATCAACATACCCATTTAGAGCTATGCCGTACTACCACCGGGGTAATAATTTGGGCACTGACTTGGGACTATGTGGACTTTGTATATTTTGGCTCTTTGTCTTTCAAAGGTGGCAAATTACCTTTGTATCTTAAGGGTTAAATGATATATGTTTATCGACGGTTTTATCGTTTCCTCTACATGATTGGTTCATCAAGACAAGAAAATAATAGACCATATCCGTATATCGAATGCATTGATTGTAGGCCTATAGCAGGGTTTCATTTACGAAAGCCTGCAAAGTCATGAATCATTTTATTCGATTTTGCACATGTCATGCACTAGCTAACAAACGTATGGAAACGCTACCTCATTCTTGTCACTTGACTCATGCGTCCAAATTTTATATGTACGCCGAGACCTAGAGACAGCTGTTTTAATTAAAGCTCTATTGAAATTGAAGTTTAGTGTAGAGCACAATGTACATGTAAGTCATAGATGATTCCAATACCCTGCGGATATTTTCGTCATGATGCACTCAAATTTTATAATGCTAGATTTTGTCAATCACTTAGGTTGCATTTTGATCCTGTGGATTAAATGCAATTGCTGGTATCGTCGTTGAAGACACGTTGACATCAGAAAGATTCTGGGAACTGCGACCGTTTCTGCCTCATAAGTCATCATCAGTAGCTACAGCTTACCAACCTACATAATACACCCTTTGCCGTTTCTGATGCATACTTCAGCTTTCACTGGTATGTATTATTGCAACGAATGACTAAGCATTTCGATAGCTACTACAGCTATCCAGCGACTTTGTTAGCAATATGAAATTTTACCTTGAGAAGTATTGACTTAATATACTCGCACGTTGGCATTTGAATAGATTAATTACTGACATAAGTGAGTTTGATAAGATGATTGCTTTGCAACCAATTATCGAGTCAAACATATTTTGTAGGTGGGTAAGCTGTACTGATGACGCCTAGTGAGGCAGAAACGTTTGCAGTTCCAGGAATATTTTTAATTTTTTCAATAGTGGCAAATTGACTCCTTCTAGCCCCTAGCCCCTAGTTATCAAAAACTAGATATAAGCTTATAAGGAGTGAGCACTATCCGAATGTGCGTGTGAGTAACGTATCAAACCAGGACGAATAAATTACGTTTGAGCAGTAGGAAAATTGCTTACATTTCACACAATTTCCTTCTAAGATCTCAACAACGGACATAGGATCGCTTTAAGATTTGATATTTTGTTTGTTCAGATCAAGGCCATCATTTCATCTCATGTCATCGATTGAATATTTGAATAAATAAACTTACTTCCACGTACGAATCTGACAATTTAATTTATTTTTATCGCCAAACTAGAAGTTCAACGCCAACTAACACTTATGTTACAAATTTTTGATCGATGACATGAATGGATGAAATGATGGCAAAGATCTGAATCATCCAAATCTGGAGTTATAAGGCGATCGGACGCGATCAGATTTTTTCTGTGCAAACTTGTGTGAAATGCATTCATCGGCCTACTTTGGAATGCTGCTCACGCGAACATTGGGACTGTGGCCACTCCATATCTATTTTAGAAGGCCTACTCCCCAAAAAACCTGAAATTTAAACTTAAGTTAACCATGAAACCGTTTATCATGATAAGTATAGACCTGATTTCGAAGATTGGCCTATACCAGAAAAAATGTTTTTAAAATAGAGCTCTTAAAATATAATGATAATAATCGATCTTTATTGTCAAAACAAATGGCGGTAGTGACATGATGCTGGAATACAATGGCAAATTCATGAATGGGCAGAATACATGATAAAAAAGGAATTGTACATGGCAGAGCATCGACGGAGTGGGAGAAGCTGCCTTGTGTGTCTAACATTCTTTTGATCGCGTGTGATAAAAAATTCTGCCAACGGATGAGTCTCTTCGTCTCTTGCGATTTTTCGTAGGAGCATTTGCTGACACAGATGACCACCTACGGCTGTGCGATCCAAATGGACAAGCTTTTTGAATTGGTAGGCGTTTACATCACGTATAACAGGCAAACAAGCTTAGATATGCCTGCCAAATTAATGTGTCCAAACATGCAGTGAATATTTGCACTATATCTACTATATATCTGCTAAGAATTGAAATTGAATTGAACATACCAGTAAATGCAATAAACCGATCCAAAGGCTGGAAATAACAAATTCTTTTGTCTATTAGGGGTATCTTTACATCGAGCGCGCCGGTCGGAATGCCGTGTTAATACGTGGTATACTTTAGAAATTTGCGTATCAGCTCACCGCCGTCAGCTTTACGAATGCAAGGCATACTACGATTCCAGAGTTCATACGAAACATAGCCTTCAAGGGTTGCCTACATGTCTAGATGCAATTATAGATAAATCATTACCTGGCTGTGTAGTACTCGGTAATGGCGCATCAGCATACATATACCGATGCGCCTATTTTAAAATTCTACTCAATTCCAGTGGGTAAATATACAGGTCAATGTCCTGATATAATGCATTAATATAACAATATACTTAAGATAACAGGAGAAATTAATCGTAGACTAGACTAGCAATATCACCAAGTATTGTAGACACACAACCATACATCTTTTTTTGTTACAAACATGCAATTTTCAAACAATGCCACTTTCTTAGGACATAATTAGTATAATTTGAAGGTAGTTGAGTTGGGAACTCTATGCATGCATTATATAACCAACCTATACATCTTATCATTAGATAAGCGACAGCATACATGGTTGAATACAAGCATTTTTCTAGTGTACTGTATCTTTCACTACAACATATTTAAACTTTTTGATTTCACAATAGCAAATTAATGAAACTTATATTATATTTTGTTAAACACAAGCTAATCATAATTTTACATGTCATCCGACTTGATTCAGAAACTATTTAATATATAAATGGCTTGAAGATGAACCATGCGTTTTTGACAATGAAGATTAGAAAAATTTGCTGACATTATATTTAGTTCATAGATATTACATAATATAGAAAAACAAAATTTGTAAAACTTTTTAACATCATACAGTACAACATGTTTACTTGCTACATTACTACAAGAACTGATCTTGGTACTCTCTTAAGTAGAAAAATTCCAATAAGTCATCAGTATGTTGAATAAACATCAATAACAAAATTTCTCATAAATCTACATCACATACAATAGCTTCAATAGAAAAAGTATACATGCTTCATAGAGTAATATACATAAATTCGGAACTTTTCTTTACAACTAATCAACTAAGATAATTCATATTACATTTCTTATGAATAGAGGCGACTGCATGGCATTGAGAAACAAATCAGAAAAAATATTTTTACACTTTCAAATTGAAAATCTACATGTTAATTCTATTTTCTTTTCCCGTGTTTCTGATATGCTTATGATTGTTTGTTAAAGCATTCTTTTGAACTATTTTGACTTGTTCAGTATGAACATCTGCATTATTAAATTTCAACGATATGATGCCCGGTATCATATCATCTATATATAGACTAAATTAAGTTCAGTTGCAATAGACGTCTTTATCGCGAAACATAGATGAGTATCGTCACGTCATATACTGACCAAATTGAGCTTATATTTAGACCTGTAGTTACGTACATAAATTATAAGGAATTTTTATTAGGATATTTGTGACAAAATCGATGTTTTAGACATTAACATTCACTTTTGTCTGCATTCATTGATTTATTAACAAAGAAAAACATCAAATCTATTATTAGACAAGTTAGACGTTATTTCAACCAGTTTGAAGACGTCCTTTTCTTTAAGGGGTTATATGTCTTCTGTGTCTGTTATTAAAAGAGGCCTATGTACATGCTTAGCCTTTTCATGGAAGCAACTGTCTCATCAAGCACACTTAGACCATTCAAGTCTCTATTGATTCTTTATCATCACATTATTATAAAAGTTTGCTAGCAGTTCTATCGACAGAACTTCGATACGTTTTATACGTTGAATACCTAATAGGCCTATCAGCCGAAGACTCCTGTCTCTCGCATTTATCTGATGATTCCGTCCTATAAAGCAATCACACTAAAAGTTGGTCCATGAGACATACTAAAACAAACCCTGAAATGAGCCTTATTACAATAGGCTCAACCATAAAGCAACTAAAAATTACTCTTATGCCAACCCTAATAACCCAAGACTTATCCTCATTCTAAATTAATTTTCGCGTAAACCGCGTGATAAAAAAGTGGCAATTCGAAGTCGATCTGGCCTAAATGGATCCTGCCTATATCCTAGTAATAGTATATCCTAAACTAAAGCTTGCGTAAACCTATAACTTTATTACTTCAACTTTTAAAATTTTGAATATCAAAAGAATCTCCAACAACCTACGACAACCTCCGAAAATCCTAAGATTTGATAAGTCAATGAAATTGATTGGAAATGCGCTATAAATTCATTATCAAGCATAACCATGTGTATGTGCAACAGCATAAATCTGCGTAAGGGATGAGACCAGTGGGGATAGTTGCGTCCCCTCTATTTGTCATTCATATTACTCTGGTTAGTTATTTCAAGTAGGCCTGGGTAGGCCTACTCCAATTCATGATGCTGTGATTCTTTTATTTTGCGTGAATATGCGACCTACAACCATAGAGCATGCAAGTAAGTACATTCTGTTTTCAGCAATAAGCTATTGTTATTGAATCAGTATGATGGCTGAAAACAGTTTCGAAATTGAAATTTAGAATCATCTCTATTGCAGGCCATTTAGGCCTGCTCGGATTGCACCTTTGGTCTAGATTGTCAGCTTATGGAATTCATCATGAATACTATGAGATGTCAAATTATGAGTGCATGTCCTGAGCAGACTATCGATGTAAAAGAGTAAATAAGAAGATGCATGTATCGATGTACATATCGACGGCTTCAATCAGAAACTGCTACAGATTTCATAATAGCAATTATTTTGTGATTTAGTACCCATAATGTATCTTGCAAGAACCAAATACAACTCCCAGGAGTAAAAGAAATCAAATTTTCGAGAATTTTTTTGAATCGACAAAAAAACGGATCACTTTTGCTGGATTTGACCATGTACAACATTAATAGAAAACCAAGTTTTGCAAAACCCAAGTCCACCCAAAACCCAAGGTCCACCCCTGTGATGAGAGTTGCTCAAGCAAATCATTTTCCAATGAACGAATTACGTTGGAACGATATACATTATGGGCTGAAGTAGCATTAGGGGCTTAGGAGAGTGCGGTTTGCAGCGCTGTGATCTCATTGCAATGTGCAAGTGATTAAAGTTTACAAAAAGCACACTGCAGCAGTGAACCTGTATAATAAAGATCATTTTTGGAGTGTTTACGCCTTCTCAATTTTGCGCTTTTGTTTTTAGATCAGCTTGTTTTACATGTCATCAAATTACTCTATAACACAGTTCATCTGAAACTTTTAATATGTCTAATATGTTTTTATCGAACATTGAGGTCGAATTCAGGAAAAGCAAACTTTGCAAAAATGCAGCTAGAATAAATGGTCGTCATCTTGCTGCTTCCGCAGTTATCTTTCGCTGAGTGTGAAATCTGGTAGTAGCCAATTAATGATGGCAGGTTATTGACGAGCAAAATGTCTGTAATTTTTGCCATAACGGAAGGATTGGCGGAAAATACAATGCAACTCTGCTTACCAACATTTGAAATAATCAGAATTAATTTAGCCAACGTTGCAATTAACCCTTAAAATACCAAGAGTGGTCAAAACCTTGAACATTTGTTTAAATTTCAACATAGATGCTGAATCTCAGTTATTTTCAGTCCGTGACTTTGTCAACTGATTCATTTCAAACTTGAACAAATTTCATTCAGCTCTTCATTTTCAAATATAGTCAGATTGCAAGCGAATGAATAAGAAGTGGCCTCATAAATCTCCAAACATGAGGAAGTGAATCAAATTGAAAGGGTTACGTTCAAATAATGTGGCATTGTTCTGAATGCCTGGCACTCTGAATTCATGAATAAACTTCTGCGTAAGACAAAATGTGGTGTAGATGTTTTTGACGAAATGGCCAAGCGTTACACGACACGAAGTAATGCTCTTCGCTGGCCAATAGTCCATTTCTAAAATCTGCTCGATGTCACTGCCATCAACACTGCTACTCTCCGGTCTTTTTTTGGTTCCCAAATGGACTGACGACCGAAACAGATCTGGAAGACGGTACATGATGCTTTCTTTAGTGAAATCATTGTGCCGAGATCATGTGCAGAATCGTTTTGGAAAACGCGGTTGGTCTGCATACCGGCCTCTAATAGTCCGGCAGCCAGAACGAGTTTCTGCAGGGAACGAGGCCGAAAATGAGACTTTCACAGAATGATGTACACCCTATGCTTGCTACGAATTCGCGCGTTTGCCGAGTTCTAGTGAGTTCCTGTTCTTGTCAGACAGGATCAAAGAAAAACACATGTAAATCCAATGGGACGCAGATTGCAGTTTTTCGCTAAAATGAAATTTTCTATGTCTTCTCTGATTAAACGAAAAATACTAAGCCCAGAGTCATCATTTTTGACATGGAATGTCTTTAGGTCATTTCCGATGATATGCATGTGCTATTATCATGTTTCTGATCGGCAATGTATGTGATAATGTGGTGTGATATATTGTGATAATTATATACACGTATATATCATTATTATATATTATTTATGTATATCATCATCTTATATCAATTATAATATATGTGATAATGTTGCTCAAAATGTTTGTGTTTGCCGACATTAAGAGGCTCGCCAAATCGAAATGTGTCTAGCTTTACAGACAGGGGTACATGAACATGAAAGGAAATGACCTAAAGACATTCCATGTCAAAAATGATGACTCTGGGCTTAGTATTTTTCGTTTAATCAGAGAAGACATAGAAAATTTCATTTTAGCGAAAAACTGCAATCTGCGTCCCATTGGATTTACATGCGTTTTTCTTTGATCCTGTCTGACAAGAACAGGAACTCACTAGAACTCGGCAGACGCGCGAATTCGTAGCAAGCATAGGGTGTACATCATTCTTGGGGGGGGGGAGATTAGAGAACCTCTCAAAATATATGGGGTGGCCGTTTTGCCCACCATTGGTATTATCAGGAGTATACGGAGCTTGGTATTTTAAGGGTTCAGCCATAGAGTACATATATTAGGCAGAGTAGTAACTCATCATTTATTAAATCCCCAATGTGTATACAGTTTCGATTTCATTAAAAGAACATGAGTAGGAAAACTGACACTGAAAGAGCAAAGCATCATAGTCAAGGAAACTAATCATAATTAACTTTATAAGATGAAAATAGGCCCACATTACTATTCAGATTCAAGAAATAGCGCCTTGTGAATCATTTAATCAAGCGACTGAAAATTGAATTAAAAACATGACATTTCAGCCAAGAAGCTCTCAATAAGATCTCAACTTTTCCTTTAAGACTTGCAGGGACTTGCATTATAATGCCGAACATGAAATTCCCTTGATCATCAGCTTAATTTCCGCTTAATTAAGATGCTTGTTGACGAATATTCATTAATTTTGACATCCAACTTGTTTCATGTTACTGATAAAGGGGCTTCATGTCGGCAGTATATAAATTTGCAAAAAATTAGCTTTTTAAAAACTGCTCAAATGATTTTTTAGACCACAGGAACGTGATCTCCGTAAAAAACTGGATTTTATACACCACCTATACATACTTACTCTATGGGTTCAGCCTAGCTAATGAAATTATAATATATTTAATTCTATAACATAACAAAGATCGGGAATCAAAAATACACTATGTTTATATCTATGATTCCAACAATAAAGCGTATGCAGTGCAGACAATAATGCCATAGACATTGCCTTTGAATGAAACTTTCATGAACTTTTAAATGAACACAATCAAACACCATTAAATCTAAAAAATCAAAGGCCGTAGAAAAAACGCAGTTTTTTTTGTCGAACCCTATACATACATCGACTTTCATGTTGTTATAAAACGCAGGCATTTTCTGACTTCCCTTGCAAATGTGCGAAATTGATTCCCTACAATTAATACCATTTCAACACTTTATTCTTTGAATCGAACATTGCATTGAACCACAATCGATTATTCGAGAATAATGTCATTTGAATAGCCTCACTGCAAACCGCACAATCCTAAAGTAAACTCCGAATGCAAGTCATTGATCAAGAACACTAGAGGATCCCCAACCTGGAGCATCTGTAGCAACATTATGGAGCTTGGAAAAAATCTCTAGAACACTTTCTGTCAGCTTTATGTTGCTTACGACAGCGTCGTGGCATTATGGATTCACGTAGCAGTAGGGGTTAATCCGTAGAATTTAGCACCTCCACTCCTATTGTCATGCTACAACTCCGAACCTCGTAACGTTTAGAGCAATAGGAGGTAGCATAGAGTATGTATATATAGGTGGTGTCGACTCAAAAAAGTGTCTGTATACAGAAAAATTCTTTTATGAAAAAATCCTGTTTTTTACGGAGATCACGTTCCTGTGGTCTAAAAAATCATTTGAGCAGTTTTTAAAAAGCTAATTTTTTGCAAATTTATATACTGCCGACATGAAGCCCCTTTATCAGTAACATGAAACAAGTTGGATGTCAAAATTAATGAATATTCGTCAACAAGCATCTTAATTAAGCGGAAATTAAGCTGATGATCAAGGGAATTTCATGTTCGGCATTATAATGCAAGTCCCTGCAAGTCTTAAAGGAAAAGTTGAGATCTTATTGAGAGCTTCTTGGCTGAAATGTCATGTTTTTAATTCAATTTTCAGTCGCTTGATTAAATGATTCACAATTGGCGTCATTTCTTGAATATAGTAATATAGTAAATAGAGTATATAGTAATAGCAATGTGGACCAATTTACATCTTTTAAAGTTGACTATGATCAGACTACTTATAATTTAGTCTGATCTGAGTAATCGTGGAATGTCCCACTCAGAGATTCATTATGTTTAAAATTATCCATCAATTCTGTAAATGCATAAGCTTACAAATAGACTGCATTCATGAAATGTGAGAAACACATAGCAACGTATTTGTTGAGAAATTGAGATTAGGGGCCGTATGCGGAGTCACAAAATACAGTAGAATTCGCATATATCGGCGCCTCCAGGGACAGACGAAAACCGCCGATATATGCGAACTCCCTGAATTCTGAAGTTTTGTGAAATCTACACGAGCTCTGAGATCATGGCATGCATCATACAATGTATATACGTGTTTTGACTCATGAATTACTATGCGTTGCTATACTTAAATACATGTACATATTGACTTATTGTCCAACATGTACAGTACATGTACATGTAATTGTGTCTATGTATTCAATGGATATCTAAAAATTGTGCCTTTCTGAACTGATGCTTGCAACGTAAGTATCGCAAACCGGATATCACTGTTTGTCAAAAACTGAGTATGCTTTTTGAATCAAGAAGATTGAAGCTTCTTCATGCCTACATGCTTACCTGCTATATAAAGTACAAAACAAGGAAGAGTATGCACAAATCAAGACGCTGCTAAGAGTCACTTGCAGGCGAAGCCAGCCAATCTAAGTCAATCAAGACGCTGCTAAGAGTCACGTGCAGGCGAAACCATAGAGATGGATGGGGTGCCGAACCGCTTTCTGTCTAGAGAGAGGACATGCATCGAACTCAACAATGTTTTCGACGGTAGCTTGTGCTCCTTTGATGACGCAACAGTCACTAAGTCAGGTCTGACAATAGCATCGTATGTGAAGGCGTTAACAATGCAATCATCACGTCGAATGAAAGACTAATTATGTGAGAATTATCAGTGAGATAAAGTGGCAAGCCTACTTATCTTTCCTCGGCTGCTAGATTCTACAATTTTGATCAAACCCCCAAACATGATCGAGATGAATTGTAGAAGATCTAAATTTTTACATACCACTAGAATAGTTAGAATCGGATAGTTCTAACAGAATCTACAGCCATCCGCGTCCACATATACTGTCATTCTAGTGACTCTTCTAGGCAAAACACATCGCTTGAGGATTTCCAGGAAATCCGCCGTTACAAACGAATTTTTTTCTGTCAGGGACAGCGAAAATTCGCCGATATAGGCGAATTCTACTGTAATATCAATGTAATCTATATTGTATTCAGATATAATTAGAATGAATGTTCTATTGAATCAATGAAATAATTTTTTGATTAGATTGAACTAGTCTAAATGGTATTCAGAGAATGAAATTGGTTTTGATATTAGATAATTCATTCAATCTAAAATTGTTAGACATACCTAGACTTGTCTAATATTCTATTGGAACATGTTTCGGTATTCGGTAGTATTTTTCATAAGAAAACCTTTTCAATGCTTCCAGCTGATGAAGAACGCAGTTTAAAAATTTTGATTTAAAGGGTTAGATGAAGGTAAGTTGAACAGCGAGTTGGTACATTGCTACTGAATTAGTACTCGTTAATAAAAGCATGAGATTGTTTCATTTTCACTCATCGCAGTATGTGCAGAGTTGTCTCAAGAAATAACCGATTTCAAGATTTTAGTAAAACTGGAAACCAATGCTAGCGAAAATTCAGATTTTTTGATGGAACAGGTGCTCGCATTCGGTCCAAATGCTTTCCCTAATATGCTGAAAACCATCAAAATTCTTTTGACAACTGCAGTGTCAGTGGCCTCATGTGAGAGATCATTCTCCAAATTGAAGATACTTGCAAATGATCATCGCAGCAGCATGAAGCAAGATCGACTTAGTGCACTTGCTATCCTAAGCATTGAAAGTGAATTGACAACTGCCCTTTCAGAGCAAGATGTTCTCAATGAATTTTTCTCGAAAAAGAGGGGTCAAAGGGGATTGAATAGCAAATTATAAACGTTTTAGACCAAGTGATAGAACTTTCCGCTTTCTGATCACATTGCAGTAGATTGTAGTTGCTCTGCTCTTGTGTGCCCTGACTCAAATGAAGATTGACAACTCTAAAGATTGTGATTCAATGTTAAACTTTTGACAATAATTTTGCACTCCAAAACGGAGAAATCGGACTTATACACGTATGTAGCATTACGAAGATGCAAATTACCACAGAAATATTGCTCCAAATCATAGATACTAGTACTAGATTTCAAAAAATTGCTAGAGTTGACAATCTCTGCTAGTCTGCCCTGACCCTAAGTCCACGCAATTGTAAGCTATGTACATACATGTAAGTGTCGTGATTATATTTCTTCTTTCTAATAGCTGATAATTACAGTAATTTATCAAAACCATCACAGCTGTTTTTATTTTACTGAATGCATGCAGTATTTGGGATGATGAGATTTCTCTAAAGTGTCTTCATCTTTTTTGAATGAATAGAAGAATGACATCCACGAATGTCATCGACGTATTAAAATTAGCTGTACATTTATTTCATAAAACTGAACAATTATGCACATTGTACGCCAGAGATACCAGAACCGCTCATGTCAATAAGCGGAAAATGTGTCATACTCCATTATGGTTATGAGGTCATCACAGACGTACTGAGATTTGTCTAGTTAAGTTGCTATTCTAAGTTAGATGAAATTTCATAGGTAGGCTACTACTACCGGTGTGTCATGTATAATTAATGATCCAACAAAGACCTTTCTTGAAGAGAAATGCACTATTATTTAGGGGCGCAATTGTTATAGGTTCTGCCCGGGCGCCTGATTTCAAAGATCCGCCACTGGTCATGACATAGAGGATTTGTGAAATACTATTCTTTATTCTGCATTGCTATCATGATCAGTCAAATTCGTGAACATTTCTTCTAAAGTGTGGAAATTTGCATATCTCACAGTTGGTGCCTGGTATCGACTCATGCTCATTTAATGAAACCGAAGCTGTATACAAATTGGGGATTTAATAAATGCTGATTTGCTACTCTACCTAATATACATACTCTATGGGAGGTAGCATTAGGAGCATAGGCTTACGGTTTAAAGTGATGCTCGCAATTGTTGCAGCTTTTGGAGATGCGACATTGTCAAATAAAAATATTGCTTTTCTAAGTTGGACGAAGCTTGCATATATATACCCTGTTTTATATCATTCCATTTTGAATATTAAACGATGTTTATGTTTAACAATTCTCAGTCAATTCTCTTATCTCATCAATCCACTTTCTGCGAGATCTTCCTTTTGGTATCTTTCTTTCACTTGTTGAAGTGCACATGCAGTGCAATCCGTTTAATGTGACCAAACCACTTCCATTTTCTGATATTCACGGTGAGTTGCAGAAACGTTCGATGTTTTAATGTGTTCAGTATGTTCAGTGTTCTATGTTCCCGACGGTTCTGATCTCCTACGTATTCATTAATTACTCTTAATCAAAGCCCTATTCATTTTACCGACAATTAAGTGAAAGTCCAAGTTTCGCAACCAAAGCTGTGGTTTTCACGATAGCAAGAAGATCGTTCTTGATTTTATTGGGAGACCTTTCACTCTCCAATCAGCATCCATTCTTGCTAGCGCACTTGATGCTATTCTGGTTCTTGTGTTGATTTCTTTTGTTGAAGTTGCATCGTCTGATATTATGGGATATTTAAATTTCTCACTTGTTCCAGTCTTTGTCTATTGACTTCGATCTTCGTTTTCATGAAATGAATTCAGGTCCGGCTGCCAGGTTTTTGTTCTTACTTGCATTCATTTTCATGCCATATCTTTTTACACTTTTGTTAATGTTGCTTGTCAATAATTTCAGTTATACGTGTTTTTTCAAACTTGCTAGGACAGTGATGTCATCTGCAAATCACAAATTACTTATTGATACCCCATAGGATGTTTCTTCTTTCTAGTTCATCTAAAGCATTCTCTAAAGAAAAAGATTGAAGAGTAATGTGGAAAGTGTGCATCCTTGTCTGAGACCTAGATGCATGTTTACTATGGTCATTATCAACAGGGACAGTGATTTTTGAAATTTCATACCGCGATTTGGTGTAAGCCTAGTGATACCTTATCCTATTCCGTACTTTGCCATGTTATACTAGAATCCGTCGTGCCACATTCGATCAAAAGCTTTCTTATAGTCGATGCAGTTAATGAAGACGTGTCGGTCGTGATTGAGGTATTTTTCACGAAAATCGCAAGCTTCAGATTTTTCTGTTGCACTCCCTTCTTCTCTGTAACCGGACACTCTCAATTTGGGGAAAAATTCTTTTAATATTCTTTTATCATTGATTGTTTGCACTGATTCTGCCATTTTCGCTTGCTCTGGCAGAAGCTAAATAGTTATTTTGAGCAATATGTTCACCATCATCATCTCATTCCCTCTTTGATCATTTCTCTCATTATGTTATCGACTATCGGGGCTCTTCGCCTTCGAATTATTTATTGCATCTTCTACTTCTGATCTTAGTATCTAGGCAGCTCTTCTTACACTTCACTTGATTCTACATTTTCTCTCCGGAAGCCTCTGTCCACTTCGCCTTCATGATCAACCAATTCTCACGATGTTCTCTCCCTTCTACTTCTACTAACTTTCTCTTGAATTTGTCAGTGTGTTTCCATTCTTGTTGTCGACCACGTTCATTCTCGGTACATCGTTAAAAATTTCGCTAGTTTGCATGCTGCTGCGCCATTAGCTTTCGTCAGGCTAGTTTCGAGTCCAACATTTTTTTCTGAATCCCCATTTTTCGAACGCCAGTTATTTTCTTCCTAGCGCTATCTCATTGATCTTCCAGTGTACAAGAAGCTGACCATCAGTTTGAAATTTATTTTTCTTTAATTCTCTTCTTTCGTTGCAAATTTCAAGGACCTCTGGTGTGATCAATGGCCTTCTCATTTCTCGTGCCAGAGATTGAAGCGCCTGAACCAATCCATTAATCCATGATCCAGTATCTAGTCAGATGTACCGAGAGAAGCACCAAAGTCAATCTACCAGTATCACAATATACATGCAATAACTACATGCAATTCTGCAACAGCCGAAGAAGATCCGCCACTGAGGAATGATTTCCTCTACTTAACTCATCAAGCTTGGCTCCAAGCTTGATCACAAGATTACTCAAGCTCCAGTAGCAAGAGTTATCAAACCCAATCAAAAGTAGCTACCAATTTAAACCACAATCCTGTACAAACCTCTATACATGTAGATCCGTTGATGAGACTGTGCCGCCAAGAATTGATGGTCACCTAAGACAATTTGAATACAGCATTTACATTGTTCGGTTTGATAGTGGAGAATAATATGCAGCTGCTACTCGCATTCACGTTTTAGTCGACAAAGTTCATGGCGCCGGAATACATGCGTCAATCATGACTGCTCCTCCTTCTCACTGTCACTCTTGACGCCAAGTTGAGTGGCAGGCAGACTCATCAATTGATTTGAGGGCCGTCAATCAGCGACAATAGCTCTCAGTGTGCTCAAAATGTGGAAGAGATGAAGTTGTGTAGCCCATGTCGACATGTCAATTAAAGTGCTACCATGTGAGAAACCTAAATTTGCTAAATAGCTTATCTATCTGCAAGCTTATAGGTAGGTACTTCATAAACCTGAGTCATGGAGGATTAGATTGTTCGAAAATGTTAAGCAGAGTTTGATATCTTCAGGTGTTGAGAATTAGATACTTATGGGTTATCTCCCCCAGGTTTTCAAATTTGTCTGAAATCTGCAAAAATAAATCAATCGTCACCAAACTTCAGGTAGACGTTTTTGAGTATATTTTCTACCCACATGCAAAAATGCATGCAGATCGGGCTAGTACTTTATGCATTAGAGACGATAACGTGAAGCGTAGCGATGTCAACAGCATGATCTGATTTCGTCTGTTGGACGCATTATTGCTACTCGTGTGTGCATTGTTCTCTCTCCCTCTTCATCCACTACCAACTGCTATTTGAAATCTTCCCACGGTCACTACCTTGGCACACCTTTATTTAGTTGAAAATGTTATTGTAAGGGATATGGCTTGGTCATCATCACTTCAGGAGTTGTCGGGAAATGACTTTGTTAACTTCAAATGCTTTCTGCTCAGACGATGAGGTCAGAAGAAGTCAGATCAAGCTACAGTAACACTTCACTTCAAGTTATCGCCCCTGATTCAGAAAGTACTTGTCCAATTTGCCTAAATTTTTGCATGTAGGTAAAGAATGACCTCACTTACTTGTCCTTAAAGTTTTGTGACGATTGATTCATTTCTACGGATTTTAGACAAATTTGAAAACGTGGGGGGAGATAACCCATAAGGACCGAGAATTGTAATTATTGCCTCTTACGCTTTTATCCTGTGATTTTGATGTGATTAATCATGTACAGATAATATTTTGCATATCTCAGTTCGCAGCATACAAGACCTACAATTATAAAATATAGTGATGCAATTTTAGAATTTTGAGAAACAGTTCAATGAGATGGATCAGTTGACGATGCGAAAATATTTCGAAGTATTTATAATGGAAAACGTCACTGAAATCGGGCAATATAAATGTTATTCGACCGGTTTCGAGTGAAAATCAGAAGTTGAGCTCCCACTCTTCTCCAGGAATTTCTTACAAAATGATAGACCATGGAAAGGCCTATTATAAGATTCGTTTGGGAAAAATTCAAATGATCAAGGGAGTCATAGAAATGGAAGTTTGCATTTTAGAGATCTTCACATACAGCTAGGGGATTGTGGATCATAGATAGGGGATCTTTGGAACACAGGCTGCATATTGAGTCCGAAGGATCAGTCTGTCATTAGTTGGTTGATAAATTTGAGTTCTTCTTTCTGTCTCTCCATTTCATTGCCGCTTGTCTTTTCCAATACTGTCACCTTAACATCTTCCAGAGAATGCTGATGTTGAATGCAATGATAATTAAGGGACCATTTTATCATCCTTGCAATGTATATTGCCCGATTTCAGCGACGTTTTCCTTTATAAATACTTTAAAATACAATAACAATACAAAATACAATTAAAATACAGGCATAACATGGAATTACTTTACTTAGTACTCTAGTTTAATCGATATATGAACAATTCACTTTTATATTCGCATAATGAGCAACATGGAATGAACAAAGTTTGAGTCGCAAGTCTCTCCGAGGTAGGTCCCTGTGCTGCATTATTCAAATCAAGTAGTTATTTACAAGCGAGGTTTTAGAGCAGAGGTCGGCAATCTGAAGATCACATGCCAGATGCAGCCTGTGGCTCCTTTTCAAAATGTCAGTCACAAGCCAGAGTCATGCTGCCGCCGACCATCGGTTTAGAGGCAACCACGTTGAAACTACACTTCATTACTACTGTGAAATGCCGACTTTTGTAGAATAGCAAAGATAAAACTCCTAGTGACTAATGCTCTTCCTTTATATTTGAATATTCTTATGATAATAGCGACAAAATCTATTTTTGGGAGACCTGCCGACAGACAAATTGGCGAATATCAATTGTTGACCAGAAATTTCATTGACGAACACATGACTGTTGTAGACCGACAGAATTTCAGATAGTGATAAATACATTGTAACACGAAATGCATGTACATTAAATCATTCGTCCGCCATCTACCTATTAACCGAGTACATACAATTAGCTCATTATAATGATTTTCTAGTGACTATAGCCCCTAAAAAACACAGCAGAAAGGCCATAGTATATAGAAAGAAATCATGCATATATGAATATTTGTATAAATGCATTTTCATACAAATTAATTACTTCATGTTTATTCATGCAAATTCATAACTTATTAGTGCTTTATCTCTACACTGAAAAATGTGTGGTAGCCGTCGTCCCTACTAAACACATGTTTACTGCAAAGAACAAATGTAGTGGGTTCGGAAGTTCGGATCAACAGAGTTACTTGAAACATTTAATTGACTTCACGCTTCTATGCCGTTTGATGATTGGAAAGGGTAGGTGAAATTAACATATGGTGTTTTAGTTTTGTGAATCAGATTAATTAATTACTGTTTACACTTTGCTTTTCTACAGTTACTTAGAAATTGCATATCAAGAGCTTTATAGAACTTAATTGAATGATTCACAAAAAAAGACTTAATGCATGTCTACTCCCTTGGTTTTTTCCAAAATAACTTGGAATATCGAAACCATGGCTTGAATATAAAGTCTCTAGAGTTAGCCATGATATTTGCTTTATTGTGATGTAGCAAATATGCACATGTAGCTTTAATATGAGGGTGAACTGGTTTGACTTTTTTCTTTTTTTATAGAAATTTAGTATGAAATAATTAACGTCAGCAATTATCGATCAGTCGATTCATTATCGTAATGAAGATGCAGACACGTCAGAGAATACAAGATTTTATTCTCGCGGGCTTCCGTAGGGGTCATGAAGGAAACAGATGGAGAGAATGGCAACAAAGCATGGCTAGCTGAAGGTACTGCGTGTCGGCTATATAACTCAACCCTTATCTCAATAGGAGGGGGAATGACGTAGGATTTTTCAAATGCATTGTCGAGCGAGACTGAGAGAGCTTGTGGACATCGATCAGATACAGTTCGGCTTTGCTCCAGGAAAGAACACTTCAGACATCTTATTCATTTTGAGGCAAATTGAAGAGAAGTATATTCAAAGAAAAGGATCTCTTCATTGCTTTCGTGCATCTGGAGAAAGCCTTCGATTGAATACCAAGATAAGTGGTTCGCTGATCTCTTCGAAGAGCTGGAGTCTTGAACTGGCGGGTAGCGGCCGTGGTGTCACTTTACAAACTCGCTCGCACATTTGTTAGGACACGAGTTGGCGACACTGGAACGTAGCGTGCATCAGGGATCTGTTCTTGGCCCTCTTCTGTTCGCCATTTTTATGGATCGGGTAACGAAGAGCGCTCGTGTTGGTCTCCCATGGGAGTTGCTCTATGCTGATGACCTAATGTTGATAGATGCCTCAGTTGAAGTTGTCCTCTAGGAAGACAAGTTTGGCATCAAAAGGAATGAGAGTCAACGTTGACAAGACGAAGATCATTGCGCATGCAAGGTGCCCCTAGCCATGCGGAGTTTGCAGACAATGGCTGGGCGCGAATTCCATCTTGTGCGGCGTGTGCGACCACTGGATCCACAAACGATGTAGTAGTCTGAATGCACCTTTAAA
Organism: Prostheceraeus crozeri; assembly: GCA_907163375.1. NCBI lineage: Eukaryota > Metazoa > Platyhelminthes > Polycladida > Euryleptidae > Prostheceraeus > Prostheceraeus crozeri. The sequence continues at coordinate 198,825 of CAJQUW010011297.1, read as the reverse complement.
CGCAGCTGCATCTCATCTTGTGTGCCCAAGGTGTTCGGGACGGCCATCATGCCTCCCAATGAGCCTGATGAGTTAAGTGTGGGTGGTGACCGTTTCAGCTCAGTTAAGTCTTTCTGTTACCTTGGTGAAATGTTGAGTGCCGCAGATGGATCCGACCTTGCAGTGAATTCGAGAGTAAGGTGTGAATGGAAGAAGTTCCATGAGCTTGCACCTTTCCTGACATCCAAAGCACCCACCCTGAAGATGAAAGCCCAGGTGCATTCTACCTGTGTCCGTAGTGCGATGGTGCACGGAAGTGAGAATTGGGCCGTGAGAAGTGAACAGATCATGAAGATTGAAAGAACAGAGAAGGCAATGGTGAGAAGAATGTGTAGTGTGAGGCTGGCCGATGGACACAGGAGCGAAGACCTAAGAAAGAAGATGAACCTGGAATGTATCTACGATGTTAAGTGAAGAAGACTGTGGTGGTATGGCCACATTCTGAGACGAGATGAGAATGACTGGACGAAATGATCTTTCCAGTCGGAGGTCGAATGCAGAGGGTCGAGAGGAAGACCAAAAAAAACATGGTCGCAAGTCGTCTCCGAGGATCTTCACGCTCTGGACCTGAATCCAGCAATGGCATACGATCGACAGCAGTGTGGGAGCGCCATCAGAAGGCAACAGCCGTCTGACCCCGCTCATCCTGGACAAGGACGAAAAACGTGGAAGTAAGTAAGTAAGCGAAGGGTGTGAGTGAGCGCTCCATCAAACCCATCATGCATTTAAAAAAAGTGGTGCCTGTCGTGCGCACTAAAACTGGTCGAAACGGACTCATCTGGTGGAAGGTCGGCTCGTCCGAGATCATTAAAAATGGAAGCGTGTGCGTCCGAATTCACCGACATAGTAGCCCTATAAGACGTCTTGTTCGAGTGGAAGCGGCAAGTCAAGCTGCAAAAGACAGTGGAAGTTGGCGATCCATGAAAAAAACGCTCCACTCTAAACGGACGTGCTATCCTCGGACTTCGGACCAAACAAAGTGAGCGAATGAACAAATACCTATCAAATCTCTTCCCAAAGGAATGTGATGTCAGGGTCTTGACAAATTTCCTTGACAACCTTGACAAATGTCAGGGCTTTGTGTAGGTGGAAATTGTAATCAATCTTTTTAGACATTCGTAAGATTCTGTCTGCAATTTAATCAAATTAAATGGATAGGCACCTCGATTGGGTTAGAGGTTTTGTTGAGCAACTCAATTTGGACTCGAAAATCCAAGTGATCATCTTGAATCAATTGTCCATGTCTATTATACCTACACATTGTCAATGTATATATAGCTCCTGAATCTAAAAATGCATCTATGAATGTTTATCAATCCTTAATTCCCTTGACAAATCCAAAAATTCATCTAAATGCTATGGTTGTGCAAAACAGATCAAGCCGTGTTCATTGATTCACACAAAATGTACAAACACCACATGCTCGATCTACATAACACAGTGTTGGGATATATAGAGTAGAGTGTCGACTCAAAAAAGTTTCTGCACGCAGTGAACATTTTTATATCAAAAGATTCAGTTTTTTGTGGAGATTACGTTCCCGTGGCCCAAAAAATTATTTGAGCACTTTTGAAAAGAGTCAAAATTTGCCAATTTATATACTACCGAGATGACTCTGCTATATAAGTAGTATGAATCAAGTTGGATATCAAAAGGAATGAATATTTGCTAATAAGCATCCTAACTAAGCGGAAATTAAGCTGATTATCAAGGAAATCTAATGAACGGTATTATAATGGAAGTCTTCATGAAAAAGTCGCGATCTTATCCGTGTTTTCTTGGCTGAAACTTCAAGTTTTTGATTCAATTTTCACCGGCATGATTTCATGATTCACCAAATTCATGTTTCATTTCTTGAATCTGAATAGTGATGTGGACCCATTTACATCTTTCAAAGTTAATTGAAATCATTGTCTTTGATTCTGTTATTATGCTCTGCCAGTGGCAGGTTGCCTGTGATATGATCACGCTTAAAAAAATACTCTTGAGGTTGAGCGTGAAAGTAACAGGAACCCATCGAATTGCTAATTTAACCAACATTAAATCCCCAAGGCTGTCATGAGAATCTGTGAAATACCATCATTCTTTCTGCATTACAATCATGATCACTCAATTCCGTTGTAATTTCTGCAAAACTGCAAAAATATGCATATCTCACATTTGGTGACAATGCCACCTGTATCTCCCTTGAGTTCATTTAATAAAATCGAAAGTGCATGCACATTGGGATTTAATAAATGCGGAGTTACCACTCTACCTAATATACCTACCTACTCTATGTTCAGAACCTTAGAGATTTTCACATTCGATTCTGAAGTGTTTCGAGATCACCGATGTAGATGATTCATCATCACCTTCAATTTCTGAAGTATCACTTACGATTGGATGAAAATCAAAGATTGCTGCACACTTGGTCTGTGCTTTTACTAATGGCAATATGTGCGCAATAACATGCTTAACATTGAATAGCAATTCAAAATTTTTTGTCTGCATTTTTACGAATTATAAATTGACTAATACATTGTTAAAACATCATTTATTTAATGAGAAACAACAACAAAAGCTAAAATAGTTGCATGCATCGGCATTGTAGGCATCGCAAAAATATGCTGCATTGAAGGCTAACTCAATCTCAGATTGTTCCAAATATGTTCGAAATGCTAACCTAGTCGTTGCATGCCTGTAAATGGTGAGGAGTCTTCCACACAAAAAGTTGCTGAACAAAGACGATTTAAAGTCTCAAAGCTGGCAAATCATGAAGAAAATATCAGAAAATGCTTCATGAACGTGTCACTACTATACTAGCCTACTCATTTCTTCACCAAGTAGTAGCCTAGCCATGCAGTGCATATAGCAGTATACCTACATGTACTTGCAATGTCCATGATTTCTAAAAGTGGCAAGAAAATCTTTGAAAGAGCGCAAAACTAGTCTCATGGAGTCTCGAGAGATTTATTTAATAGATTGTTCACTTGTGTTCAATTGAAAAGAGGCGGCCTAAAATGCTGAAAGAAAAATAAAGCAATGAAAACAGCAGTAAAATCAAAGAAAATGTAAAAAATGCATCATGCACAAAACTTGGGAAAAACATTCCTAGAATTATTTTTTAACTCCTACTGTGATAGCCAAAAGATAGTTATTATATAGCTAGTAGACTCACATTGATAAAATAATGTGCTTTGATTGAAGATTAACACCTTTCGATGAACGCCGTTTAATTCAGAAGGTTTGAAAAGGTAGCAAAATGTTGACAATTGAAAAATGCATTTCCAAATTATTTAATTAGTGGGCAAAAATATGATATTCACATTAGATGAATAGTGAATACACAGAAAAGTAAAAGCAAAGCATGCGCTTAGGTTATATAAAACGTTCACAATTAAATATGATTCGGAGACAGAATTGCCTCTTCTTAGTGTGGATAGGGCTACGATGGCATTTGAATGAAAAAATCGATATTAAGATGCCAAACCACATCACACTGTTTAGGTTTTTGATTTTTTGATAACGCTTAAAAAACAGACCATGCTCTTCAACCCGACTCACATCTCATTTTTGCAAAACACTTGCCACCGCATTGAAGAGATAACAGCTGATCATCACTGTTTGGATTCAATCGACACTCGATGTGGATAAATCTGAAATGAAGAAAGCCGCTATGAGAGGAAGCATTCTTCCTTTTAATTATACACGCTAACATTCAGATCGTCTCCACCTACAAACCAGCGGGGGCAGTGTCGCTGCTAATAACTTAGACGATTTTCAAGTCAAGGCAGGCTTGGCCGTATCTCTTCATCTCACCGACATTGCGGATTTACAACCGTGTGGGGCTTAAATACATTGTGGATGCGTTTTAACACTCCGAGAGGTCGTGCCCGGAAATGACCGGAATGCCATCAATTTGACGTTAGCAATTCTTCTCCGTTCGTGATGTCACGAAACAAAGACTCGTTATTTTCGAATTTTGAGTTCTCTTTTATTGTGTCTTTGCAAAGAGATGATTTCATCTTATCGAATAATCACAAAAACTAATTCTGCGGAGATCGAGATTCTTTTCATCGCATGAGCTGTCCGTCCTCCTGCGGTCGCTTATGAAGTATGAGATTAGCGATAGAAGTGTCTCTGATGTTGACTGGCAACTGATTAAGGTTATGTCAGTGCTGCACATGTGCTACGTTGCAACGCGCTGTGTAGCCAGTGTGTCGAAGCTCAAGCTATTTTGAAGTCGCTTACCTATTTTTACATTTCATTGCAAGATCTATTTGGGCAATTTGAATTTCTTGGCATCGGCATGTTATAGAAGATTTGGAAGGTTTGTTCGTATTTTACAAGCTCAGAATCAGACAATCATTCCGCTTTTTCCTTTCTTTCGGCTTACCAGAAGGAAGACTTCTTTTTTAGGTCTACGTAGGCTAATTACTATTCTAATGAAATAGCACGCTCGGCTGACAAAATACTATCGAACAATAACAGACAGTACAATGATATAGCGCCAAAGATGTGTATGTGCTCGTTCTACATAGACTGATAATATTTTTTAATTTCACTTCGAAGAAAGGAAAGCGATAATAAGTTCTTCGGACAAGTTTGTGACTTTTTGCCCTAGAACTGATATCTTTCAGACCATTGTTCAAACCGATTTGTTTAATCGACGAAGATGTGCACGATGATCTGAGTTCTTCAAATCTGAAGGAATCGCACTTATAGAAGCATTCTGAAAGAAATCACAGCATTCCAAAACCGAAATAAAATGTTTTTGCTATTCAACCAATGCATCAAATTCTCTTTCGTGTCACTTCATAGACTCCCAATCGTGTCATCTTTCAATTAGTGATTGGCACAAACTGTTCATGCACTTAAGCAATCTAATTATGTGCCTGTAGTCAGATAAATTGCAGGTAATGGCAAGCATGATGCGTTTTCTACTATGATTAATTAATTTGTAATTCTTCACTGTGATTCCGTCAACAAGGTTTTCCCTTTAGCCTATGCCAGCGCCATGAACAAGCAAATCAAGCAAATTGCAATTCCATTGCGAGTTCATTTACTAATTGATGATTCAAAAAAATCAAATTAAAATTATATTTTTTATGACATCAGGGTTGGGTGCAAATATTCGAATCTGTCTGAACAAATCCGATCGAATTGCACGAAGTCTACATTCAACATCCGAATTAAAATAATCCTAATTCCCGTTCCCTCGCTAATTAGTCCCTCAGACTCTTTAGATCCATTCATACCGGACGCGTCGAGTCCGCACACGTCCAGAATTTTCGTTCTGAAACTTGATAAGTCTGTGGAGCTGCTCACAAAGACGCGCGGGACGACGCCACGCACGGTGTGAACAGTCCCATAGGTTTATTGAGATTCTGAACGAAAATTCTGGACTTGCGGGACGGCACCATGAATAGACCTTTAGTGTCATCAGACGTTCACCTCATAAAACTTGATCATTTCAAAGGTAGCCAATGACACAATTGCCAATACATTTGAGGTTTTTACATCGTCAGGAAGACTTCGTTCGATTATGCTTTGAAAATAACTTCTAACATTTCGGTAGGACCATTTGCTTGCGTAATATCTCTTTCTACGCACACACCTATGACACCTTCTAGTCATATCAGTCGTCTGTGCCATGCACTGCACACTGTCATTTGAGCTTCACGCACGCTTGATTTGAGTCTGAAAGTGCTACTTGCACTATAGTGTCACAAAATGATGCATCATTCTCACGGTCATTCCGCTTTAGTTTTAAAGTGGTTACAACATAAAAATGATACAACACCATAATATAACTTATATATAAGTTATAGATATTAAGTGGTTAACACATACAATGGTGGAAATTCAGATGGTAATTTTGGTTGATGTACATGCAAACTTCCATGTTTTCCCATGAATAGTCATCAAGTTTCTTCCGCGGCAACCGTGGGGTCCGGTCAGACTAAATCTCTGGTAATGTATGCACAGAAAGTTCTCATGAACCCGCTGTGTAGGATTGGAGGCAACAGAATTGCTTTTTACAATTTGCTGATAATCAGTCAAACTCTGAAAAGTTATTCAAACAATTCAAATTAACTCTGTCTGTTCCCATCCTCTTCTGTCGTTGAAATCCTCTTATTATCCAAACCGTCTCCCTCCCTCTTTCTCCCACGCCTGCAGAAGCTCCGATCATCAGCTTTCCTTTCACTCTCTGATCCGATGGCGTGACCGTCCGCCCTGTCGTTCCACCCTCTGCCCTCATCTCACTGTCTCCTCCACTTCCTCAGCCTCCATGTGTCCTTCCCTCCCCAACGTCACCCCGGTCACGATCAAAGGCTTGTGTGCGACGATTATTCACGCCCACTTTACACACAATTCGTCCTTTCATTTTATTTGCGCCGCACCATTAATGCTCGGTAACAGTCGAGTGCTTTTGCGCTGTGTTTCAGAAGGAGGAGGAGATGCCGAAACACGCACAGTGAGAGGGAAAAGAGAGAAAAGCAACGGAATGTTGCGGCCTACTCCCCAATTTCAATGCAAACTCTGTCATACAATCTACAGCTACTCGACGGCAAAGGTTAGGCCAAACTGTGTGTTGTATGATGCACAAGGGAAGTAGGAAGAGGGTGAGTGGAACAACTTCCTTCTTTGCCAGCCCTTGAACTCGCGCCGGTTGTCACAACGTTCGCCGGGTGTCGGGCGAACGTCGGCAGAATAAAGGAGACGCTCGCCGTTTCTCTAATACTCTTCACCGCATCTCAGCTTCCAGCCTCTTACTGAATTGTCACGCGACATCACCACAAAGCGGACATACACGTGAGGGAAAAGGACAAGAGGAATATTTTTAATAGAACTACATGAGAGAACATCATTTTGATAATGATGAGCCACAAGTAACATAACAACTATGTAACATGAACACACGAGTTGTATGCTGCTGTATGCTGCTCACATTACACAATGCCTTTGTGTAAACTGTCTGCAGTGATATTTTTGAAATATAACGGTGTATGAAAGAGAATGTGAATCATCCAAATCATAATAAAAACTTATTTCACATTACTGGAAATGCTCGCTTTGCAAACAAATGTACGAAGTTCTTATTAGCCTATCCTCGACCTCAGCAAAAGTCTGAGTCTCATTAATGGCCCCGAGTCTGTTTCCATGGGAAAAGGCCATTCATGGCTCATCAAAAGTTAGTATGCAATATCTCGACTTTGATAAGTTACATTGCATGACTTTTGCAAACACTGACTTCCAGGGATTAACAAAAAATAAATGAATTTCGATTAATTTAAGTCAATTAATTGAATGCTAACGAATGCCAACTTCAGTTAATTGATTGAAAATCGCAATTAAATTACAAGCAGGCTTTGTTAATCCCTTGTCCGTACCAATAAGTAGGCCTTTACTGCCTACATGTATAAGTGTAGGCCTATTACATAATATTCATCCCTGTATTCAAGATGTCATAATTCATACTATACTTTCACTATAAGCCCTATATCCGCTTAGCCTATTCAGCACCTCTGTTGAGTTCGGCGAGTTTTCTTCATGGAAAGTCTCCAGGTGTTCCATGCTTATGATAGGTGCTCCATATTGTCATAGTGTAGGCGTAAACTCATGATATTTATGTGTTACGGATTTTTATTATAATTGTAAGAATAATATTGTTCGTTCTTTTGTTTGATTGATTGTTCACTACTTCCAAATTCAATCATTTGTTTGATTTGACTTTTATTTCAACTAATTAACTGATATTGTCTTTGATTTCAATCAATTGATTGCTCTGAAGTATTAATTAAAATTAATTGATTGCTCACGAATGCCAATTTCAATAAATTGATTGAATAGAGCAATTAAAGTGCAATCAATTTTTGACAATCCCTGCTGGTTTCTAGTGACTGCGGTCAGAATACCAGTGCCTACTTGTTCCTAGCAAAGTGGAAGAGGAGTAAGAAAGAAGAACAATAAAAGGCAATGACGCAAACCTTGAGGAATCCCTTTTGCATCGGTTTTTAGCTCAGCGCAAAGCACGATCCAGTGAGCTCTATTACAAGTAACCTGTGATAGCAAACCGTGTGCAATTTGTCAATTGAAATAGTAAGCAGACAATGAATATCTAGCTTCAATCTTCTTGAGAAATGTAGGAATGTGAGTCTCTGTATTATAGATTTTCGAATTGGACCGGTGTCATACTTGGACAGGAAAATTCTTATATCACTGTCTGATTACCGTGAGAGAGTAGAAAAGAAGGTTTTCGGATCTAGCCTCTCATACAGCTGTTTCTCATATTTTACTGACATTACAAGGAGCGCATTACATGGGTGTTTTCTGAGATGATAAAGAATCACCTCCTGTTAGCCGCCATCCCACAAGTCAGATTTAGTTATTGTTCATCTTAAAGTTCACTGATTTCATGGCTAGACCGATTGTGCAATTAATTGGCGCCGTCCATCGTTTAATGATATTGTCTTTCACAGGTATCTGATTTGTTCCATACGGGCCAACACTGTCCATTGTCTTTATGCTATTAACATATTTTTCTGTTGTCTAAGTTTTTGCGCTCCTTTCAACATTCTCCATCAGATTTGTTTTCCTATATCTCCTAGAACACTATCTTTGAAAGTGCGATAAACTGATGTACCATAAAAAATTGTGGTCAAAGACACTCACGAAGTGCTCATGTAAGAAGCAGACTCCTTTAGATAATGGAAATCCAAAGAAGAAAGATTTGTCAAGACGATTGAGGCCGCCGGGCGTGGAACAGGGTGCGGCAGGCGGCAAACGTGACAGAGGAGGAGCAGGTGGGAAGTACACTGTTGTGAAGCGATCACAGCGTGCACAGTGCGGGCGCGGTAAAAAGTCGTGTCTGGGTGTGAGCACAAGACTGCGATGAAAGTGCAGTAGTACGTGGAACAGTTGACGCCATGATAGGCGATTAGGCGTGTGAGGTGAGCAGGAGGGCAGAGAAGGTGAACATGAGTCGTAGCGCGGGGCAATGGAATCAAACTTTCCCTGTGCGCCGCGCAGGCAATGGGAGGGAGGGAGGAGGGCAGAGTAAATGAGGAGGAGGGAGTGTCGGCTTTTTCCACTCAATGTCGTCTGAGTCGGTGTTGAAACGAACGGCGCATCTTTGTAGAAGAGATGAGCTACAGGCAAAGGGTACGGTCGCTTAGCGACTTCCCTGTCAAGTGTCTCGCCGACAACTCAGGCTCAATCGGGAACAGCGGAAAAAGGCCCTCCCAGGTCGAACAGGTCATAAACTCGAATATGATGACATCGCTCATCGTTGACTGCACCTTCTTGACTCATCAAAGTCTCATCTCGGCCCATTTTACACTTCGCCTGGGAAGTCGATGGCTCGGAGATGGTGCAACATTTCACGCCCCGCCTTGAGACAATGATTGCGGCGTCGCAGATAAAATCCCAAGAGAAGGAAGGATGACACGACAGAGCATAAACACCCGAGAAGGGTGTCGGAGATGTCGAGAAAATGAGTGCGAAGCTTAACACTAGCTACTTCTGCTTCCATCAGGGCGGCCAGAGTTCAGAAGGATGAGATGGAAATGGCTAATGACGGAGAGCTGAGGACAATCAAAAGAAAAAGACAAATTTTATACATTGATTAAGAGGATAAGGATTTACAGATTTTGTAACCTCATCGCTTCAAGAAATCATGGCCTCAAGCATGAGACTTTGCCAAGACTTCAGTGTAACAGGAAAATGTAATGTGTTGAGTTGACATGTTAGGTATTATTTACCCGTATTCTCGAGGATCCCCAGTCGCCTCGGACATGTTCGGTCGCAATACCAAAAGATTTAGTAGTATTGTGAGCAAATAAGCGTCGACTTGTAGGTCGACGCATGTCACGCTCCTGCCCGAGAACGCAAATCGATCCTAAAGTCCCGTTAAATGTGCCGAGGATAGAGAACAAGCTCTGTCACCAAATATATTTCGGTCTGTAAGACCTTCCTCAGTGGTGATTTACAGTGAGTAGTAGTAGAGGCATTTATTGATAATGAATTGAGAATCACAAAATTTACAAAATTATCTCACTGCATCACAAAATTAAAATAACAAAAGATAGCTCGTGAAATCGTTGAACACAATTAGCGAGTATTGAAATATAAGTATGCAGCATGTACATGTAGAGTGAATATCATTGCATACACATATGTTTATTCAAGGATGAGATTGTGCTGATATATTAACATTATAAAGAAGTAGTACTATAATTGTTGATCATCAGCGTTGTGTGACAAAAAAAGAAAGTTGCCGAATGACACTTCTGCAGAATTCAACTTCGAGCTGACTGCTTCTTTCGAGCTTACGAGGGATCAATGAGTGGATGGGATGTCTTTCATTCTGAGCAGCTTCAGTGAAAAATTTCTGTCTCATTATTCTTATTTTCCGGAGATTGCACAGGTACCACATTCACATGTGAAATTGCTTCCAAATTGAATAATCTTGTATGCTCTACTAGTTTCGCAGACAACTGTTGATTCAAGCCGACAAAACATTGCGAGGCGTACTCCAGAAGAGGGCGAATCATTGCTGCATAGATCAAATGCAGTTCTTCTTGCGTGGTCAAGGGCTTTAATATTCGGAAGACCATTTTAAATCTAAGGAAAAGTCATTCCAAGTATCTTCATCTAATCAACCAAGATCAAATTTGTACTTATCACTGCATTGAAATTCTTCTTCCTGCAGATCATGATTCGGGATTTACTTTCATTCACAACCATTGAATTGTCCTTACACCATCTTCACATGCCTTCAACTTCGGCATTGACCTCAAGAATAGAAAGATTGAAGTCATTCTTCATGGGAACAATCATTGAGACATCATCTGCATATTTGACCACCACATTTTGTGAGTTGACACCCTCAAAATCAGCAATGTAGTTACCAAAGAGAAAGGGCGCAAGAATTTAACCCTGTGGTAGGCCGGCACTCATTTCGTATGGGTATGACAAACTGCTTCCAATTTTGACTCGACAAGTTCTCTGTGGAAGGTAATCCTGCATCAGAGATATGGAGCACACTGTCACACAGGAATTCCTGGCACATGCGTAGAGTTGCGGATTTACAATTTGGAGGAATATATACACATGATACGAGGATACTAATTTCATGTATAATCAGCGAAAGAAATTCAATCGCCTGTACTTCAAAGGCCGACGATTTAACGATGTTGTAGCAGAAGCTATTCTTGAAGCATATTGCGGCTCCGCCACCTTGATGATGGAGTCTATCACAACGGCAAACAGCAACAGCGAAGTTTGGTATCTCAAATATTTCGTCAGGAACAGAGAATTTAACTAAGTCTCTGTTAGAAAGATAAGGTCAGGATTCTTCATGGTAACAATCGTCCGCAATTCATCAATCTTTCACGATAATGAGCGGATATTTGTCAACATGCGAGAAGACGGGAAGTCCGGATGATGCAAAGCAATGATCATTATGGTCATATGAACAACTAAAGTCATTTATTGAAAATTTTGGGGTAGCGAATAGACTTTCACATCATCTATAGAGAGTCCTCCTTTCATTAAGCGAATGGACTTTCCTTTATTCTCTCCCTTCGCCCTCTTTTCATTCCGCTTGTCTCGCAGATGTTTGCCCTCCATTTGTTGCAAACGTCTCAAATCAAGAGAAATGAAGATCTTCCTGAACTTGGCAGATTGATTCAGTGACATCGAAGACTGAAGGATCTCGTGCCGCTTAGTATTTTTGGAAAGTACAAGGCGAATCGGGCGTTTGGAATGCCTCGAGTTTTTCCAGATGCTGAATGCTGAAAGTCTTGCTTAGCATCGAAATGGACCTTCATAGTTCGAGCAAGTTCCTCAAGTAATTCGCTCAAATCAGTTTCGTCATCTGCACCATGAATAATGAGATTATTTCTTCGTTGCGCCCTTTCATACTTTTCAATTATGATGGTTTGAGTTTCGATGGATTTCTCAAGCTCAATAATCTTATCACGTAAGTACTTGTTATCCTGCAGCACGACATCGATTTTGCGGTTGATCTCATGCAAAAGGCGCGGCTCATTCGTCTACATGGAAGCCATATCTCAAATAGTGTGTTTATCCTTGAATTCGATTAAAGTATCAAGCAGTTGAGTCTTTGTTATACATTGGGTACGCAGCTGCTCACTCGATAGATCCAACAAATTCATCGATTTTGCTTTTCGTTTAGTCACAACAATTAGACAAAGTGTAAGTGGCAAAAAGTGAACAGCATTCCTCCAGTAGAATCGAACCAGACAACGTATGCAGCTTACTCTGTCAATTAACTCTCAGGACCAACAACAACAACCAATTGATGGCATTTCCGTGTACTTACTCCGAGACGATGAAAAATCGCGTGCGTGTGACCACTGAACTTGCTGATTTCAGGTGGAAATTTACATGTGACATTGATGTCACGCCATTCCGCTGCGTTGTAGCAGAGGGCACACGCAAGAGGATTGAACAAATCCCACGACGCAATTGACAAAACGACGATAAATCCCGTTATTGGGAGAAATCCGTCGGAAGAGGGAACGAGAAGACTCAGCGATGATGCGAAGCACACGACGAGGAAGACAACGATACAAAATTCCTCAGAAATCACCTACAGGGAACCCACGAAATTGGTGAAAATGATCACAACCCGCAGAGGCGAGACGGACACGACCACCATAGATGGCCAATTTCGATAGATCTACCAAAACCAGCAGGTACGTCGATGGCAATTTGCAATTGATATGCTTCGCTGTCAAATCTCCGTCCACTTGGTGCATTTCGCTTTTTCCGTAGAAGTTGCAGCCGATTCAGGATTTGTGACAGAGTCGATCATGTGGGACTTCGTGTTGATCAGCACAGGTGAATTCCCACATCGAGGATTTGCCTCACGAGAGAAGGGAATAACCGTCATCCGATCTTGTCGGCGGTCGTCTTTACGACTGAGTCAGTGGGGTTCCAGGATTGACGTTGCCCAACCGCGATATACTTGAAGTGCTCGTCGAAAAATGCCATTAACTGCTGCATGTCTTGGATCTCGTCCAGAATGGAATAGCATCTACATCCTTGGTCTCGCAGGACGGGGCACCAATGCGTTGGTTAAGCAGTTTGGAATACTTTGATACATACTGAATACATGAGTTCCCTATTATGATGACGATGGGAAGGCATTCAGTCAAGCTCCTGATTCTGCGGTGGCTACTGGCAACAATATTGCACGAACTAGCTGGTTAGCATTTCAAAGAATCTTACTATCGAATACTCTTCTTTGTAAGATAGTGACTTCTGTTTATCAATCGAGGAGTTGGAGGAGGTCTACAGTAGTAAGAACATCCCAAAATCAAGGCCAAAATGTGCAACGATGAGTCATCATGCTGACTCAGCCCCCCCTCTGGAAGGAAGGAAGAAGGGAGAAGGTCAAGGATGTGTTGGGAGGAATGGGTCCGTGAGGAGGAAACCGTTCCTTACCCCCTCCTCTGGACGAGACTTCCAACTTTGGTTCTAGGAATGGTAGAAAGTCGTCTGATAGCTCATTTGAAAGCTAAGAGTGAGAAAAATGCAATGGAAAGCCTCCTATATCCAGGTTTTCCTGGGTTTAGAGAGGAAAATGGCAGGAATCTCTGAAAACCGCCAGAGTCAGAAAAAGGTGGGTTTTGGTCGTTTTGGGATGAGAAAGGCCGTTTTTCGGCATGAAGGAAGCCTCGGATGGGAAAACGGAGGGCAGATTCGGAGTCTACGTGAAATTTTGGGTTAGGGAGGTTGTTTCCAGCGAAGTCGGAGAGAAAAAGTTCTGGAACGCCCCCTTTGGAACGAGACTTCCAACTTTGGTTCTAGGATTGTTAGAAAGTTGTGTGATAGCTCATTTGAAAGCTAAGAGTGAGAAAAATGCAGTGGAAGAAACGGCGTGTCTCTACGTTCGTGCGTTGAGGTGTGAGAGTAACTTTAAGATTTTTACCCATCACCGAAAAAACGACAGAGTTAGAATTTTTACGAAAATGACTCTAGCGGGTGAACGAAGCCTCGGATGGGAAAACAAAGGGCAGATTCGGAGTCTACGTGCAATTCTGCATCTAGAGGGTGAGTTTCAAGTAAATCGGAGAGAAAAAGTCGAAAATTTTCTTCACACTGGGTCTCCAAACGAGATTTTTTCGTGAAAATGTTAAATTGTGGCCTAATTTGGTGACGACTCACTCAGGAATGGAAATGAATGAAGAGCTCGGGTTTCTTTTAGGGGCAAGACCGCACTTTGTTCTCTAGGATCCTATCTTTTCAGATGTGTGGAAGGTTTCGTTTCCAAATGAGAGCATTTTTAAAATCGAATTTTTACGCATTTTCCAAGATTTTGGATACTTTGAAAAACTTTTGTTGAAAATTTTTTCAACTCGGTTTATGGTCATCGTAGAGAGTCGAGGGATGGCTTAAATGAAAGGTGAGAACAAGAAAACGTGACTGTCAAAATTTGAAGTCAATCGGAGCACTGGAACCGGAGATAGACGTGTTTAAAGTTTTGGATGATGGAGATTACGTCATCAGCTGAATGTATAAGCTGGGAACGGACTGAGACTTTTCATTAAGACGAGAGAGATTGTCAACGGTAGGTCGTCTCTCCGAAGCTCCGATGATAGCATCGGACATTCCAAATTTCAGGTTTCCAACGGAAACCGACCGACTTAGAAAATTTCATTGCTGATATCAGCTAAGGTGTCAGACTTAAAGGTTAGCCAGGAGATGGCCTTAGTTTCCAGGCCATAAAAAACTCCAAAAATTTAAAGGCTTGTAGCTTTGCTTCTACAAGTCCTTTTGACTTGATTCAAAAAAGATTCGATCGCTATTGATCAGACCTATATTTACAAACTACTTATGAAATTTCATAAGTAGTACTAAATGCTGAAAAATTTTAATTCATTATTTTTGGAGGTTTTCTGGGGTTTTCGACCCTGCTGAAGTCAATGAAGGCATGTACAAGTGCGTACGAGCCAGTCTTTCCTTGATACAAGCGGCTTTTCACTGAAAGCGAGCATGGCACGGAGAGTTTTGCTGTAATGTTCCACTGACAGGGTGTTCCTTCGGGACGGCGGATGATGCCGTAGTGACAAGTGTGGCAAGGGAGTGTGTCATATTTTAGACCGAAACCTCTGGGGCAACTCATGTTGGGCATTTGACACAGTTCTCAACGTAGCACTTTGAACGCCAATCGGTTGAGTCTTAGCTATCTTGTCATGGGTGGCTACCAAACATCTCCATTGCAAAACGCTTGTGAATCACGGCTTGCTATCAAGCTGATCAAAGCAACGACTTGGGACGTTTCCTCTTGTAAATAACTCCACCGGTCTTTATGTCAAAATCGGGGCCCGGATACCAACACAGTGACATGACGCACGCTCTGTCCGCCCGAGGTTGGATTTGGGGGTCGAGGCCTTGGAGCTGGGATAAAATCCCCTCTGAGTAATGCCTGTAACGGACTCAAGAGCTTAATACCTAAACGCTTGCCATCAAGTCGCTATGGCTTCTGCTATCAGGCCTTTGTGAAATCTCGTCTAGCCTCAGTAACTCAGGGTTGGCAACGTCTATCGTTTGTCATTGTAACTTGGTAAAAATGAGAGGGTTACTGCAAGCATTGACGTCAAACCTTTTCGCGTCATAGGGTAGCCAGTCTTTGTGTTGGGAGTTGGTTACTGAAAGCATGGTGACTGCCGATGCCCATAAATGGTAAAACCGCGGTTGTCATGTCAAACGCATGGCCAAATAAGGGAGGTCTGAATCATGGCTTTGTGCTCACTGGATATATAAACCGCGTCTTTTCTCTAGTCTTCACTCCTGTTTCAAGTTGCGAGACGAACGGTGAGTGCTCTGACAAAGTTTGTTAAGACGCTTTAGAGTTTCATAAACTAGGAATTTTATAAACTAGGAATCAATCGTTTGCTATCAAACGTTTACGGACTTATAATCATTGTTTTCCCCTTTTCACTTCATAAAAATGCCCAAAGCAGCAAATGTGCGAACAACGCGCAAGTTGTGCTCCTACTCAAAAGTATTCAAGAGTGACGGGTTTAAAAAGCACAAGTGTGCATATAAGAAGCAGGTGGGTGGGTTGCGCTACTTTTGCAGCAAACACCAAGTTTCACGCCTAATAGAGACACCGACGGAATGGCACTCCACACACACCGAATGTGAGCAGGAAGAGCTCACAGAGGCAGAGAAAGAAAGATTATTCGCCATAGAACTGAAGACGCTTGAAAATCAGCAGGCAGTCGCTGCAATTGTACCACCAGAAGCTACTCCAGCCCTGAGCGAGTCAGCACCACAGTCGACTTCTGATCTCAGTGAGACCAGTAGCGAGAGTGAGGGGGAGGCTGAGGAAGGAGCCAACAAACCTCGTCCGCTCCACAAAGTTGATCTCGATAACGAGACAGAGTCAGCGAGTAGTAGCGGAATTGTGACTCAATGTCGCACATTCCAAGATCGTCCACCACTGCTCGCTAAGCATGAAAAGCTGGAAAAAGATCTTGCGAAGTGGAAGGAAGATACTATCTACTATAAGCAGAAATCAGAAAATTTTTCGCGAATGACATAGGAGCTGAAGAAGGTGACGGAGGCGCTAAATGAAAAACAAGGCGAGTTGGAGCGTAAAAGGTTCAAGAACCTGTCGCGCAATGCGAGAGAAGAAGGCTTGCTAGTTGAGAAGAAGAAAAGAGAGAAGGAGATGAGGCGGATGAGAGAGGAGATCGAAGGGCTGCGGAATCAGGAGCAATCAGGAGCTACATTGCAAGGTACAAGACAGTGATAAGAAGCGACAGAGATCGAGTCGTCTACACATCCAAATCAAGAAGGGAGAACTGATAGCGGAGTCACTTCTCTACGAGCGAGGAAGAGGCGAGCGGTGTTACTCCAGGCTGAAGAAGGGTGTTGACTGTCTTCATTTTATATTCAACCACTCGGAAGACATCACAGGATTCCTACATGAGCCACGTCCGGAGAAGCTCTGTAAGTAAAAAATTAGTAACTTAGAAGTTAAGATGATAACTAACAACCTCTTTCTTTACAGATATCAATGAGAAGCGCCTACCTGCTTCCGTCAACGAGCCGGAGACGAAGCGGCAAGCTTGAGTCCCATATTCCCCCATCATCCCGAGAACGAACCATCGGTCCTCTTAAGGGCCACCATGGGGCAAGACATGATAGTACCTCCTCGCGGTTTAGCCTGGACAGGATTCGGTCTGACTGAATCTATCATACAACTAAAAATAGAATCACAAAGTTGTATCTGCTATCAGTCAACTTTAACGTTGCATGGCACGGAGAACTTCGGTATAATTCTTCCTGTTGGTGGGCTTGAGACTTACCTTAATCCGACTTTCCAACGGTTGTTGTGGTCTCTTCGCTCAACGTAGCACTTTGAACGCCAATCGGTTGAATCTTAGGTATCTGCCACAGGTTACTTTTTAAATTCTCCATTGCATACGTTATCTGAGAATGAACCATGAGTTCTTTTAAGAACTGTCTCCATCGCCGAGGCTAAATGATGAGGGAATGAAACGGGAGGTCACCCTCGCACCACAGCAACACATCACAGACTTCTGTCTTCGGTAGTGAAGAAGCTCTGAACGCATAAGTTACTTTAATGTATCGCAGACGATTGCTATACAAGTATTGAAGAAAACGTAAGTTAGTAAAATCAGCAGAAAAAACATAGGGAGACATGTGATGTTCCAAATATATTTATTTCGAAGACTGAACTCAACATGATAAACCATTGATGAATAATACTATCACGAAGTGCAACAAATCTACCGTTTATGGAAATCAACTACATGGCATCAGTAGAGGCTCGTTACCTCTAAAGTATAGCTAGCAAGAAGTCGTCATGAAAAAATACTTTATTTGGTCTTTGATTTAGCATCAATGAAACCCACTTTACTAATGGCAATGACAATATGGTTTATTTTATTCAGAAGCAAATGATCGGCGTAACCATGAAAGTTGTCCATCCGAGAAATAGTCTTCTGCAGATGTCGTGTATGAAACTCAGAAGCATCAGTAACATATTCTTGTCTGTAGGAACGAAATTGTAAGTCAACACTTTCCGCTTCTTCACCTTGTGGAAAATGAGTGTAATTGACATTTGCAATTAAGTGAGCCTTGATGATACTGTCTTTGAAATAAGATATCAACTTCGTAAATATTTCTCGTGTGTAGTCTAAACATGCTTCAAATTCTGCCTCCTCCCTTTGAAACTCAAGGATGTAATCTTGTATTAAGCCTCCGAAGCTCTCTTGATGAAAACGGATCGTGCAATCATCATGTTTCAATGTATTGACTTCAGATGCCATGGTTCAGTCTATTGCTAAACATCATTTTGCCTAAGACGATTTCAATAACGCGTTACAAATGTGTGTGCACACATCGGGAACTCTAGCTCGTCTGTAATTGGACGAGAGGTCACATCCATTCACCGCTAAGGAAAATCTTATAAAAGGCAGTATACCAGCTCTGTTCTTCACATTCATCTTTCACAAGGTGAGTGTCGGTGAGCTCCTGCTATCAGGTTGTTTTGACTTGCGATCAAGTTGAATAGTCTCTTGCTATCAAGAGATTCACTTCTGCTAATAAAACATATCATCGCTGTAATACCTCCTTTGCTCGAGCGTTCCTTCGGGACGGCGGGTACTGCCGTAGAGGGATTGCGTTGCACGGGTTGTTCGTCGTTTCTTAGACCGAAACCTCTTAGCCGTTGCTGATGTTGGGCGTTCGACTTCATACTCAACGTGATGCTTTCTCTCGCCAGGTCAGACTACTTCAGCCATTCGACAAAGGTTAGTCTTTTTGATATGGAGTAGGGAGAAATGTAATTCATTAGATGTCACTTCAATGATTGTTCCCATGATAGACGTTGACTAGACAAATGAAACGATTCTAATTTTCCCTTTCAGTGATTGAAGTCTTACTTACCTATCATTAACTATCCGCCATGGAATTCAACAAAGTTGAAAATTACCGCATTGCTGCTGAGATGGAGAAGGCCACCATCGAGCAATGTAAGTATTAGTATCAAGGTTGACTCACTCTATTACCAACATCATTAGGGTAGACATCCTAATTAAAATCAAGAGCCCCTCCCTTATTTTGTTCATGTTTAAAGCGAATCCAAATTTTAGCTACGCTTATGTTTGCTGTCATTCTTTTTCAGTGCATGAATGTATTCGTAATGGGGAACACGTCCCCCAAGGAGCAATCGGGGAAGCCTATGAGCGACTTGGCAAGTGCAAGAATCTTTAAAATCTCATGTTTAGGCTGCTTCAGATCCTCTGCATCATCCTTGTCTCAATCTCTAATCTCTCTTTCCTCTCTACAGATATGGCCAAGATGAAGAAGTGGGGAGAAGCCGCGAGGCAGAGATTCAATGCTGAATTTCCAGCCCTACCTTCCCGCCCATCTACTTCCGCTCAAAGTCCGACTCCTCTCTCGGGCATCGTCATCGCACCACCTCCACCGCCTGCTCCGCTCCTGCACCAGTCCCTGCTCCCCGCCACCACGTCCCTCTGACACCCAAGCCCAGGACCCTTCCGCCCTCGGCTCGTGTCCCACTCCTGCCTCCTCCTCGACCATCGTACTTGCCGGAGATGAAATCCATAGATGGTAAGTAACCGTGATTGAGAAATAGGGGGCTAAGACTTCAAACTTGAAATTATGATAATGTTACTAATCTCTTTTCTCTTTTTCTCAACAGATCTGGCGGCCTACCTCCCGGACGGCGACGCTCCCTCCCGTCCCATCATCATCCCAGCATCGCCATCACCACCTGCAGCAAACGACCTCTCTCTCCTCTCCGTCGAGTCGGTGGAGAGACTGTTGGAGCAGGAAAAGTTGGAGATAGTCGGAGAAGAGAGGGAGATTGAAGTCGAGGAGGAGAAGGACTTTCGATGCCAGCGGTGTGACAGGGTCTTCGCCTCAGCCTACAGTTTGAAACGTCACACCGCTGGCAATGCTTGCAGAGGAGGAATGCGCCGACCGATCCCTCCACGACCCAAGTGTGAAGGTTGTGGACGCACGTTCTACAACAGCACCAACTTGCGAGTCCACATCGAAGGCGGTTCCTGTGGCAGTGTGAGGCAACCACCAACGTCATCAAGCAGGAAGCATCCTTCATCGCACGTCGGCTTTTCCTGTTCTTCGTGTCGGAAGACCTTTCCTACAGAGTTTGTTCTTTCTTCGCACACACTCTGTCACACTCATCCCACAGAGCTTTGCACTGACAACAACGTCACTCCAAGGCCGAGCAAGTTCTCCCCTGAGAGGCTCGTTCGTGACTATGTGATGGAAAGCTCTGAACCTGTACAAGATATTCATCCTTTCTTGATGAATTATATAGGTTTAATTCATCAAATGTTGACGAGCCTAGACAGATTTTTGCTCAAAGGCATGTTCTATCTCACTGCTCGTTTCAATAAGGTAGACAGTAGCACGGGAGAAGAAGACTCCACTGTGACCATTAGGATAGCCTCCTGTGCTGCTGATCTCATAGGTGATGTAAACGAGTGGATAGAGAGACATGCGACCTATCTCGTCAGCAACTTAAATAAATTTAATGAAAGAGATAGCGGTCTGGTTTTTGATGGGATAGAGAAAGTAGACATTAAAATCAATCTTTTAGAAAATTTGCAAGGGAATGGTTGTTTCACCCTACCCAAAGCACTGGCTAGCAAAAAGGCTGTAATCAATGTAGAGTGTCAGTCCCAGTGCTTCAAGAATGCCGTCCTCTCCATTCTTCACTATAATGATATAGGTATAAATCGTGAACGAATCACTAAATATCGTGAATGGGAGGATGAACTTAAGTTTGAAGGGTTACATGTCAACACATTAGATTTTAAAGACATCGCCCAATTTGAAAAATTAAATAACATTAAGATTGTCGTCCATCTCTGGGAAAAAGATCTGAAGGGTGTTAGGTATAACAACCGCCGGAGTACCTACGACCGGGTTGTCAATCTCCTCTTAGTCTATGGCGACAACCACCCAGAATGGCATTATTGTGGCATTCCTAAAATTTCAAAGTTGTATCGCCACCAGCAAAGTTATGATGACAAACATTATTACTGTGATCGCTGCACACGGCGTTTCACATCTAAACCATTTTTTGAACAGCATTACGAGTGGTGCTCTCGGGGCAAGCTTCAAATGGAAGTCATGCCCAAAGATAAATTTTATAGGTATGAGGAAAACGGCAGTGAGCTCAGTTCCATATGTACCATCCATGCGGACATTGAATGTTACATTGAACAAGAAGACCTAAGTCATGAGCCAGCAGCCATTGCCTGTTATGAAGTTTGGCATTCTTACTATAGGAACCAAAATAAGATGCATGTGTGGCAAGGCGAGGAGTGCGTTGAAAACTTCCTCAACTTTTTAGATAGGAAAGCCCGTTTTCATCAACGGTATGAAACGGAGCTGACTAGGAAGCCCTTGTGCTTCACAGAAGCCGATAAACTCAAATTTGATAGGACCACGGAATGTCCCCGCTGCTGTTCATCCTTTGATGATCAGCAACATAAGAAAGTGAGGGACCATTGCCATCTCAGTGGTAAATTTAGGTCTGCCTTATGCAGTAAATGCAATATGAAACTTAGGCTCAAACGACGAACGCTCCCCGTCAACTTTCATAACTTTAAATGTTATGATGCTCACATCATCATTCGCCATGGATTCGGTAAAATGAAATCCTGGTCATCCAAAGTGATTGCACAAAGTAAGGAAAAATTTATGTGCATCACTGCCAAAGTACAAGTCGACAAAACCGCAGAGGGGAAGCCTGTCTTCTATGACATAAATTTTCTGGATAGTTTTCAATATATGTCTTCTTCCTTAGCCACTTTGGCTAATAATTTGGACTCACTTCCCCTCACACAAAATTTAAAGAAAGACTATCCTACTATTAGTGACATTCTCATGGGACGGAAAGGGGTGTTTCCTTATAGTTATTTTAGTTCAATGGACACATTGAAAGAAACATCCCTTTCGTCCATCGATAAATTTAAGAACGATTTGACGGGTGATGACTGTTCGCCTGATGACTATAGGCATGCAGAGCAAGCATGGTTAGAATTTAGGTGCCGCACTTTTGGTGACTACATGCTTGCCTACTTAAAATTAGACGTCTATCTGTTGGCTGACGTGTTTGAGACTTTTAGGAAAGTCACATTAGGACAGGACGCCTTAGACCCCGTCCATCTTGTTAGTCTACCGGGTCTGTCCTATCAGTCAGCCTTCAAGATGACGAAAGAGAGAGAATACATTTACTGCAAGATGCAGAAATGTACACGTTATTTGAACGTGGTATTAGGGGTGGCTTAACATTTGTTAGCAAACATGTTGTCAACAGCACCCAAGACATAGGATCGACCACACATTTAATGTACATAGACCAAAATAATTTATATGGGAGTGCATTATCCAAGCCTTTGCCACAGTCTGACTTCCAATGGGTAGAGCCCCATGACATTGAATACGTCTCCAATCCAGCACACATCATGGCACTGGGAGATGAGGTCGACATAGGTTGTTTTTTTTGAAGTCGACCTCATCTATCCAGAATGTATTAAGAATAAGACAGTTGATTTTCCTCTCGCACCCGAATCTGGCATAGTCAGTCCAGATATGCTCTCTCCCTTTATGGAAGAACACAATAAGCAATATGAGGCGGAAAATGACTTAAAATATAAACCCACTAGGAAGTTGTTGCTCACCCAATTGAACAAGCAGCATTATATCGTGCACTATTTCATCCTCAAATTCTATCTAGGTATGGGGATGCAACTTGACAAAGTCCATCGCGCTATCCAGTTTAGGCAGAAGCCCTTTATAAATCCGTATATAGAATTTAATCGTAAGAAACAGGCTGAATCCAAGAATCCTTTCGAAAAGGACTTCTTTAAATTTAAGAATAATGCCCTCTTTGGTAAAACCATGGAGGATGTAAGAAAGCGCATGGACTATCGCATCGTGACTGATCCGGAAACGAGTATCAAGTTATGCCGCTCTTCGCTGTTTTGTCACCATGATGTCATTTCCGAAGACATCACTCGTTTTAAAATGTTAAAATCCAAAGTAGAACTTTGCAACTCCATTTATGTCGGTCAAGTTATCTTGGATCACTCCAAGTTAGAAATGTACAAGTTGTTTTACCACACCTCTAAAACTTGCCCATTGATCCAACATGTGGAATTAGTAGGAGGCGATACAGACAGCTTCTTCCTAGCTTTGACAACCACTAGCCAAGTCAGGCAGGAAGACATTTTAAAATATCTAGCACCCAAGTTTGATAGTTCCAAGTATCCCACTGACCAACCGCTTTACTCTTCCACAAATAAAGCGAAGCTTGGCTGCTTCAAGGATGAGTATGCCGGCAAACAGATAGAGGAGATGATCTGGCCACGTCCCAAGATGTACTCCACGAAGCTAAAATCCTCAGAGCTTTCTATTAAACGGGCGAAAAGCATCTCGAAGTCAATCGTTAGAAAAATGACACATAGGGACTATCAAGATGCCTTAGATTCACTTAAAATTAAAAAAGTAGAAATGACCATTCTAAAATCACAGTCGCATCAAGTCAGAACAAAAACGTTTAGGAAACGAGGTCTGTCAGCTTGAGAAGACAATCGATGCTGGATGAGTCCAAACCACTCATTACCGTACGGCCATCCAGACACACATCTACCTCCACCCAAGAGACAGAAACTTTCTCCTCCTCCGTCCGGCAATGTACAAGGGTGACTCAAAAGTCTTAATCGGGTTTCAAATCAAGATCTCTCAGCAAGTATTATCACTATTAACTTAATTTTTCGTTTATGCTGTAGAAGAAGAACCTGAATTTTAGTATCAGTTCACAATTGTGAAAAAATCAGATTAAAGGTCCAGCTAAATCAGGTTAAATATTGTCGGTAGAAGATCGAATCAACGTTGTGTTGCTTATGAGTTATGGCTATATGTGAATCCATAACTACTGCTCGACAACAGTGTGAAAGAAATTTTTCATCAAAGCCACCTTAAAAGCACATTCCGTCTTGTGTTTAAAAAATTTACTATGACGGGTACTCTCCAAGATGCTGAGCGAAGTGGTTGCCCATTCCCTGGATGAGGGTGATGCTTTGCGCATCAAGGAAGAATTTGAGAATAATCCAAGCTCTTCGGTACGGGATGCAGCCTATAAGCTTGATGTGTCACGTGAGACTGTTCGACGTACTTAGAAGCAAACATTTATTGGCATTAAGTCATTTCATATTTCACGTGCGCACGACATATGACCAGGAGTATGAACCAAGTCTTCAGTTTTGAGAAGGAATTAACCGGCTATGTGATGATTCCAGTTTCATCCATAAACTCTGCTTTTCTGACGATGCCATCCTTCATTTAAATGACAAATGGACAGTCACAACTGTGTGATTTGGGACCATGGAAATCCACATTTATGTGACAAGATTCCTCTGGAGTCGAATGGACTGGTGGTCTAGGCGGCCATGTTTTGCGAACGTATCATCGGACCTTACTTCTTTGAATGAACAGTGAACAAAGACTCTTATCTTGAGATGTTCAGGATTATTTTATAAAACTAAACTGAAGAGATTACGACGATTTTCGATGACTTTTTCCAACACGATGGCGCACCGCCTCATTGAGGTCTGAAGGAGAATCTCTCAACATCCACTTTCCTAATCGATGGATTGGCCGAAACAACCACTGGCCACTTCATCAACTGGCCAACTGCGATCCCAGATCTGACGCCTCTTGATTATTTTTTGTGGGGGCATGTCAAGAAAATAGTGCATGAGAACAGGCCAACGAATAATAAAGAACTGTGAGTGTAGATTTCTGAAGCAGTTCAATCCGTGACGAAAGTAACAATCACTAAGACTTTTGAAAGCTTCAAAAAATGCGTCATTCATTGTACCGAAGTTAGCATTGCTCATTTCCAGCATAGATGAAATGCAAGTCTACTTGGACATTCTGGTTCTTCATCTACAGCATAAATGAAAAACTAAGTTCATAGTGTAAATACTTGCTGAGAAATCTCAATGTGAAACCCGATTAAGACTTTTGAGTCACCCTGTATGATGATGAATGCTTCCTCTCTGTTGTGATTGATGGTTTGCTTTTTCACTCCATGGCGTTTTCTATGGGGTGTTGTGAGTGAGTCTCTTGTAACATGCGTCCATATTCTGATCAGTTCATATCATGACTTGCATATCAACTGGTTTTCCTGACTTAGTTTTGTCCCTGTACAGTTTCCTTGAATGACTTTGTTTTCTCCGGTGATGTGAGCCATAAAAACTTTGTTTTCTGCTACCATCAATATTACCTATGTGCGGTGCTATGAAAATCGGCTGTGATGATGAATAACATATCATGTACATACTGTGTCGTTTTACTTTCACATGAAGTTGCGGTTCAAATATGTGGGACTGACTTGGTAATAATGTCATAAGCATGTCACTGTTTGTAAGATAGGTGAAATATAAAATGAAGTCAGAATCATTTCACTGTTTGTAAAGTTAGAAATAAAGTTGACGTTTGTAAAGTTAGAAATAAAGTTGATGTTTGTAAAGTTTGAAATAAAGTTGTTGTTTGTAAAGTTTGTAAGATAGGTGAAGTATAAAATAAAGTCATAAGTATTTCACTGTTTGTAAAGTTAGAAATAAAGTTATAACCATGTCACTGTTTGTAAAGTTAGAGATAAAGCTGTTGTTTGTAATGTTGCGAATAATGTCATTCACAAATGGTTAAGTTAATAAATGTACTATACACTAACGGTTAACATTCACTTGTGCTATATAAAACCCTAAATCCCTAAATCCAACCGTAGGTAGCCCTATCCCCATAGATTATGGAGTTTAGCAATTACAGGTAAAGTAAAAAATAAAGTCACAACCATGTCAGAGTTTGTAAGTTAACATCCTCAAGTTTCCAACGAATGTAACATCATGAAAATTTCTTCGGCTTAGGAAACATCAACAACTTTGCTGACTCATGTCTATAAATAGCTCTGACTCATGAAGTGGTAAAGCACCAGTCAGCTAGATAAGAATCTAATCAGTCTTGTTCAACCTTTTCACCAACAAGTGTGTGGGCAATAGTTCATTGCGATGACTCATTCAAAATACATCATGTGATTAATACGATTCTATTAATTGTGACTCATACAGATAACGCATTAAAGATTTAACAATGTCAGCTACTTTACTGATATCACTCAAACCAGTCATGATACAATGTCCGTTGTGAAACACTCCAATATGTACAGGATGCCACTTCCGAATCAGAGCAGCAAGAAAGAGTTCAGTTTCATAAAATATACAATGATTACTGGTTTTAATGTTTGTTAGATTCACTAACATCTTCAATTGAACAGACACTACTATATTCTTCAATGTCAGGGGACTGAGGCGTAGATGAGGCATGAGTGTTCGCATTTTCTTGACGACTTCGTAACGCATGGACTGCATCAGGAAATGAGAAAGGTTTCCTAGGACTTGGAACCTGCCGCAGCGAAAGATTTGAAGATTTCCACCGCTGCTCATGCGAATGACCAACATTTGTGGACGACCGCGATGATACACTGAATCGGGAAGATGGGTATGCAACTGTTCTAAATCGATGTCTCTTCTGAGATTCATTTCGCGCATGGCGTTGATGATGCGGATGGGGAGCATGACTCACAAATGACATGAGGGTTGAGTGAACTTCCCTTTTATACTTTTCACATGAGGGTTTTTTGAATCACGATGTAGCAGTGATCATTATGTAGAATCATCTCTTGAATGCGAATAAATAAAATACCTTCTCCTACGTTCATGACATTGCAAGAGTTGGATAGGATAGCGCGATGTAACCTTCGCAGTTGAAAGCGTTCTAGAGTTATCTGAAGTTGTCGCTTCATATCATGAAATGTAACACACTGACTTTTCCATGATACATAGAGGCATGCTGATAATTTCCACATCATCATGATTCAAACCTGAGTGAAGAATGTAATGCCTAAGAAAGAAGGAGAGAATCATGTTCATGTGTGGCATGGTGAGTGTACATTTTCTTTCTTGAAAAGGTGGCCGTTAGGCCTTGATCTCATAAAGACCGATGGTGCGTTCTCAGTGTGTGGAGAGTGTTACTGTAGTTGATCATCATCAACATGGACATCATTTTTGAAGGTTATGGAGACAAGATAGGGATTCAACGTAAATAACCTTCCGTCCCTGCGCGGACCCATGTAGATGGTTTGAATTTTAATTTCAAAGGAGTAGAATCCTTTTTTCAAAATGGGGAGAAGTTTGCAATTGAGTAAGTCGAATTCGCTGCCCTCCTCTTCATGGATGATGAGACAGTGTCTATCCATGTGAACATACATGTATCTTCTTTCCATGATGGGAACTTGTTGCCACTTCCCATTGTGTCGAACAGTTTCTTTGGGAATGGTGAGATTTTCTTTCAGGAATGTTTCAGAGTATTGAATTGTAACCGTGTCCAATAGTCTAACGGCACACACACGGCCAGTCCATACTTTGTTGACATAACCTTTAGATAATCCATCCGATGACTTGGAGTTTTTATGGTCACGACTTCTCCATGATGAGTTATCTTCTGATTGAAAGCATTTTTACCCGATGCTAAAGTAAGGGAGTTCAGTGCACCCAGTGCGAGAGCAGAGGAGTTGATGGCTTCGAGCAACTGCATAGTTAGCGCAAGGACGGAAATGATTGCCATGAGCTCAGTCGTCCGTTTTATAACCAGACATAGCTCCAATCACATGCGTTTCCCTTTTCATGTTTTCCTGTCTTTGTTACGTGACAAAGAGTTATCACACGTGAACTTTTGACTGCGTGGGTGGAAACCTTCCCTATGACTGACTGCCCTCTTACAAAGTCGTTCTAGTCCTCACAAAGACTTTAGTGACACACCCCTTCTAGCGAACAAAGACGCATTCATTTATGTAACAAAGCGCAATGACTTATTTTGTGATACGCCCCCTTTCTCGAACAAAGACGCATTCATTTATCTAACAAAGCGCAATGACTCATTTTGTGATACGCCCCCTTTCTCGAACAAAGACGCATTCATTTATCCAACAAAGCGCAAATAGGTTGCTTTATACACCATTACAAAATACTCAGTTAAAAGAAATCTTTATTGCATCTACACAATGTGTCGACGATCAAACAAAGTCGTGGATGTAAACACACTCATTTGAATCATGATATATTTAACAACGTATGCATTTCCTTCCATCGTCTCTTCTATTCTCTCCATAATTTTCTCCATATGACGTACATAAAATTGATCACTAAGAGTAATCCATTCTGTGCAATAAGATCCAAAACGAAGTGGTTTTTGCAAATCTTTCACCTCTATATAAGCAACGAGTCTACCCTTCACATCTTGAGGTTGTAAACTCTCTATCAATCTTTTGAAGAGAGGAAGGCTTTCAGTTACCACTACTTTCATATCATTCATCTTCATTTTAAATGTAAGTTTCCAATTTTGTAAAAATCCATCGAATCCTTGTTGATCAAGCGTCAAATGACACATGTGGTTACTCAAGGTACGATGCGCCATCATAAACGTTGTGACTATGGATATCACATTGCTTCAATGACTTCCACTATGAATAAAACAGAAATAACAATCATGTTCCACTGTAAGTTTATTCCGCATCAGTCAAAATTCACAAGTACAGAATACACTTCATGAAATGATCATCACTCATTCACAAGGAGTAAAAACATGCTCTATTGACAATGAGACAACACCCATGCTGTTGACAATAATATAGATACAGTTCACAAACGTCATAGAGACTACAATGCCAGCGTGAAGAGAGTTTTGCAATGTAGGTGGCTTTATTTCTAGTATTACAATGGGATGATGGTCTGTAAAGGTGATGTCTCTCACCAAAACATACAGCCATATCAAAAATCATCTCATCTCTAAACTTCTTTTGATCACAATGCATATGATAGTCTTGTCTTACACGATCTACCCAACATGGTAGATATAAATTATCAATGTGCAACTGAAGTGTTGCTGCTTCTCGTTCAGAATGGTAGATATAAATTATCAATGTGCAACTGAAGTGTTGCTGCTTCTCGTTCAGAATCATTTCCTAATATTTTAACAATATGAAAACCTGACAGCCACCGTTTGAAATCACTTATCAAATACGTTTCATCAACAAATCCAATATGAATCAAAATAGAAAGATCAAGTCCATGCACATGACGTCGTGACCATTCGTCTTTGTGTGGAGGACAGTAGGCAAATCTATGATATACACTAACAACAGTTTGATCGCTTTCCCTCATTGCAATAGCACTCAACTCCTGCATTGGTGTCCCCTCACTGTCTATGAAGATGACAACCTACAATATCAAAAAGACTTAATTACAAGATAATACATTGAGCAGGAACTTTACAAGGATGTCTGTCCCCTGCATAACAAAAGATACATACAACATGATTACAATGTTTTAATTGAACATAACACACAGGACCACGTTTTCCACATTCACTACATACTAACTGATTACAATGCTTAAGATTTCTCTTTGGTGGTAACACCATCTTTCTTTGATGCGCGACGACGCTTAGGTTTGGTGACAGGTTCTTGACACCCTTTGACACAAGAATCAATGACTTTCTCAATGTGATCAAGACCTGTTAACTCAGGTTGATGATGAATTTGAGCAATGCGCAAATTGAGAGAAATCAAATTACCGTCAGATTGATGAGGTCCCACATAAACAGCAGGCACCTCAATATGAAAGGAATAAAAGCCAGCACCTAGCGATGACAATTCTGTTTCAACTGACTGTTCAACTGTCACTCCTGAAGTGACCTTACAATACTTGCTTTGCAAAATATAGCAGCGAGTGCCGCGATACAATGGTTTATAATAAGAAGTTTTCTTTTCTGGCCACAACTGTAATAGTTCAGTGGGAATAAGAGCCTTTTGCCTCACAACGTCTTCTAAAATGTCAAGCTGCTGACGCAACCAATTATCAATAGGCATACTCAGGTTTTGACCGCAACGATTTACTTGCGTATCCACTTTTGGTAAGTATACCGCCGGCGTTTGAAGATAGAGTCGAACACCGTTGTAGCGCACTTGTTGTTTGTAGGTAGGATAGCCGTGAATTACCTTTTCAATTTTCGGATTCCACAGCTCGAGATGTTGAGGATTCAGTGATGCAGCAGTAGGAGTAGGATTCATGGCCATGGCAGTCTGTAACGAAAGAATACCACTAAGTACATTCATGATCATCAGAGAAAAGAAAATTGTTAGCTTATGAGTGACATATGAGGTGGCCCTTAAGAGGACCTTTTGGAGCGTTCACATGATTTGAAGCTCATCACCAAAGTCTAAGTCTTCGTCATCGTCCAGTAAATTAAATCTCCTGGGCTTAGGACCCGAATTAAGTTTCAATTCCTTAAAAGACTTAAAGTTAAAGCGTCTAGGTGGTGGAGGCGGCGGTGGTGATGGTTCAAAAAAAATAGGCTTGTACAATCATCGGCCACACACTCTCCTGCGTCTCTCTTCTAAAATGTTGGTAAGGTTTAGGCCACACAGTCATGACACTCACTTGTAAATTTGCAAACAGGATTGATCAGACAAAGTTGAGAGGGGAGAATGGCTTGAGCAAGTCACACACGCTTTCCGAGTCAAGAGAATGAGATGAAGAGAAAATGGGGAGACGTCTACTTTTATAGTCTCCTGCGAGTCCACATTTGACACTATGAGAGCCAATCAGAGACCTCCGTTTCTCCCCTGACTTCGTTGCGGCAGGGAAAAGGAGGCACGCGGACGACTGACTCATGATTGCTTTTCCCAAATCTTGTAGTCAAATCTAGTTTAGCACATTGAGTTGAATATGAATGTGTTTTATGCGACATAAGAGCAAGTTGGATCCATGCTCTTGAAGTGAATCTAGTCGAGATGCAATTTTCGCCATGTGTCACTGATAGAAATCTTTTGGATCATGTATCGTCTCTGCAGAATAGGATGCAAAATGAAACACTACACGGTCACCTGCGTCTTCATCAGTCACTTTCTCAAATTCAATCTCTGCAACTAATCGTCCTTTCACATCTTTATTCATCAAACTGTCCATGAGCTGTTGGAAAATGAAGTAACCTTTAGCGATAGCAAATTCCAAGTCTGGTTTTTCATGATGAAATGAGATGATGTAGTCCCTAATCACACCACGAAAACTTTGTCGATGAAAACGCAGTGAACAAAATTCATTCGTAAACTCTACTGCATCTGTCATCTTTCTTCCTATCACTTCAGAGACATAGCATGAATGAAATTCAGGTGTAAAGTGTCACGCTGATTTCAAATCTGGTCTCAGTTTTTCCATCTGAGTCTTTGTTCACCCGCTAGAGCCATTTTCATAAAAATTCTAACTCTGTCGTTTTTCGGTGATGGGAAAAAAACTTAAAGTCACTCTGACACCCCAACGCACGAACGTAGAGACACGAAGTTTCTTACACTGCATTCGTCTCACTCTTAGCTTTCAAACGAGCTATTGCACGACTTTCTACCATTCTCTAGAACCAAAGTTGGAAGTCTCGTTCCAAAGGGGGCGTTCCAGAACTTTTTCTCTCCGACTTCGCTGGAAACAAAACCTCCCTAACCCAAAATTTCACGTAGACTCCGAATCTGCCCTCCGTTTTCCCATCCGAGGCCTCCTTCATGCCGAAAAACGGCCTTTCTCATCCCAAAACGACCAAAACCCACCTTTTTCTGACTCTGGCGGTTTTCAGAGATTCCTGCCATTTTCCTCTCTAAACCCAGGAAAACCTGGATATAGGAGGCTTTCCATTGCATTTTTCTCACTCTTAGCTTTCAAATGAGCTATCAGACGACTTTCTACCATTCCTAGAACCAAAGTTGGAAGTCTCGTCCAGAGGAGGGGGTAAGGAACGGTTTCCTCCTCACGGACCCATTCCTCCCAACACATCCTTGACCTTCTCCCTTCTTCCTTCCTTCCAGAGGGGGGGGGCTGAGTCAGCATGATGACTCATCGTTGCACATTTGGGCCTTGATTTTGGGATGTGCTTGCTACTGTCTACGGAAGAGATTCGGGAAGAGAGCATCCCATGCGACTACGATATCGGATTCTTCATGAGCGAAGGTAGGTCCGTAGAATTCTTTAACCCTCAGAGAAATGAGTTTTTTTCACATCGTCTGAGATCTGAGGTCCAGTGGACCCTTTTTACTAATTCTTAGTCGATATCAAATCACTAGGAAAGTTTATTTTCAGTAGAACAATGATGTTTGCGTGTAGTAAGGCGCATAACTAATCCTTTGAGTGTTTTTCAGCCTTCTCAGTACACACATGAGATAACGTGGTGTTTTTGCAATTCAACGACATTTGGCAATGTATTAGTTTTACTAAGAATCGGTGTTACCATGCTTGCTGTCGCCATGTAACCTCAGATAGTTGATTTTAATCAAATTGATTAATTCCATGCAGTATAGCCCTTACATTTGGTCAATTGTTTCAAATTCATCCGCACCAATAGGAAATAGGCCTAAACTGAGTCATAATTACTGCATTTTAAGATTTTTTTTGCTCATTATGCACCATCGTGGACATGCACAGGTCTCTGAGGGTTAAAATAGATTTCACCAACGGTGCTGTGAAGACAATAATGATAATTCTGGAGAATACGAAACATCACGACCAGTGCTGTAAGTGTAGTCACAGGGTAGTTATGCCAACGTCGTTATGCCAATGATTCTTCATTTTATACAGCATTACCCCGCTGCTTGCACAGAAAGAAATAATGAAGTCTTTATTCGTAAACGTTGTTTTACGAAATGCCAGGCAGTGCTACCCTACTGATAAATCTAGGACTTCAGCACTGATCACGAACTCGTCGTCGGCTTCCACAAGGCTCTCGCGGATTAATTCGGCAGTGGAAATATGACTGTTATCAATGCACAAGCGTGCAGAATACAAAATAGATGATACAAAAGTTTGGGTAATGCAAAGCAATTCTTCAAAAGTGCGAAAGCAGCATGCGGATCGAGAAGATAAAGTTTCTCTGTCTCATAATTGTCTTATCTATTATTGATATTAACAATGCTAAGAATGCTTTCAGTGAAAATTGCTTGTTCCAAGGGTTCCTGCATGCCTTTTCACTCATTTTTTAGGAAGCTCGATTATGCGATCTTCAGTTTCATGGTACTTGCTGATTATAACAAAAAGACAAGATTTAGGAAATCTCTTTAAATATGTTGTACATTAAACTTTTGCGTTAGATAGAAATATATATTGATGTGATAGATTGATGTGTAATTTCAAATTGGGCAAGTTAGTAATCTTCAGCGTAATAAAATTGTAGAGGATTTACGTAGAATTTCTCACCCTTATCCAATTATCTATTCAATGAACAACCATCAAAAATTAATGTAAATATATGCATATAATAACTTCTTGATACACATCAAAAAGAATGTGAAGTTCCTACATCATTTTCTTGTTTGAAGTTTGAAAATTGCTGGACTTCTCACGTCGATTTTCTCTCAACAATGACTGACCTCGTTGATGAAACTCACCATTGGCGCCAGTGTCCGAACATAGTTCAAGAACGAGTGGGAAAGCGAAAAAGTTCTCTTATGAATAGGAAGTTGTCGATGTGTGACAAGGCGTGAGGACAGAAGGTCGGAAGATGAGGCGGAGGAGGATGAAGATACGATAACATTGGAGCTCCTCGAGTGATGAATGTTCTCCGACAAGGCCAATAGAGCTTCCGCTAATCAAATGCGAGCAGGGAATCGTGGCGCCGCCAGAGGGCGTGTCCAGTCACCGTAATGGCCGTCGGGGCATCCCCTCCCACGAAATACACAGCCACATATTCCTCCAACTTCAAACTACAAGAGATTTGTATAGCTGATAAGACTGCTTTGTTACGGATGATAGTGTTCGCCGATTGTAGAGCACTATCACCTCACAGACAACATGCTGCGTTTACAGTATTACTTTATAATATTGTTTGCGACGCTGTAACCGTTATATCGCCAGATTGGGAGCTGGGCCAAGGCCCGGCCGTCGTCCGTCTTATTTGAAAACAAAAGACATTTGAACGTAGCTTGAAATTGTGCTTTAACAATCAACTTTACTTCAAGATTCAAGGCAGTTTCCTTTTGAGAGCAAAGATCGGCAATGATTAAATGATATCATTTTATTCTGAGGAAAAATGATATCATTTTATATCATTTTATTTTTGAAATTGAGTTGTTGTAATTCGAGTGTATAAAGCTTAAATCATATTTAAATCATATCATATTTTCACTATGAAAAATAAAATGATATATCATTACCGATCATAGCATGTGAGCATTCAAAAGTTCATCATCTAAACGTAAATTTTGACGAATACGTGTAGTATTCCCATTCGCATATCTACATGTTCACAATTTAAAAAAATCAAACGCATGCTTATTTTTAAACCGCAATTATGACTCGTGTCCGCTAAAGAAGTTGCTATGTCTTCAATATCTCATCCCGCCTATAAAATACTTGGAAAATTATGTCGCATGTCACCGGATTGTTTTTCTTGACTTGCTCTGTGCAGAGCATGCTGGTTCTTTAATTCCATTGATAAAGTTGTTCCTATGGACAAGATTATGCGCATGTGTGTGTGTTTGTGTGTCATGGTAGGATGATATCCTAACCATCAATGTCCAATGATGCTGTCGGCATAAGATACATGACTACACACTGAGAAAATTCAACTCGATTGTGCATCAATGCAATAAAAGAAATGTGAAGCTTGGGATGGCGTCGAGGAAAATCATCTTAAAAATCGGCTGCCGGCCCGGTCATATTTCCAAATATTCAGGTTTGTACCTGGCCCTCTCGCGTTTCCGAATATACAGGAACTGGCTCCCACCCTACATCGCATCAATTTCAAACAAACGATATCACAACTGCTGACATCTGATGCATCTCTGTCTGTTGGCATTGTCCCATTGAAGAAAATATAAAATTGTTTAAAATTTAGCTAATTTCATTTTAACTCATGATATTTTGGGATGACGGGCGATCACAAAGATCGCACATGTGCATGCACATGCATTTTCGCGACATCCTCATATCACCAAGTGTAGAATCGAAGAGAGCAACTCTTTTCACTCATGAACGGCGTTGACGCACTGAAATAACATATTCGGTGAAATAACACTTGGTAGTTGATTGAAATATCGCATGACGACCAGTGCCATTCATTGGACTTAAATTGTAATAGGCCTACTGGTTGGGAATTTCCGGAATAATAATTCGTTTAATTTTGACCAAAATGAGATTGGAATTCATCGACACAAAGTCCTGGGGACCACCAAGCATGAACAGACTGCCAACTCATTTCGCTTCCAATCCACCATCTGAACCGTGAACTACCAATTCAAGTCTGCTCGTGTCTTTATGCTATTCTAAAGAGGAAACAGAAGTTTCTCTTTCAAAAACTACCGGCATTTCTTTTGTAGCAGCATGAAAGACACAACATTTAGAAAGAAGCCCTTCAGAATATTTCCGCTCTGTTTGCGAATGCTTACTAAGACAAATAAATACCCTTAATAGATAAAAATCATATACAAATATATACCCTTAATGTCAAAGTATCCATCTTTATTGCTTTTTTCGAGATCAACATGTCTAAGAGTCCGAAGGGAGAGGTTTTTGTCAAAAATACTACCTCTGTCTGTTAAACGGTGTTTCTTGAGATTTCCATGTAGAATCTATCGTTTTAGAGGATAAATGACTTTCTACATGCTAATGCATTTCCATGGAAGTGTGCAATAAAAGCTGTTTATCTACAACTCACTGTGCTAAAATGTTTATCTACAACAAGGCATAGGTCTTCCAGTTTTGCTGTAATTGACCTTTAATATCACTTTTACCAAGCCAAAAAATTGCTTCGCTCACTTAGATCATGAATTTTCTCAATTTTTCCCCTTGTTTTAATTCTGAACATGCATTCAATTTGATTGAAAGAATTTTAAATGCGACATGAAATGGTGTTTACTTTCTTTTTCACGCTTATTCACAATATACATTCTTGTGGTTTCCACAATATGATCTGATTAGCGTGGAAAAATGTTTTCCATTGCCGCTGTAAGATACAGTCTTGTTCTATTAAATCACGTAATGTATGCTGTGTCTACTCACATTGTATAACGAACTCATACCTTTCCCGCAACAGAATCCACATCCAACTTGCTTTATGAGTTGAAGCAGTAATTTGCCGCAAGACATCAAAAGAAGAAGCCGCCGAACGCCTCTCATCTAACGCACCCGCTGATAAACAAATCCTGGCGTCGCGACAACACCATATTTTTAGTCGTAATACAACTTCAAATTCAAATAAAATCCGCAATCATGGCCTCGTTCATGACCTCCGGTCATCCACAATGCGTGTTTTACTGCTTTTATCGACGTGTGAGATCTGAATAACACATCTTTATGCTTTTTAAAAAAGTTTGCCTGTGTTACAGAGAAGACTATAATGCTCGCAACAATGGAAACTCATTATCGTTCAGTGAGCAATGTAGTGAATTGATCGAGGCTTGTTCTAATAAAAGGTTAATGGAGGCAGTTCAAATCAGTGGGAGGACGTCAGAGTTGAATAAAGTAATTCCTGTAGACGTATTAGTGATTTAAGAACAGTGTATATAAGAAAGGAAAGTCCTGAAAAAGAAATGATTACGATCGTGATGCCTTAACTTTTGTCGGTTTTCGAACTTGTAAAAATAACGAGAGAAATAATATTTCGAGAACTTATCGCATTAGTTGTGTGACTTGCATGTCAGTGTTCTTCGATCCTACCGATAGATTATCGTCGCAAGATGCATTCATTGAATAATTTAAGAAGATATTTGGTGACCATCCACCTGCTTATTTGTCTCCTGACTCCAACAGCCTCCGAATAGAAGAATGCAGTATTTTAGGGATTGAATGTCTATTGGACTGCCTATTATTGCCTAGGAATTGGAATGCCTATTATACATTATTTGAGTTTTAGATGCATGGTGGATTCGGATTATCATCAAATATCTGAGGGCACTTTTATGTTTATGTCGCACGGAAATTTACCAAATACATGTATAAAGCCTTCCTTCTTCAATCCCCTACATGCCAATGCTGTTTCGGAAGAAACAGTTCTGTAGTAATTGAAGCTAATGTTGTCTTCGGAGAAAGAAAGAAGGAATGAGAGGGAGAAAGAAAAAGAATGTGTCCATGTAACCAAGTGCAATTCAATCAGCTTGCGAGTAGAACCTACGTACACTTCCATTCGTTCGGAAACTTCTATAATTACAAAGATATATTTCTTGATTACTGATGGAAGGAATTAAAATGACTTCAAAAATTGTTATTTCTGCTCTGCGGGAAGGGTTTAAACTTCAGAGAATTTGTCGGAAACATGATAGCAACCCCTCGATATTTTAGCTTCAGTCAAACGACAGAAATTTTCAATTTTCCTCTACGCGACATTTCATAAGTTTGTTGGTAACTCTATGGTTGTTGTTAACTAGTTCGAGCGGCATAATTATTACGTGGCCATCAATGTCACTATGCCTCTCAAAAATGCATGTATGATATATTCAGACATCTTCAATTTTGTCATCTGGCATGTAACTTCCTCTCAATGATGTCATATCAGATTATTTCCGATACTGACATGCATGACTTATGTACACCTTCATTGTCGCGGTGAAATGAGTTGCGAAGTGTACATACTACCTCTAAAAGTCAAAATTAGGGATGACGATGGCATCTTCACAAATCACATTCAAAATAAATTGCATCTGTTTTGAATATATTATCTTGGCTATTTTTCATGTTTTGAATGTACGATAGTTGGAAAGAGCCAATATTGAAAGATGGTAGTTTTATTTTCTGTTTTGTTATTTTTTTGCAATTAATTTCAGATAGCCTCCGTTAACTATCTTCAGGTAAATATGAAGGAAATTATGGTCTAGTATAAAATTCACACCGACGTCTATGTCGTAATACCATATATACTGAATACAAAAGGAGAAGGGCTATGGAACAGGTAGTATTGCGTTACATAGTAACAAAAGCATCTTAATGATGACCTGACTAGATATGAAAACGAAGGACATAGAAATGGATTAGTAATATAAAGGCTTGAGTTATAAGTACATGCACATATCATACAAGTGTAAAAAATATAGTATAAAGCTTGAATTATTTGTGACAATCTCTTTCTGAGACCAACAAATGCTTTTTGATTTATTGTCCCAATATTCCTTCAAGAAAATAACTTAAATTTGTCTCTCAAATTCAACAATGCAGTCGGGTAAGCAATTTGGGAATGTACTCTCCGATGGTGAAATTTTAATTGTGTTTTAAGTTGTCCTTCTTACTACAGGAAACCGTTTGAGACTTAAACTCGCACTTATGTTGGATATCATGATAATTGTGCAGATAATATTGCCAATTTCATGAAATCATTTTGCTGTGGACTATCTTGTGGAGTCTTGTGGCAATTGAAATTTAGTCATCCACCTAAATGATGTTTGAAATGTTATCCATCAACTAATTGAACTTGGAATTCTAAAGCAATCTATTAACTTTCGATAATCCAGAGGGAAAATTTTTTGCTGTGGACTATCTTGTGGGGATGTTCATTGCAGAATATGTATCGATGGCATAATAAAGTCCAAACACAAAATTTTGTTAGATTTCATTTTATATCTGTTTCAATAGAGGAGCGAATTTCGCATATTCGAGAATGCATGTAAAGCAATAAATCTGAGTAAAAATTATCGCAAATGTCCTCTCAAATCATGGATGCGTGTGAAAATGCATTATCAATGTGATTTCAGAAGATGCCACTACCATTGCTACCTCTAATGATGTTTATATAAGTGACATGATAATTCATCACATAAATTTCACCACTACACATACCAAGAAGTCATATATTAGTCATATGCATCCTGTATCTCAATGAAATCTATCTGCTGGAAAAACCGAAAAGCCACAAATTCTATGACATAGTAAATTGTGGTAAAATACAAGTATTGGTAAATACATATTTTCGAGGGCCCACCGTAACCGAAATACTGAAGGCAATATAACAATCATACTTTCTGGACCAGGAGAAAACATATATACAGTAGGATCTCTGAAGAAAATATTGCAGAAATCTGCATTCGATTGTGAGATTTAAAAACCAAGGGATCGTCCGTCCTCTGAGACAAATTCGGTAATAAACAGTGAAATCTCTTTCATAACAAGTTCGAGGACAAACTTAAAAGAGTAGAGACGTAAAGAGCTCAGTGCACTTTAATTATTGCTCTGGAATAGTAACAATCTTTTATTGATACCTCATTCATGAGAATGACTGATAAGGGCAGTGCACTTGAGTTCTACATGATAATGTCAACAGCCCTCTGCTGTGAATTGACAAGTAATATCCAGTGGATATAATTGTGATGCCATTTCCAACTTTTATTTCATTGAATATGAGGTAACAATAATTATTCATCTATTGATTTAATACACAATATTGGTGTAGGAAATCATTAAGATGAAATTTATCACTCTCTTCATTGTTCACAGGCGACTGGGAGCTCGAGCTTACTCAAAACATTTTTTCAATTGGCATATTGCCACAAATGTTAAGAACACTTTTAAAACTCATTATCAGGATGATCTGCCAATGACATTTAATCATCACAAAACCACATGATTTTTAACTCCTGCTAAGCTGAAGACACAGCGAACAACAATACACCTGATGAAACAGCAAATTTTTTAAAGAAAATCAAAATGAATTGTGAAGTAATGCAGAGAATCTAGGTGACTTGTATATGAGTTCTACGATGTAGTAGCCGTAATTGGGTCTGACGTGGTCATTACGTACCAGGTATTATCAAATATTGTAAGTTAATAGTTACTTTTTAATAGATTAATTGATAATCGAAATGCTATGCCATCAATTAATTGAAATTGAGATTGCTAAACAGTCAAATATTTGACATTGAAGTAACTGGGCAATCAATTAATGGAAATTCGATTAAGTTATGATAATCCTTAGGCTTCAGTCACACTGAAAGCAAAGCAAACACGAGCGTCCAGAGCGTCCCAAGCAAACGTGTTCCGTAAGGCCTCAGCCACAGTGCGAGCTTTTCCAAGCGTTTGCGAGGAAAGCGTTTTGGAGCAAATATAATCACCATTGCAGCAGTTGCAGACTGCCACACAGAGAGCAAAGCAAACCAGAGCGATTGATAGCTAGCGGACACACGTTTGCTCGTGCTTGCTTTGCTTTCAGTGTGGCTGAGGCATTAATCATGCCATACTGCTGAACAAAAATCACGTGGAACTGGACGCAAAACATAGAATTACATAAGAATGCATTACTCATGTTACGCATGCAATAATAACAAATAAAATGACTACAGTCAAAATAAGGAGTAGACGAGAAATGTATATAAAATGTGAGGAGAAACAAAAGAAAGAACGAACTAGCTAAAAACTCCACAAGTGACTCAAAGAATGATTCACGCGATTTTAAGAACCAATCTTCTTTATCCACCGGGCTTCTTTCACTATCCTCTTTCTCCATTAAGATTCTTTCTCTACTACAGATTGTTTCATAAAAAATGGATCACCCTTAAACATCTCCTTAACTTCAACTTTGTCTAACTCCGCCAAACTTGAACGAATTTCTCTGAAATTTGGAAGATATGTTAGTTGTGCTTACTGATATATTTGTTGGAAATTTCAAGCATGAATATTGAGTTGTTTTCCTGCTATAGATAAAAAAGTAGTAGATAATTTGATCTTCATTTAGCAAAGTTACACAAAATCATACCTCACTCTTATAAAATTACATTTGTTTCCTTTGTTATATAATATGTTGTTCTACAAGCCAAAAGCTATCAAGCAAAACAAAAATAAAGAAAATCGGTCAATCAGAGCCAGTATAGTACCATTATTCATCAACAATAATGTAACTGCTACATGTGATTAACTGGACTTCATGTTCCATAGCTTCCTGACTTCGTTGCGGTGGTGTTGGCAGCACTCCTGATTGCTTTCAGCCAGAAATCTATCTCTTACCGGTTGAAAACAATACAAAGCACAAATGAACAATAACGAGATCGCATTCACAAAAGGCAAAGTGTCAGCCTTGCTAGAACTACTTCACATACAGCAAGGAACCATGAATTCTGAACGCTATGTGAATGTTTTACGAATGAACATTGGCCAAATGACAGATCAACTTGGTGATCCATCGACTTGGTTATTTATGGATGATAATGCTACGTGTCACAGGAGTAGTAGAGTCAACTTATGCAAGTCTCAATTAGGGCTTAGGACATTTTCTTGGCCAGCTCGTTCTCCTGATCTGAATCCCTTAGAAAATGTATGGAGTATTCTAAAACGTAACGTTCGTCGTTCACTGCTACCTACAGATGGCGTATCACAACTTACGTCACTGTTAAAAAGAGAGTGGAGGAAGTTAGATCAGTCAAAAATCAACGATATCATCGAATCAATGCCTAGACGAATTGGTAGTGTCATTGACAATAAGGGTAGGTCCACAAAATATTAGCTTCTTAAGAACCGTTACTGTATCATAGCTTATCAGATTAAATAAGGACATTTAAATATATTAGGGACATGAAATAGCATGAAAAATGCTTTCTGTATCATACTTATGTTTTATTTAGTCAAATTTTAGGATGATCCACTTTTTATGAAACGGACTGTATTTGCATACCTTCGAAGTCAACTTGGTGATCACTTTCAAAGACGTGACAAGCAAATTCAGAACGCTCAACATCCATGTCTTTGACTGTCCTGATGTGCTCTTTTTTTCTCCCTTCCAAGGACCGGCTCGATTACCCAACGTAGGACCACGTACACTGGGTATCTGAGCAAGGGAGATGGCAGACAATGCCAAAGTTCTTGCTGGATTTTGGCGCTTGCGAACCAATTTATTCTTCAATGTGCTGATAGGCTTCAAACCAACGTTGACACCGACTTGTCCTAGGACAATGCCACTTTGTTCAGACACACCGCGCACATGTCGTATAGATCCCTTGAAATCCATGAAGAATCCTAGACAGTAAATAATGAGACTTTGGACACCTTGCAACTGATCACCTTGATATTTTTTGTAATTTTGCCAAACGAGGAATAGTGCACAGACTGCCAGTCGCATCGTGTCTTGTTGCTGAAGACAGGTAGGTCGTCCGCGGAAGTTGTGGAGTACTGAGAACACAGAATTAGACAGGTCGTCTCTTCTTCTGTTTGACTAGAAAGGAAACATTGGAACATGTAACGTAGATGAAATGGCACAATCTGCTGAAATAATACCATAGCAATCGAACAATGAGAAGCCAGTTCAACATTAAACACGCCAAATTGTGCGAAGTTTCAGTGACTGTTATCAACCGGATCACACAGCTAAGAGACACAGCAGTCGATGTCAAGTTCAACAGAGAAGTTTGTGAACGTTTTTTCGCGAACTTTTTCGTGAACGTTTCGTGCGCCTGCTAACTTTTTTTAAATGATCGGAGGGCCCAACATTATCGAGAAAACTTTTGCGCAATGATCTGAATTCTTCGAATCTGAAGGAATCGTGGGGATCGGAGCATTTTGAAGGAATTCAGAGCAATCCGCAAGCGACGCACGACTATTTTTCCTATCTCTGTAAGGTATTAAAACTTTCATTTTGCCCACTGCTGCATGTGCCATCTGCTTGAATCAGTTTGCACTTCTAGCAAAGTGACATGATTAAACAATCTAATTCTGTGACTCAGAATGCAAATCAGGGAGTACGAAGTTTTGGATGATCGAGTGCTGTTGAATGACATAGTCGGTCGACATAGAGTGAGGCACACACGCATCTGAATGATTTAGAACTAATTTAAAAACAATTTAGAAAATAAATTTCTTTGTGAGCAAACAAGTTAACTTTATCTAAACTAAGTATATAGATAACAAGTTATCTATTAACTTTCGATAATCCAGAGAGACTATCTAGTGAGGATGTTCATTGCGCAATA
This sequence comes from Prostheceraeus crozeri, assembly GCA_907163375.1. Taxonomy (NCBI): domain Eukaryota; kingdom Metazoa; phylum Platyhelminthes; order Polycladida; family Euryleptidae; genus Prostheceraeus; species Prostheceraeus crozeri. Next base: position 155,699 of record CAJQUW010011297.1, on the reverse strand, counting down.
TGTATCGATGGCATAATAAAGTCCAAACACAAAATTTTGTTAGATTTCATTTTATATCTGTTTCAATAGAGGAGCGAATTTCGCACATTCGAGAATGCATGTAAAGCAATAAATCTGAGTAAAAATTATCGCAAATGTCATCTCAAATCATGGATGCGTGTGAAAATGTATTATGAATGTGATTTCAGAAGAGGCCACTACCATTGCTACCTCTAATGATGCTCATAAGTGACATGATAATTCATCGCATAAATTTCACCACTATACACATACCAAGAAGTCTTATAGGCTATTTGCAGAGTCATCATTTTAGAAAAAATATTTTTGACAGATATCTGGAATATGTGCTAATGCTTAGGGCTCATACTTTTCAATGACTCATCGACACCTGCTTGCTGCTGTGCAGTCGAAGGCACAAGTTTATATAGTGAACGATGCCAAAAACATGGACACTCATTGATTGATATACACTGTGTGGGCACTATGAATGTGCATGTCTGCCGAGTTTTACCCGGTTTTTTTCTTGTCAGAAAGTATCAAGGAAACAAAATGCATTTGAATGAGTACTGATTGAAGCTTTCGGTAAAAATGGCATTTTCTGAGTTTTCTCAGATTGAGTGAGAGGTATTAAGTCTACATAGAGTCATAACGTTTGGTGTGGAGTATCTTCACGTTATTTTTAGTCAGATGTAGTACAGCACGTAATGTAAGTATATTAGGTAGAGTAGCAACTCAACATTTATTAAATCCACAATGTGTATACAGTTTCGATCTCATTAAATGACCTTAAGTTGAGCCCCAGTATCACATGTTTACACTTCTGGAGAAATGTACACGAATTTGATTGATTATGATAGCAATACAGAAGAAAGAAAGGCAATCTACAAATCCTCCATGTCATGACAACTTTGGAAAGGTAATATGGTTTGTTAAATTGGCAATTCGATGGGTTGCCACTACTTTAAAGCTCAGCGTTATTATAGTAAGTTTGTTTTCTTTAGCGTGATCATGTCACAAATTGCCTGTCACTGAAAGAGCAAAACATCATGATCAAAGAAACTGATTATCCTAATTAGCTTGAAAAGATGTAAATGGGTCCACGATACTCTTCTGATTCAAGAAATAACGCCTGATGCCTGGTAAAATCATGCCGCTGAAAATTGAAACAAAAAAATAAACATCTCAGCCAAGAAGTTCTGAATACGGTCTCAACTTTTCCTTGAAGACTTGCAAGGATGCATTATAATGCAGTTCATGAAATTTCCTTAATCATCAGCTTAATTAAGATGAATGTAAGCAAATATTCATTCCTTTTGATATCCAACATGTTTCATGCTACTTATAAAGTAGCTTCATCTCGGTAGTATATAAACATAGGAATAATTTGCAAAAATGTATTTTTTCAAAAACTGCTCAAATAATGTTTTGGAACGCAAAAACGCAATCTCAGCAAAAATACTGAATCTTTTCATACGAAAATTTTCACTGTATACAGATACTTTTTTGAATCGACATCCTACCTACTATATTCCTACTCTATGGTACAGCATGTGTTATTAATGCTTGTTAGTATCACTTTATTGTCATGCGTAAGATTTAAAGATGCGTTCATAAGATCTATGCCATTCAATACCCGGTAGCAACTTATTGCTAAACCTTGTCATATTTGTATGTTGAAAGTTGATTTAACAGTTGGCAGTCTTCTCCACGATAGAATTGTGCCTTACATTTTCAGTATGCAGTCCAGAGCGATGAGATGACATGGGCCTTCACCGCTTATTTCTTTACATCGTTCTATCCGTAGAGCACTTATGTAGCTTTCTGGCTGACTTGTGTTCGAATCCTGGTCAGACGAATTGCATTGTAATATTCATAACTTGTCTCAGGTTCTCAGAGCGCAAGCAAGTCCGAGATAGCCCTTACCGGTCTCCAACTCATGTCTGTGTCAGTGCATGCACTGAAACCTTGAGCAAAATTATCAACGACAGCGGCTACTTCCAGGGTCGTCCGGCTATGATAATTCGAATGCTTACAAAAGTTTGTCTCCATCAAATCACTTCGCTTTTGCTATTTTCCCTCCATTCCCTTCATCACCTCATCCACATACTCTCTCATCATCACTTCACGGTCAGCGCGTCCGTCTCTTTATCTTGCCGAGAGAGGCTGGGGTGGAGTCCAAGTCCGAAGCTCACACAGAGATGAAACTACGCGCCGGTCAGCCTTTCATCAGCGGCGGTCTCTCTGTCCGTACAGTTCAATCCTCCGTTGTCGGTCCGCCACAAACCCCTGAGAGGTGCTTTGCTCGACGGTGCGTACAACGGCCGCGCCTGGAGAAAGAGGATTGTTCCTCGTCTCTGGCCCGAGTTCTCTCATTCTCTAGCTGTTTGAGCATCCCCGACAGAGAGGTTGGGCGTGGGAGGAGGAAATGAGCGCGGAGAACGCCTGTTGTCACCTCAGTATGGACACCTGCGGTCTGTTTACAGGATAAAGTCTCCATTAGGCGAAATTTCTTCAGATTTCTTCTCTTCGCAAATCTGTATTCATGCATCCACATTGGACGATTCAAATCATCGTCCTCATTCACAATTGCAAATTTCGATTATCCAGCACATCCAGAATTGGTATAGGCTCATAATTTAGTCAAATGTGTATCCAAATAATCGATTTGACTAAATTATTTAAATGTTGGAGTTCAATGAATATGCAACGTTGAGACACGCAGGTAGCAAATTGAGTTAATGACATTTAGTGATAATTGCGTATCTCAAAATTAATCCGCCATGACTGCATAAGTGAAATTTTCCCGAAAAACAAATCGAGCTATTGTTTCAGTCATGCGATGTAATATGCAATGAATTTTTGTTCTTGGATGATCCACTCAGTGTTTTATCCAGCCCTGTTTTCCCTTAAATGTCAGAATTCCCCCCATTTGATGGAAGACATAACTAAAATCATACACTAGATGTAGGATGTAGATGTAAATTTTTAAGATCGCCATTTGGTTTGAAATCGCTTAAGTGACGCTCCGCTGGCTTCACTCGCGAGCGGGAGTTATCTATCCATAGACAATGGCGATCAAATAAATAACTTTCAGACAATAAAGCAATCATTAATCTGCAACAAGTGATTAGTTAAAAATTGCAATTTAAAAGCATTTCTATCGTCTTGAAATTATGGGCCTATAAAAGGCATGCTTATATAGGCATGTATTTGAAGCATTCATGAACAGATCAGATCAGTGACATGTCATACGAGTATGTAGAGGCCCCTTTATATTGTACATAAGGAATTACAATTTCTCATTGCCTGGTGAGATACATAAACTTTCAAAACCCCCCTTGCGGAAAAATCCCCCCTGAACCACTAGGAGTGGATAAAATACTGAATCCACCTATAGCCAAATTTTTTATTGGCAAAACAGATGATAAGTGAACGTAAAGAAACTATTGTCTGAAGAATCATCTAAATATTTGTCTTAGTGTACCCGGGACTACACAGATCAATTTCGCATCAAATATACAAAAGTGCGAACTGTAAAATCTCGATTGAATAAAAAAAGAGCAATCTATTCCTGATTGACAGAATTTATGGCAGAGCACCAGACTGCATGTGCAGTGGTATGCCATATATCTATTACTGTAATATGTATAATATTTCATTAATAACCTCTTAATAATTAGGCTTACTAACCAGGCATGAATAATTTAATATTATATCGGACCGCTTTATATTTATCTACAACTGTGATCTCTATTTGCATAGACACAATTCATGTGACTCATGTTATGATTAAATCTATCCAAATGCCATTCGCATCAATGCAATGTCCTCTCCTTCCAGTGTCAAGATGTGCATGACTACATGTATTTCCAGTGTCTGTACAAAGCCATTGTTAATATTCCGTGATCTCATGTCGAATAATAAACGATTTTGACTTTTGACATACTACTACTAATATTCAGTTAGATACATACTGCATTTTTCTATCCATCCGTGTTTAGGAAAAGTTAGATCCCTTGCAAATTTTGTATATGAAAAATAAGGCCACAGTGTTGTTTACTCCGTGTTTAGCCGATTATCAAGATGCATCTCGTTCTTCGCTTCAGATGCAGGGCTTTACTCTGTCGAAACCAAACTCTCCTGCAAGCTTTATCTAAAATAAGCAATACGTAAATAAAATAAAAATAAAATAATGAAATGAGTAATAGTTGCTGTGATTATCGACGGCAATTTCAATTCCGCAGGACATCTGTCTCAGATAATCATTTCCGTCGTCATTTCTACTGTCCACGAACATGGTCTCATTCTCCAACAGGATAACGCTCAACATCACGTTGCACGCATCGTTCATTCAAACTGGCAATTCAAACTCAAACTGTCAACAGTGTCCCGAGCCGATTACAACAGTGCATGCAGGAGCGTGGTGGCCAATCATCTTATTAGACGCTTAATTCGTTAATTAAGATGACTTCTTCTGGTGTCCTCGTTTTTTCCGGCGGCGAGTATAATATACCATGCCTGATATCAATTGCGGATACAATCACAGTATATGCTATCAAAATATTCTGATTAATTCTTCATTAGCTAGTTATGGGAATACTTTGCAGTGGAATGTTTCAGCATTAAAACAGCATATATTAGCTACGCAGTACTGATTCCTAACCGGGTTAACGATGAATACTTTTTACATTGGCACACGCGCACCACTGACAGCGATGGCGAAGGAGTTTGAGAACGGTGGCGCAAGAGTGCCGCTGAGGACGGTGGCGCCCGACTGTCGCTGAGTACGGTGACGCACGGATGCCGCTGAGACCGGTTGCACGATGATGCTGCTGAGTATCGTGGCGTATGGATGCCGCGCCGCTATCATACTTTAATTATAGAAATATGATCAATTTATGCGACTCATTGAGAAGCTTGTGAATGTCCACTTTGTCTAAATACTCTACTTGAATGTGTTTGTTGTCAATACTTCGGTCAGTAATCCCTTTACAAATTAGATATAGGCCTATTTACGAAGACTGAAATAGCGAAATATTGTTCGAAATACAGTTTTCGCAATTCTTCTATCGACCCTGCAATGGAACAAGTAGCAGACATCCGTCGTACTTTGACACCCTTATTGACAATGCGGTCGACAATGGACACTAGCTAATTATACATCACGCGTTTTAGAGCTAATCTGTAGATTTGTAGTAAATGATGTTGATTGTTTTATGAATGATGCCACTGTGACAGAACTTACGCAGATACTGCTTTGGCATGAGATAGATATTCAGCTTTTAGAATATGGTATCATATTTGCGCTTCCATTCCAAAATTTATAAATGGACAATATGGATAAAGGTAAAAAATAGTTTGAAAAATATAATAATAAAGTGTGACAAGAAATTAGGTACATACTGCTATGATCATTGATATCTAGGCATTTACTTTGGTGTTCAGTTAAATAAGTAGTGAATGAGTCATCGATGCGAAACATCTAATTAATTAACTTTAATATTCTCTCTTTCCAAATATGAGATGCAGGTTATTTGCTTTAGCTACAAACACAAAGCTAGTTATCTTTAAAATAACATATTTTGATCTTGATAACAGCAAAAACGATTCTGAACGGTTCAGATATTTTGAGAAGTACTATAAATACTTTAGAAATTGGCGTAAACCTTAATGAAGTGATTCATGAATTTGGTGCTTAATTACAGAAGGATGGTAAAACAACTGATTACAAACAGTGACCACCAAACCAAAAGAAACTTAAGTGATGATCATGCATCGACACACGCATACTCACCTGTGACTCACAAAATTCAACCATTTTTGTATACAAGGCGGCCGCCGAATGTATAGGTTGCCGCGGGAACCACGCTTGGGCATGTATCACCAACAAAGCTGTTATTTCAATATGCGAGTATAGCTGATTCTAACCCAATCATGCCGCTATTGACAACTGTAGGCCTATCTAAGCAGATGCAATTTTTCTGTCGTCATTATGAAAGCATCGTGTGAAGCCACAATGACATTATGGGAATATTAGGCATTATGGCTATAAATTTCTATGATTTTGATCCTTACCAATCAAGTCCTTGTTGCCAATACAAGCTTCGTATAAGAAAATTTGTATGATTCCAACCTCTACACCCTTCATTGCCGGATTCATTTGATGTTATGTGTCTTATTACTGAGATGAAGTTTTAGTGTCGATATGCAACACTGACAATCATTTCAATGCAAAACAAGAGAAACAGCATCCACGGCGCCAAGGAAGCTTGTTCTTAAATTGTTCGATTCTGAGGACATCTTTCTATTCGAAATAGGATATCCATAGGAATTAAGAATACTTGGACGGATGCCGCCCAATCAAAATTCCTCAATATAGACTGTGCTACAGGCCTACATGTACATGATATCCATTAAAAACAAAAGTGGCCCTACAGATACTTTTCAGGAATATACATGTATTGGTCTCATAGTCAACTAACTGGACACCACTCTATAGTTTATACCATCAACATTCTTCACTAACCAATCATGAGAAACTCGACGTCCAAGACTAATTTATAGAGTTAATGACAGCAAGGTGGAGGAGAAGTAAGAATGAAAGAGGCAGATTGAAGTAATTTCAATTGGTTTCTCGACCAGATTTACAAGGGTGAGTGGCAGCCGATTTCACTGCTCAAATGGCTCCAGTTCAAGAAACAGCGCCTCCCAAGTGTTGTACAAGTGATTTGACGACCGCAATCTGAGGGTTTGATTCATCCTCAGGCATACTCAAGTAATCAAGAATGCGTCAAAAGAAGTTTTAATCATGGAGAAAATGTGCCAAATTCTTTATAGGAAAAGGAAAAACAAACATGACTTCACACAAATGTCGATTGAAGTTACATTTCCAGTAGCATATTTATGGGCGTGCTTGTGCGCAGCTGGTTTAGTGTTGATCTGTCAAATCTGTCAGTTAATTAGATAACAGCTGAGAATAATGTGGTCATGAGAAAAACTCAAGAAAAAAGAGAATAACCGTGGTAAGCTTCATTCCTGTGAATTTCTGTGTCATTTCGTCAGCTATGATGGTTCTTGCTGAGCTCATTATCTTGATGCACACTAAATTTAGTGAACATCTATCAATCATCCTATATTGATGTGTCTTTCAATCTTCAATTTGAATTATTAATAGTTCCTTCCCTAAATGCAAAGCAGATGTGCTTAAATTACATATAATTTGATTGTCTTAAGGCTAAAAGTCATCTTGCAAGTTCATGACCTTTTAACTCAAGTCACCTTTTTAAATTCTGTCATAAATCATAAACTTGGCGACCAAGGAAGGGAATCATTATAATTTCCATCCAACTTCAAAAGTAGCAAAATTGTAAATTAATTTCAGTAAAAGGTTTTTTTCAATCTAGATATTTTAAACTCAAGAATTTTCAAAAACTGCCGAATTCAGAACTAGATAATTTTGTCAAATTTGATAAATTATATCAGAAATTGCCACAGAAATCTTGAGCTCATTTAACTCTTTCGTCTTCCTGAATCTAGCAGTTCCTCACAATGAGATAGATTTCTATTCTCAATAGCAAATGGAAAACTAATGACTAGATATATAACAAATGAACGATTATACTGGTCGCATGATCGCTGCAAGACGCAAAGTTCTATCTAACCAAGGATTATGGGAAATTTGACTTCTATTGCATCTTTATTGCCTCAGGCCTATTAATTCCTGGAAAGAAATAAATGTTTAGACAAAAAATTGATAGCAACTAAATGGCATGAAAGATACATTTATCTATATCAACCATTTGTTGCTTTTCAACGTCCAATCAAAGAACTTTTTTTGCCGACTCAAAGCCATGAAAGCCATGAAAGCACGTGACTGCATAGATATTTAACTTTAGACGTGCAAGTGGATGACGCGAATTATCATTACATGTAATGGCTGACAGGGACATCTAAGATTTATATGAGATGTCTTAAATCATAGATGTCCCTGTGGCTGACAACGTAGTAAAGATCTATCATCACTTTGTCTTCATTTACTGTCACAAAATTAATAATAGGCCACACAAAAGATTTTTCAAAAAATAAAAGAAAAGAGATTTGATAAAGACGTAGTCCTCTTTAAGACTCGAAGTTACCAGAGACTGACACCGTTATCGTGGGCACTACTTGAAGAATAAAGAGGAGCACCATGATAATCAGTGGTGAGGTAAATAAAATAACCAATATTTTATTAATTTCTGTAAATATGCGTTTCTTAAACGGAATTGAACAACAACCAATCTGAAAGCTATGATTCATACTAGATTGAAAAATAGAGTTTCTGCCTTGAAATTTCGACGTTGAAAAACATCGTTCGATAAATATATGTAGATTTCAAAACTAGAGATTAAATGTGTGCTGACGATCAGCCGGCATTGCGACATCCACTACCTGAAATTTTTACACAGCTGTTCTGCATGTAAAAATGACTATTTTTTCGAAACATATACTTTCGAAAATATTCGGAAATGTTCGAGGCGATTATTGTAGCCACGCATTTACAGTGTTCAGTGGATGCGAGCATTCAGGGTCATTCCAACAACCCGATAATGGGACTAGTCGTGCGGGAGGGTTCCCATTAATTCCTTAATCTATCCTGATCTGCACCTGTGCCATGCTGATCTCCACCGAAATCAATCCTGTCACCAATCCTCCACATATTAAAGAAAGTACTCACTGGCAACACCGATTCCGCAGCCTCATACTCATCACGAATTGAAAATGGGATAAAGTTATATTTCAGAAAATTATTGCATGCGACTGAAATAGATCTTCAGACATTCGTTAAATGATAGAAGTGTAAGGAATTTGTAATACTGTCGATTGTTAAATTGAAATTATACGAGTACATATACATGACAGCTTCTTCTCAGATTCAACGTGCTGAACTTGTTTTGCGTGAACTGACGAGGAAATCAAAAGAGCCATCAACACAATTTTTGATCGTGAAAGTTTGTGATATATTAAATTAATCCGGGAGCTACTGACGATTTCTTCCTAATTTCGCGCACAAATGGCTTAATAACATGGATCTGCAGATCTTGAAACGCTGAATACAAAAATCAAATTCTTAAGTGTCACAACCAGTCACGTTCGGTTATAGGTAAGGTTAAAAGATTCCCATTGGAATCCAATGGTGAAATTCAAGAAATATCTATGGATTGTGAAACACTTGGCAATTTTCGTATATTTTCTATTGCAGAAAAGAAACTATTCATCAGAATGCCATGAAATTTGAAACACGAGTGAGTTCAGATAATCAACTTCGATGTAAAAGTTGAAGTGAGTCACATGATTCAGTATTTGATGTCTGAGAGCCTCTACAAAATGAGCAAATTTCATGTTTTGACTTAATTTTGGCGATCTTACTCATTTTGTAGAGACTGTCAGACATCAAATGCTGAATCAAGTGGCTTAATTCAACTTTATATCGAAGTTGATGATCTGAACTCACTCATGTTTCAAATTTCATGGCATTCTGATAAATAGTTTCTTTTCTGCAATAGAAAATATACGAAAATTGCCAAGTGTTTCACAATCCATAGATATTTCTTGAATTTCACCATTGGATTCCAATGGGAATCCTTTAACAACCTTGCCTATAACCGAACGTGACTGGTTGTGACACTTAAGAATTTGATTTTTGTATTCAGCGTTTCAAGATCTGCAGATCCATACTATTGAGCCATTTGTGCGCGAAATTAGGAAGAGAGTGTCAGCAGCTCCCGTCCTAATTCGCTTCAAATTGTACTTTCAATAAAGTTTGCGGTTATCTTTTCCGTCGAAATTTCATTTGATAATTTAAATATGTAATTCAAAGGTAATTTTCATGTAGCATCGTCGTAAAAAGTGAAATACTTTCTTCACAATCTAAAGTATAACTTGTAATATATGTGATAACATCCAAATTTATCAATTATTCAGTCAATAGGTCATTGAATCGGCGACATCAAAGTCACCGCCACTGAATCACACAAATCACACGGTTATTATTACGACTGCGATTATCTTTGAAGCAAACGGTTGTTGCTGGCAATGTACTTGTTGGCAGAAAAGTGTTCACAGTACTCAATTGCGATAATAACGAAACTCTATAATCATGGAGCAACAAGTAACAGTTTAGTAATGCAGCTGTTAATAAGATTTTGTATATTATCATCTCTTCATTGGAAATCGTAAAGAAGCTGAAAGAATGTTAAGATGAGCGAAAACGTAATAAAATTGCAAAGAAATGATGATTTGGAAATCGGTATGCCAAAATTATTCAAAACTCAAACGTTAATGCATTTTTTACTGCTTATGAACAACAGGAAAAATCCAAGCCTCTCCATTACTCAATAAATTCATTGATGCAAAATTCCATGCACAGTACAATTCTTGACACAATTTAATTTCACACCCTTTGTCATAAGGGTGTATAAAAAGGTATATGCCTACAGCAATTGTAAATCTTGTATCATGAAGTTTCATTACCATTGATCATACAAGACGGAGTTGATCATAAAAACGGACTACCTAAATTATGCCAAACTTCTATCGATTCTCCTGCCGCTTAGTCTCACTTCACATTGACAATCCATACACCATTCAAAAGCTTATGTTCTCAGTTTTTCAATGAGTTATCATATATTTTTATCCGATATTATTTTAGGTGGACAGAGGTCAAAATTGCCTATTTTAGAAATCTCAAAATTTCAATGAGAAACTTAAGAGCATGATAATGAATGAAGCACAAGGTGAAAAAGTTTTCTTCTGAGCATTCTTTTGATGCACACGTATTACTCGTCGAAATCGGTGTATATTTAGAGAAGTTACGATGTCCCAAATTTATTGCATAATTTGCTTTTTCTGTTGATTGTTGAAAAGTTGTTTACATCTTTGGCGCTAACTAGGTCATTTTCACTAGACGTCTGCTATACACATCCAAATCAAAGTGTTGATTGACCCAGATAAGTTGTGAACAAAGTTCCTATTCGGTCCCGAAGTCATCTTATCTCATGATGACTGAGTCGAAGTTTGTGAAAGTGCTTTTGAAGGGCAAAGCTTCTACTCTTTTGTCAGAAAGACAGTCCGAACGGCTAGTTTGCCGAAAAATATTTGTAAATTAGACGAAATTCAGACATTCGATGTTCTAGTCTGTCAAATCCAGAGATTTCTGATGGAACGTTTGAAAATACGCTAAGCTAAGCTAAAAGTCCCAAAGCCGTAGGTGTGCTCTAGTTAGTTTTAAAAGGACCACAGAAAAATTCATACCCCGGTACGGATAGAGTTACTGTATCGAATTATGTTGTAACTTGTACCTTATGCAGCTGCATGCATTACATTGCATGTGGAGGTTTGCATGTGTTGATTGCATTTTATTGTTTGTCATGGTATATATGTGCATTGTGTCATTAACTATGATCTCCTTTGCATAAAGTACATGCTAATGCTAGGCTGAAGAAATGTCTATTTGTCAATCTAACTTTCAGCTGTGAAAACTCTTCAGTACAATGATGCACCAAGATATTCAGTCAATCAACATGAAATCTCATCACAATTATGACGAAAAACTTCGACAAAAATCTACCTACATGTAGATCCATGATATGGATATATCAAACGATATAAGCAATATCAATCAAACTTAGCATAAAACCTAGTGTAAATGGAATCACTAGCAACTCAATTGAATTGGTTCACAAAATCAATTAACAGAAACGGACATTTGGCGTGCATGTCATGTGGAATGTAGGCTCGGTGTAAAACAAAACCCCTACATTTCTAAAAGCAATAATGTATGCCTAAATTACATTCAGTACAATAAATCGATAAATTGAAATGGAACCGGATTATACGAAACGAATAACACTGAACGGCATGATGATCCATACACGCTCAGCTTACAGAGGTTTATTTGAGCAGATTAATACTTCTTTGCCGATATCATGAGCAACGGTCTGTATATCTTTATTTCGATTTTGTATGCAATAAGGCCTATCTTTGCATAGGAAATCAAGGAAATTGCGTCAAGATGAATCAAATTCACAATTAATTGAGAATGTCACATATTCTGACGATGAAATCGACAGAATTTACTGAAGTCGAGCATGGCGGACCGCATCTCGCTAGGTCAACGAGATGCGGAATGACACCCTGCAGACCGGTCGTAAAAAGCAGGCCTCGGGTACAAGTGAAATATAACGCAAGGACAGATAGCAAAGAAGAGTAATATAAGCGGTGTTATTATTTCGCTATTAGAGAAAATTGGAAGTAAAATATGAAAAACTTGGAGAGAAAGTCAGGTGGGAAGAAGTTGTGATGAAAACATATGTTTGTCATCTTTCTCCTTCGGACAGTGGTCGGAGTGTTTCTCAGACTTGAGAATTGGAAAACAGCTCCTTCCCCCTACCTTATGTCTTGATGTCGGGCGCTGTAACCGTCCTTCAATGATGAAAGGAATTCGGGATGAAAGACCAGAAGGTAAAAAGTTCTTTCCAGTTCCCCGCGCGGTCCCGTCCCTACTCTGCCTCCTCAGCATCATCTTCCTTGCAAATTCTCAGCTCGTGAGCTCCTTCTAGACGATGCCCGTCTTCTTTTATGTCCAACCAACTGGTTGTTGTTCGCCCTTGGACAAGAGAGCACACCGAGAGTGGGATATTTCGCCCCCTCGACTGTCGGCTGTCCCTTTGTGGGCGCAGAGGAACTCGAGGGGTTGAGTCGTGGGAATACTCCTCTCTCTCCCCTTTAACAGTTTTGCTGGGGATCAACAAGAGGAGGAGAGGAAGAGCAAATTGTGGCCGCGCAGCACCTCGCCCGGTTGCCTTCCCACGGCGAAGTTTAGAGAGAAAAAAATCCCTCCTTCTCTCGGCTATTGTGATGGGCCCAGCTGCGCGCGCCTCCATCATCCCGAGTTGGAATTAGCGAGGCAACAATTGAGTGACTTTTTTCGCCTCCAACTTGCGATGGGTCGAGTTTGTCATAGTTTGGAAGGGAGATGAGAAATGAGGCGACACCTTCGCCCCTCCTCGACTTCCACCAATTTCCACTGTTTCTCATCAACTTTCGGTCTTTCACATTCTCCAAGCAGCTTTCAACAAGTCTTCATTAATATTTCCGACATTTCTTTCGGGCAGCAGCTTTTCTCACCATTCTCACCTATATAGAGCATACAGAGAGATAGAACGGTCCGTCATATATTCGATCAAGATTGATCACCAGTTGATTCGCGCGTTGATGGATGTAGAATGACAAATTAACAATCTAATGAGGTTGGAACGAGAGGTATCTCACCACTTCATCATTTCTTGAATAATAATTCGCTCGAGCATTCTCTCCTTTATATTTCTATGCGCCAAATGAAAAAGTGAAAGTGAATGCACATGTGATCGCTCCACTTTCCTAATCAAAATCTATGACTGAAGCAGGAATTACAGTTTGATAGGGTTTCAGAGAGTATCGACCTAAATCGCTGAATTAAGATAATAATGTTTCCAAAATTAAATCACTATTCCATAACATTTCTCAAGAATGAAACCTTAGTTCAGTTCATTAAGCTGTTGATCATCTAGTTCCAAAAGACTTGAAATTTACGCCTTTATATTCAGAAATTTGGCAAGCTCAAAAAAAATTTTGCACTTTTACGCATAATTACGCTAGCGTATAAAAGGAATGCAAACATCTGAAGGTGTTCAAGGAAGATTTCACTTAACTTAAACTTTAAGTACTTGACTTTGTCCTAAACAGTATAATTCTAGCAGATTTAGTAATTCTAATTACCTTACAGATCAATAAATAAACGCAATTTTCCTTGTTGTTGTGAAACCCTTTGTTAAACTCCTATCACAAATACTGATAATTCAAAAATTATGTTCATGAAAAATTAAGAAATATCAGTGGTAAAAAATGAAGCAGAAGAACTACGTAATTGATATTTGCATAAATCTTACAATCATTGCGTAGCATTCTCAGGGTCCCTTTGATAGCTCCTGCATTTGTTGTTCGTAATGCGAATTTCTTTCGGTCAACGCATTAAACATGGGATACCAGGAGGTCGCTACTCAGTCCTGGTCTCCGCGTTTTCTGTTCTGTTTGCATCTCCGGTAAAAATTAATTGATGCTGAATCGATGGCGTTCAGCTGCTGAATTTGTGCATGATGACGACTGTCAGCAGCATTGGTTTTCGATCACATGTACTCTGACAATTCTTTCAAATGATGCACGATCAACACAGGATCATGAATGGATAACACAGTCCAAGTGAGAATTGGCTATAGCGACAGGCCTACATTGTCTGGCTTGGCATCGATACCACAATCAGCACCCACATACATTGCTTATAAGATTTTCAGGGGGAAGCGACAATCATTAAGTCTCCTCATAAATTTTTGGTGGACTCGTTAGTGCGATAATCTGATCAAAGGTCGGTCACTTCTACTTTCCGAAGAATGGCTTAAGTGCCCCTAATCGACAGTCTGGTTTGAACTAACTCAATCGGCACATAGATAAAGTAATGTCTCTTGCCATAGATAGTGATTTGGCTAATTGGGATTCGGTGCAGTGGCTTGATACCGATTGTGGAATGATACCGAATCGAGAGACTGTAGAACCGGCCTAAGTTGACTCTTCACAAGCACAGTGTAGGTACTACCCGACGATGCCGGGACAGTGCAGCAGGCATATAAGCAGGCATCACGTCACATACGTGTTGCCTGTTGCGTGATCAATAAAGTATTCATATCTATGATGAGATTTCGAACGAAAGAGGTAGCAGTTAAGCACGTACATGCACATGTAATACGATAAAAGGGATGAAATGGCATAGATTATTATGAAATGTGAATGTGGCTGTCAAGACGCAGAAGTTGAAAATTAGACAACTGGAGACAATCTGATTGAATGTGACAGTTATTGACCAGGAAGATCCATGAATGATATGATAAAGAATTCTTCATCACACTATTCAAAAGACATATTCGTGATGACTTTGCACAATAACTTCTTGCGTGGTTAGCCTATGTTTGCGCTTCACACGACGTTCAAAACGCAACATGTAACACGCAGGCACAGAATTAGACGGTGCATTCTTTCTTCTGTTTGACTAGAAAGGAAGCATTGGAACATGTAACGTAAATGAAATGGCACAATCTGCTGACATAATGTCATAGCAATCAAATAATGAGCAGCCAGTTCAACATTAAACACGCCAAATTGTGCGAAGCTTCATTGACTGTTATCAACCGGATCACACAGCAAAGAGACACAGTCGATGTCAAGTTCTACAGAGAAGTTTGTGAACGTTTTTTCGTACGCCTGCCAACTTTTTTAATAATGATCGGTGGGCCCAACATTATCGAGAAAACTTATGCGCAATGATCTGAAGTCTTCGAATCTGAAGGAATCGTGGGGATCGGAGCATTTTGAAGGAATTCATAGCAATCCGTAAGCGGTGCACGATTATTTTTCCTATCTCTGCAAGTTATTAAAAATTTCTTTTTGCATACTTCGTAAGCTCCTGCATGTGCCATTGTTTTGAATCAGTTTGCACTTCTAGCAAAGTGATACGATTAAACAATCTAATTCTGTGCACGTAGGTGATGTGATGCGGTCTCAACTGTTATGACGTTGCAGTGTTTTAACTTCTTGTGTGATTGCATCACAGAGATAGATTCATTTGCGTGTGGTTTGTCTAGAGCGGACACAATCCTTTCCCAGTCATTGTATGCAATGGTAGCAAGCGATGGAGGTTCACATAGACATGCGTCTCTGTTTGGCTTGTGTGATTGGCCAAGCGCGAGCTGTGCAGAAGAAGCTTATCAGAGAACCCACGAACTTCGACAGTCAGATTGTAGACAGTCCTGCCAAGTGAAAAGTACGTATCTTTCACTCAATTTTTCTCTGTGATGAATTCGTCAAATGGAAATGTTATTCACACCGTTCAACTCCTCACGGTCTAAATTTATTGACTGTGTACGTTTTATGTGATTTCTATCTTCTGATATGTCAGAATTCAGGCCTGAATTTCCACCACGCTCAATGGAAAATTCATCTCCATAGCCCCCGAGACTAGTTCTGGCCGTGATCATTAGTATTGAGGAAAATCATCTCTAGACCGAAACACGCACACAAGGCAATAATCTCTGTGTGTTCAAAACGCAACAACACGTCTATGTTAGCCCCATCATTGACTGCGCAATTTTTCGCCTTCCAATTAGGGTGGGAAGAGTGTGACTTCTGGTCATATTCCTATTCTGGAAACTAAACATAGGTCTAAAACTAAAAATAATTCTTACTTTACCGCGTGTGGTTCATTTCACCGACAGAGGCGCTTCATCAACAAGTTGATATTATGACTTTCGACAGTTGATCGGCAGGTACACTCCCTCGATAGTATGATATTTTTCATCAATAGTTGCACTTTATCGACAGAATTTTTTGTCGACAAGTGCACTTCATCGACATATCATAATCGAATGCGATTGATTTTTTTGTTCTTTCACAATTGTAATCTATGTAATCTTCTTTTTGCAGCTGATTTACATTTCTGCAATATCACACATGACACATTAATTGATAATATTATTGATTGCTTGTCAGATTATCAATTACTCCACTGTAAAATTTGTAATATGATAATTTTGGGTGCATGGAAATCAAACATCTCAAAACTATTACTTTGGTACTATTATGGCTCAGACATGGGTTATGTATTTCACAGAAGTTTGAATTTAATTTTCTGTTGCCATCGGTCGGGTTTCATTCATTTAAAGGTTTAAAAAGCAATTCTCTACAACCATGTAGTTTTATTCCGAATATTTCGGCTTAGCCTTTATCAAGGGATACATAAAAAGGATACTGAATGTCGTCAAAAAAATTTAAGCTAGCCTGTCTATGGAATGCGGCCTAGAACCTTAGACGAGCATGGACATTGAGACATGCCAACGTAGAATTATGACAAAACTATCATGGATTACTTGAGAGATCAAAAGGAGAAAACTAATCTATAAAAAAGGAAAACTAAAAGTTACACAGAATAAATGAGATTAAGTAGCATTTCGGTAGGCCTTGCTTTGATCTCTTTCTTTTCGATCCTCTTTCTCTGAGTCATGTATTGCAAGTTTTGATGTAGTATTGACCATGTGATGGACTTGTGTGCTATCGGGGAGTTGTGAGTTTTTACTCCCTTGAATTCATAGAAGTTCATCAAGTTTTTATTTTAATGAAAAATAGATTCCAAATATAAACTACAGTACATGCACCGGTACTTCATAGAAAAATGGACTCCATAGAAATTCCGTCAGTGCTTTTATAATGATGATTTTCTATACTTGAATTTGAGATAAAGATTAACCATTCATTATTTGTTGATACAGTGCACCTCTACCATCTGTGATATATAAGCAAAGAACATGATATTTGTGGATGTAATAAGTATAATATTAAATAAATGTTCATAAATAATCATTAGAATATCAATAACTTATCTGCGGTCATAAGACTTATCAATTTGCATTAGAAGAGACTGTGAATATCAACCCTAATCGATCATATACGAAAACTTCAGTGCTTCCTATGATTTTGTTAGTATGCAATTATTGCTCCAAACTATTTTGGCCATGTCAAACTGCATATTTGATCATCTTGAAGTTGCTACTATACTGTCATGGGAAGTGATCATGATCATAGATCAGTTCTCTATGTAACACTCGGTCCACAGCTTATCTCATCTAATGAGGAACATCCGAGGAGCTTGTCCGCCAGTCTAATGAATTGGCTTTCTTCCCAGAAAATTTCGGTCTCTCTCGGCGCCGCTTTCTTTCGATGTGTTCCTCAATCAATGTCGACATCGATACTCGGTTGTAATTTGGTTATGTGGCCAAACTTAAGCATGCATCGTCATTGCCGACTGATAAGATGAAATTTTCATTGAATTTAAGGTGCAAATTCATTGTATCACTGCATGAATGTTTACCGACGTTAGATTGTTCCAAATTCTGGAATTTCACAGAATCGTGGGTGATTTCAAGAAATTGATTTCCCGGAAAATTGTGTTGGCATTGTGGAAGTTATTCATCATTATTTACATCGATAAATTGCATAACCAAACCTAAATATATAGTTTTCATCGACTTCTTAAATTTGGGATTCTTAAACTTGCATTACATTTTAATTCTCTTTCCGTACATCCGGAGTGAGATTCCATGCTCCTATGTAGTTGTTAGCAAACTTTGTCTTTCATCATCGAATAGACGGTTATCATCAGAGGACTGCTATTCATCATTAAAACTCATCACTTATTGGACCAACAAAAAAAATTGGTTACCACATATGTTGTTCTCATGTTTTTGTGTTAGAGTATCCCATTTCTGTTGATATTTTGTATCGTTGATCTATCAATTCAATACATCACTTTTGTATGTTTGAAAACTGATAGTCTGATAATGATTTTCAATTCAGTAGGACGACATGTTCTTTAATTCTGGCTTGCATTCTCTGTATGATAGGTTTGTACCTGTCAAAATTGTGACGCAGTTAGATGAAAGCAGAAAGCAAAATGTGCGAACTTAGTACAAAGTCCGAAATAATACTCTGATCTTGAGTAAAAGTAAGACCACCATTAGAGCAAGCATTCACCAAGGCTTCACTCAAACAACTTTCATGAGCACCTGATTATGGGTAATATACAGGAAGTTAGATAATTTTGAAAGTTAGTTCCAACAATAACCGGAAAGGGTTAAAATATCTATCCACTAATTTTAGAACACTAGGTCTATAATAAGTATCAAAATATTTTGCTGAAACTGTTGCAACACTTGATAAGAAAAGCATGTGTTATCAACTCATTTCATCTGATGGATTCCTTATGTATTGAGAATATTATACTTTACGTGGCATTTGGTTGAATTATTTAAAGTTGTTCAGCAATTTAGTTACCCGGAGAATTTCAAAATAAAATAAAATAAGATAATGTAGCGTGTTCTTATCTGCTCTGCAAATGCTTACATGCAAAACTTTCGTAAATATCACATCTCGCTCTAATTTATTGATAGTTTAATAAAATTCTATCTTAATTGCCTCTAGCCGATGTTTTCAAATATCTTTAATCCTAAATTCTCTTATAAATTAGTGAAATCTGTATGAATAAGTATCTGAATGAATTCAATTGCAATGAGAGTTGGTTCATACTGTTTTTCTTTTACGTTGATTTTCATATTTTTTATCACATTTTTTATAGTTCTTTATAGTTTATATTTTTTATAGCTTTTCATATATGAAAAGCAATTATTTATAATTGACATAAACTGCTGTGTGTGTACTAAGCACACTTCCTTCTGAATCATTTTCATCATATGTTTAGAGATGTTGTTTATTTGAAACCAGTTGTAAATAATGATTGTATCTCTGTGCAAACATGTTGACATATGTCTGTTCGTTATGCTCCTTAATGTTTTTTCATGTAATCACTTGCCTTTTGCAAAGTCCCCGACCCGATTGCAAAAATATTGAATTGGATGTTAAAACCCGTATACCTGCATGATTATACAGGTATGTCTGCATTATTATGCAGATATTGTTTAGAAATTCCATTTGCTATGGTGATAATCGGAGAAATGTAATTTAAAATTGTAAATCAGTGTTGGTTTGATAACACAATATGAAAAATATAAGTATATGCCGTATGGTCGACAAACAGGTCATTATTTGCGCATGAACTCACCACAGACGTATGAATATCATGAGTATTGTCCATTGGCAGCAGGTACTTCAAATTTACATGGAAATGCTTAAATAAACCCATTAATCAGTCTGTTAATCAGTCCGAATTTAACAAAACTCTTATCTTGCGCTTGCTTATGTTTTAGAATCACTTCACAAAGTGCACCACGCTTCACACTCAAGTATTATGCATTTTTGTTCAATTTTTATATTAAATGTTGAATTTTCAATAGTTTTCTCTGTTTGAGAAGAACTAATGAAAATTTATCTTATGGATATAATTTCTGGCAATATATCTCAACCAATACACATATGGATCATCTTCAGAAACTGCGTAATTGCATACATCTAGTAGGGATATTTAAAAAATTGAAGAAATGGGATGGATGACATAGAAGAGACATAAACATGGAACACAGAAATGTTAAAAGGTGATAGATCGAATGTAACAGGGATAATAGAACAGTTGAGATAGATTGTGCTGGGATGCGATTTACCAGTAGTAGTATGAATCGCTGAATTGTTCAAAGCCGTTTCTATATTTCATTTTTGGTTTCAGTTTCTTCATAAAGTAGGCTTCTCGGAGCCGAATGTTTGCATTGTCACATACGAGCTTGTGTTGGGGCTACAAGACTTTGAATGTCTGTTCATATAAGTGCTTCCGTTGTTGGAATGCTCTCTACATCTGATGTATAAAGGTCTAACAGTGCTCCCCAAATAGACCTTGTGGAAAATATTATTATTCATCAATTCGTGTTATGTTTTTTCTGTGATTGGGTTTTTCCTGATCTCTGAGAAGTCTGATTCATAAACGAACTAAAAGCAAAAACAAGTAACAGAAAAGAATTTGGACAACTTAGCTATTTCCTTTTCACATATTTTTTTATTGTTTTCCTATACTCATGTCATATTAGACATACTGGCAAATTGCATCCCGCACTCTCTGTCTCAATTGCTCTATGATCCCTGTCAGGTCAAGCAATCATGCTTGATGCTAGCATACGACTGTCATATATCCTATCTGTTCAAATTTTTAAAAATATTTCTGTCAGTATTTCTGCCTGCTTTTATGCCGTGTCTGAAGATGACCTACATGTGTAGGTCGAAATATATCGCCTGAAATTAGGCATATATCCAGCAGATCAAATCTCCTTGGTTCTTCACAAACACAAGAAAGTTTCCTCAACTTAATTTGTAATTTTGGCTATTGTTTTTGGCTGGTAGATTCCGTCAATGTTTCCAAAATATCAAAGTTGCGGTTTTAGTTTTGGGTTTTTGTCTTTGGATTATGAAAATAAAGCATTAGTTTTATTATTCTTTTCTCCTGACTTTTCGTTTCAGTTGACTTGTTCCTATATGAACTGCATCTTATTCTGTATCAGGTTACATATCTGAAAGTTATTGACATTAATTACTTTTATATGTTCTGGACCTTTAATAAGTTAAATTCTTCGATAAATTTCCATCAAGGCTTTGCTTTTGTTTGACTTTTTATTTCTTCCATTTCCATCCTCAAAGCTTTTAGTCATATCGTGTTTTTAAATAATTTACGTATAATTAGGAAGCTTTGTAATCCAATAGAGTTATAAGCTTAACTTCAATTGCTCTAATAGATTGTCAATAAGACGGTTCTCTTTATTCTCCACAGTCTTGAGTATTAGCTCATAAGAGGCTGGAGTTCGTTAGAAACCAATCCTGTCTCCAAGTTATCAGACCGTACTTTTAAGTGGTCCGAGTTGCCCAGACGCTGAGCTGGGCTATGTCATCATTTCCATGTACTTTTGAACATATGAAAGTCAATAAATCAAAGTATTGTTGCTTGGAAATATACACTATGCAAATTGCATAGTGATGAGAGTAATAATGATGTGATGAGGCTAATGTGAGTGAACTCATCTTGGTTTGGTTTTTACAGCATGCACATTCGCACGAATAACGTGAAACAAAGACAGCCGTCATCGTGATCTAGAGATGAGGTACGATGAAATAATACAAACACACAAGCTAGAATTATGGAATTCAAATACTGTTATCGAGTTAGGCTATTGTCTACATAGATAATTGACAATACCGGTATATTGTTTTCAAAATTCCGATAATGCCATAGAGGAATGACACTAATACATCAATCTTCTAGAAAAAAAAATTAAGACTTAAATTAATTGCTTTAAATTCAGGTTTTGCTCTGAAAACATCATAATTAAATATTTTAAAAATCTAGCCATGATATCAACTTTTCAGTGTGTATTCAAATTCTTCATTCCATCAGCTGTTAAACAACAATTTGTAAAACCTGAAAACTGCTTGATTAAATTTTCAAAATGTATTATTTGTCCACGCATTCATAATGCAACTTTTGAAAGCAGTATGATTTTTAAATACCTTTTCCAACATAGTAGAAATAGCGTCTTCAGATTTTAATGATTTTATAAAAGATGTTTATCTTACTTGTACTTGCTTTTACTTTACTTGTAATTGCCTGAAGACGGATGAAGCCATCATACGAATTAGTTTGTCGAATAAACTAAAGAAAAAGAAAAAGGTATTCTGAAGAAATTATTTCAATTCGATTGTTGCGGTTCTCTGAGAAGAAGATTATGAGTGAAGATTTTTCTCAGTTATTGATATTATGCGCACCGAAATAATACTGTAATCATATTATACTTCTGATCAATAACTTTTAGGGAAACACCAAAGAGAACAGCACATTAAGGATGGTATCTCAAGCAATATGCGAAAGTAAAGAGAAACATTAGCTCAGGATTTAGATGAAAAAGCACCTACCATTTCTCGAAATTTAGATATGTCAATGGCACTACGATTTGATATAGGAAATTTTGCGTCTCAGAAATTGATAAGTACTATGGATAATGGATGCACAGTTTGCCAGGCAGCAAAATTTACCACTGAAAAAAATGGTTGTGCTGTACTCTAGGAAAATACAAAGTTGACTTTCCACAGCCACCAGAATTAATTAACTAGTTTTCTAGCCGTCAAAATTTTTTGAAGTACGCAATAGCTCCCGTATTGTTCGAAACCATCGCGCATTGCTGCCTTTTCGCAGAAATTCAGCACTGTATAACAAGAGCTTTGTTAAATTTTCAAAATTCACGTGAAATCTGTCTTGTACTCATGCATGTCATACCGCTTTTGTATTGACGAATAAAGCATTATTATTATTATTAGTTATTGCATCAATCCAGTCCAGAACTCGAGCATTTTTACAATAACATTCGGAAATGCAGCTGTGATTTTCAGATAACGTTCTTTGGATGCAAAGAAATAGAATCTCCAGGTGGTTTTAACCCAAATTTTCGATTTCAAGTCCAAGTTTGCCATTTAATTGGATCTGCTTTGCCGTCAGACGGACAGAAAAACTTGCAGATATATTTCATTCATGGGGAGATGAATCAAATCGATAACCGTATTTCCATCGTTGATGGTTTGCAGATAAATTTGATAGAAAACATTAAATTTTGTCTTAATGACCATAACAATCCTGCTATAGGCGGAGGTTTCATCAAGCATAACATAAAACATTAAGATCCTAAAAAGTATAGTCATCAGTGTCTAAATTTATAAAGATATATCGATGGTATTGACTGTACGTACTTTATATGCATGCATGGAACACGAAGAAAATTGAATAAATTTTACTTCAAACTTGAATAAACCTGTCGTTTGATTATCTCCAACTAAAAATTCTATATTACAGACCACACTCCGCTTGTGTCGGAAATCTAACTCAAATTCATCAAGTTTACTGATTCAAATACCACTAGATAGTGAGAAAAAACCAACCATGACTTACATTGTAGACGCAATACGATACATGCCACGGAGCTTACACATTTGGAAGTTTTAAGGCAAGGTTGCTGCTTGGGTGTTTGGACTGCTTGGGTTTTGGACCCAAGGCTTGGGTGCCAAACCCAAGCCCAAACCTAAAAGACGGAGTAAAACTTCTGTTGCAAGTCTATGTAAGTCTAATATTTTCTCTCTCGGTCTCGTGCTATTTTTTTTGACACTATTACGCATTTTTCATTTGAGTATCTAACCTACTACTTTATTGCTACTGTCACCCAATCACAGCGTTAAGCTGCAGGCTGTGAGAGAAGAGCCAGTCAGTCACAGATTCCTAGAAAAGAGGGAATAATAGCTATCTGGCTGATGATCATCAAGTTCATGATTCACTGCTCCGCAAGCAACACCTATGGCAACGCCTATGTGTCGCAAGGTCTGCTATTGTTATTGTCCATCGATCGACTATACTAAAGGGATGCTGCTGACTTATTTATCGGCTAGCGAATAGCGATACATGGAGGCTACTACGTATTGTTAGAGCCTACACGTAGACCTACCTAAGTAGGCATGTGATTCGATTAATCAGTTGACTAAATACAGGTATACAACAAAAGACAACTGATAAGTGGCGCGGCCAATTGGTAGATATGCCCAAAATATCTAAGCTATCTGCCTAGGTGTACATGTACATATACACTGTACTGGTGCAAGCTTCGGCTTTATCGTAGATAATGTCTATGCTTAATAAGCCCTAACCCATGGCATTATTCATAAGCTTGTCAACAATCAATTAATATGCAAGTGGTAGCTCAAAATGTAGGCCTAGACTTGCTATCGGGAAGTTAGGCTAGAATTAGAAAATGCAACATCATGACGTTCGCATTTTGCTACAGCCTGCGATTTATCGCATAGGCTAATTAGATTAGATTCGTTAGGTCCGACTATATGGACCAAAAATCCATTTCGCCTGGATTGATGGGGTTATATAAGCCTGACTAGCAACCACATGGATAGCCTACCCGGTAACCTATAGTCTAGACACGAATGGCCTTAACACATGGCATAGACAGGCCTAGACACAGTGCCAGTGCATGGCCCGGTTACTATACAGCCGGGTTAAGGCGTAGGCCTATATAGTATAATTTATGTATGGCATAGGCCTATAATAAAGGTATGGGGCCTATGGAATCTAGAATTTTGCATCATGTTTGGCTTGAGTGTGGAGGTCAAGCACTCAAGGGGACCTAGGATGCAATCGTATGGTAGTGGAATTTTGCATATGGTTAGGCTTGGGTCATCAAAATTCTTGCTTGGGCTTAGGGGGTAAACCCAAGCAAAACCCAAGCTACTTGGCTTGGGGTGACCCAACCCAAGCCATATAGCCACCTTGCTTAAGAACTTTCTTGTTCTAGGTGATGTTTGAAAAGCTATGTAATGTCCCAATCCAATGATCGGCGGCTTTCATTTTCCACTCACATATCGAGTACACTTCATTTTGTCGTCGTTAAAAACATGGGCTCACTTTCGGGCTGCATGACCCCAACTTGAAAACGCTGCTGTATACGATATTCAAAGTATAAATAAGCTAGAGGATAATTATCAAGAAGGGATGAGAAAGCATCAAGTTGCATCAAATTTAGTCACGGCATCATGAGAATAACAGTTTTAACACAGTTTAATCATCGCACATTTCGTCCACATATTGTCAAGATTAAATGGAAATGATACAAACGTTCTATCACTCCAAACAACTTTCCAAAATTTCGTCCATTGTATTTCGTCTGACGTTACCTCATCAGTTATCTCTTGAATGTTAGCTTCAACGTCTTCGTTGACGATACCCTCCAGAAAGTGCCAAAATCTCAATCATCTCTTAATCTATCTCGCCTCCGACACCATCTCCTTTTCGTCATGTACCTGCCTCCTCCCAAACTCTTTACCTTTGTCGCTTTCTTTCAACTTACTTCGGTTCCTATGCCCTTCTCTCCTCCCTCATTTCTCAAGATCTTTTACCTCCTCTCATCTCAGAATGACTTCCGCCGGCAACTCACTCTATCCTTGTTGGCGGTAACATTTTGGTATGATGGGTTGCCTCAATGAGCACGAAGATTAAGCCAAGGACTCGCATCATGACCTCTTGGAATGGCTGTTGACGACGACTCGTCGATCAATGCAACGGATGTGATTTGTCATCGGTGATGATCTTCGTCTATGAAATTAAGTTTTTTTTCATTAACCAGCTCCTTAGACGGATAAAATTCACCTTTCTGACTAATGTCTGCCATAGATCTTGTCTAAGATTATCTTGGATTGATGACTATGAACAAGCAATCCATTACTCATATAAAAAATTATTACTTAACTTTCCAACATACTTGCTTTGAAATACTATTTTGCTGAATGAATCTGTAAGAGGCCTTATACATGCATGTATCTTAAATTATTTGTCTAAAACAAGGATAAGCAACAAATGTTTCATCTCCAGTCAATATTTATCCATTAATCCCGTGGCTCAGTGATCATCAGGAGGCGAGCGGTTCAAATCTCACCTCAAGCAAAAAGTCATTGGGGAGGGAGAGCCTGCAGTTCTGCATTGCAAACACCAAAAACTAAAACTAGTAATCAAAGTGGCCCATTGACTCACATGGGAGGGCTTACGGACATCAAAACACAGTTGGAAGGGCTCATTTCGAATTTGATGAAGTACCAACCGGTATATCTTATATTCCATGGAATGCTTTGTAATGGTATCTAAAGGTCGACAGAATAGAGCTAAAACGGATTGCATTTAAAGACCTCAACTTTTTCCAGTTATACTACCAAGAATACATTTGAAGTGCACATAGGCACGAGAAACCGGAGAAAGAACACATCACCAGATGATTTACAAATGTGAAATCAGTGATGAACTTAAAGGTATAAGTGCTGAACTAGGTTGACTTAATTAACTCTCAGAGACCTGAGGGGGAGTCACATTTTTCTATTTCACTTTTTGTCTGAGGATATATCAACCGCTCATGCCCATGTAAAATCATCATTGTTGACAGTGAATCTGCATGTGTTATTTCATTTCAATTGAATAAGTAGAAGTATGGTAGATAGGCCGAGGGGGTCCTGGACTCAGAGGCTGTAGAAATTCCCATCACAAAATTTTACTATCAGATGAAAAATGATTTTGCACATGCCCACGATGGTGTATAATGAGTGAAATGTTTTTATTCAATGTTAACATCATGCTCGTGCATGTGCGTTATACTAGTAGATCGCAAAATGTGAAGATTTTGTTTTTGCAAATGAACGTGTATGACTGGTTGGCTTAACATGAACAACTCAGCAATCAATGTTCAAAATGAAAGCTATCATTATATTTATACTTCAACACTAAAAACAGACTGCTCGCAAACTTTTCACAGCAGTATGAGTTTGAGTTCTCTGCAGCTGTTTTGAGGGTCTTAAATGCAGCAATCATAGCTCAGTTTATGCCTATTTCCGATGGGTATGGATAAATTTGAAACACTGGATAACTATTAGGGATGTGCTGCATGGAATAAATCAATTTCATTAAAATCAACTATCTGAGGTTACATGACGACAGCAGATATCGTAACACCGACTCTTAGTACAACTGATAATGTGCTAAATGTCGTTGAATTACAAAAACACCACATTTTTGCATGTGTTTACTGAGAAGGCTGAAAGACGCTCAAAGGATTAGTAATATCAGCTTGCTACACGAAAACATCATTGTTTTACTTAAAATCAACTTTACTAATGACTTGATATCGATTTAACCAAGCAAACTAAGAACTTGTAAAAGGGGTCCACTGGTTGACATCATTCAACTTCAAGTTGCCGACATTGTGCAGAATTGAGAGAAAAGGAAGTCCATGGATAAAAACGAGCATCCTAGAAGCCTCCCAGAAGTATTCAAGTGTGACCATTCAACCATGAAGACAACTCACATGAGGTGAAATGCTCTTGAACTCGTCGATTCTCATGGTGTAAGAGAATGAACCATTCCACATTCACAGTCTTCCCCGTAAGCACAAGTGATTCTACAGAGTAGATCATAAAAAACAGACTACCTATTTTCTGCTAAATTCAATCGACTCTCATGCCTTCCAGTCGTGTCGCACCATAGCGTGCCATATATCATTCGAGAGCTTGCATTCTCAGCTTTAAAATGAGCTATGATAGACTTATGCATCCGTTATTGTATTTGCTGAGCAGTACTCAAAATATATGAAAATCACTCAATTTACAGATCGAAAGTTTTCAGTAAGAGAACATGAAAGTATGATAATGAATCAGGTATGGGGAGAAAGAGCATTTTCTGAGCTCCTGTTTTGATATGCTGGTCATCAAAGTGGGGAAAAACTCAGTGATATCGTGAAGTTAGCACAAAATCATGACTTTTTCGGCTGAAAATGTTATATTCTCACTTTTTCATCAAAAGTTTTCATGTTTGGTATCTTCAGAATCCTTGCGATGTAAGGAGTGGGAATATCTAAGTTTTATTCAAAAAAAGTTCAATAGTTTTTTCAAGCTTCTTTAACATTTTTTCTCATTTCAGTAAAAGAACACAAAACAATGTCAGATGAACAAAGCTTCAAAACAAAACAATTAGCAAAGGCATGTCTTTGTTCTCTCACAGTGACTGCAGATTGTTTACCTTGATTGTTTGTGCACTTTTGCTGAAATGAGAAATAATGTTAAAGAAGTTTGAGAAAGAACCTAGATTCATAACCTTGGTGGTCGTTAGTTTGAATTATGCTAGACAGGCATTTGGCTTGTCAATTTGAACTTGCGCTCCAGCACTTGACGAACATCAAAACATTGAATTTCTCATCTGATCATCCAGTAGAAAGATTTTTCAATGTTTATTATTCCTCCATGCAGCTCATAAATTAGCGGAAATAGAATTGTCACAAGTTCGACGAACCAAATGAACTCGATGACCATAATATACGATTTCACTTTATTCATCTCGATATACATGACTGTCGATGACTGTCTCTTGAAGTGGTTGTTCAGTCATTTTGGTTGCGTGTTATTGCTTCTGTTTGCGTGGGTAGAAGGTCTTATTGCGTTGTTTGAAAATAAGAATTTGTTATCTGCTCTGTTAGCAATTGAAAATATTCATGTTGGCACGAAAAACAATTTTATATTTTTGTAAATGAAAAGCACAGTGACAAAGTTCAACTGTGCGCTGTTTAGTGAGCTTCACAGTGAGTTCACAGTGAGCTTCATTGAAGCACAATCACAGCAGCGGCAGCTTCATGCTCAGCATGACAAAGTATCTTGTCTCATTCTCCACACTAAATCAGCCTCTTCAACCATGAAAGAGTTGGCGTTTTGTATCATTAAACAAACCTTTGTAGCATTTTTCTAGCTTTCATTAGATTACGTCCACTGTCAAAAGGACGTTGCACATACTCCTCATGCATCCTTCATTCTTCTGTATACATACGGTGCAAATATCTAAACGACAGCGGAATCAACTTGCAATTCATCACATCCTGCTTGATGACGTTAAAAGTCATATGAGTCAGCTCAGAGCTGGAGGCGGGTCTGGGGTCTTGAGCGAGTCAGGTCCGAGCCTGAAATTTTAAATAAGCACAGAACCGAGTTGTACATGTCTCAAATTCATTCTTTTGATCACTCGAATCAGATGATCAACTGAATTCCACGCATCCGTGTTTGATATTTAGCGCGTTTAATCCACCGACTTCGTCTGCTCGCGTATTTCAGGAAAATATGCAGTTTCGGCATAAATAACCAGAGTGTCGATAAATGAATTTCCAAATGTATGCTAATTATAAGCGCTTTTATTAATTCCTCAACTTTGGGCATCGAATGATGTCAGTTTTCAATAGCTTATTATATCTTGTTTCTCCCTAATGTACGTATTCAACACAATTCAGGTGTGCATGTTAGTAACATGATGTACACGTATCATTCAATAATTCATTATTTCAGGTGATCGATTGTAACTAATATTTTCATCAAGACAAGTCAAATGTATTAAATGATGAGTATCTTCACCCGGGCAGGGATTCTGGTACCATCTATGGTCGGGTAAGATGATGACGAGTCCAAGCCCGTACTTTGGTCGTCATTACAAATTTCTGCAAGGAATGAAGCCGAAAATGAGACTTTCATAAAATGATGTACATGTATACCTCACAGACTACTACGAATCTGCGCGTCTGCAGACTTCTGCCTCTTCCTCTTCCTGTCGGATGGGATCAAATAAAAACAGATGCAAATAACAATGGAGAAACAGTTTGAGATTTTCGGTAAAGTGACATTTGTCTACGTTTTCTCTGATTAAATGAAAAAAAGGCCTACTAAGTCTAGCGCCATAACTTTTGACATGGAATTTCTTCAGGTTATCATCCATCATGCGCATGTACTATTATCATGCTTTTGATCGGTGATGTCACAAGAACGTGGCTTACAGCATCAAGTTCTAACAAAAATTAAATCAGATAAGTAAAAAAAAAATAAGCCAACCTTGCTGAGAATAAGTGAATAACTTATTGCTTTACATGTGTATTTCGCCAACCGGCCTCCTGAAGAGATGCAATTTTGGTATTTTAGTATTAAAACTGTAGGCCTATCTCTTGAGAAGGCCGGTTATCGAAATATAAAGCAGTGGCTTTAAGGTTATTCTCAGCAGCATTTGGCTGATTTTTTCTTACTTTCTATACACAAAATACTGCCTGCTGATAATGAATGTTCATTGATAAAAAATGTATCAATATTCAGATGCTTACTGAATCGAAATAAGCTCAACTTCATCGACTAAAGCACATAAACCATAATTGTATGACCTGAAGACATTCCATGCTTAGCATTGTTGCTCTAAACTTAGTGATTGCCATCAAGTTACAGAAAACAGAGACACGTGCAATTTTACTGAAAACAACAACCTGTTTTCCATTAACAGTGTGTTTTTATGATACTGTCTGACAAGAAGAGAAAGCAGATAGGACCAGGCAGACATATATATATATATATGTAGTAGCCGTACATTATTATGTGAAAGTCTCATTTTCGTCATCGCTCCCTGCAAGGCCTCGTTCTGGTGGCCGGACTAACTGTACAACATACAAGTAGGAAGGATAGGAGCACAATGCACATTTTGTACGGTGATATGCTTTGGTTTTCCTGGCGTTGTGCTAAAACAAGTGTGTCACAGCACTCCCGTTTAGCACAATGCCAGGAAAATTGAATTACCTCCTGTTCCTAGCCTTCAACATCATGCTTTGGTTTTCCAAATCGTTATCACAATGTCCCGAGCACCTCCCAAATAACAACCAATTCAGCTTCGCTCTCCTTCGATGCAGTGTTTATCAGACACCACTTCAGTGATATCACAAAGCATTGCTGGTGAATAATAGCTCAGTCAATGCTCTTTTCATTCGATAGCACGCCATCTAAACGCCATCTAATATACCAACAGGCCAGGATTTCATTGTCATATTGTCGGTGCTAATTTTGGCTGAACATTTCTTCCTCGCTTCCTTCTTTCACTTCCTCCTTGCTTTCTCCTCCTCTTCCGTACCTTTCTCCTTTCCTTTCTAATCCTCTGTGCCGCCAGAGGAGGCCAACACGATTCACACGCTTCGGAACTCATCGACAAGGCGAGAAAGGAAGACGAACACTCATGGAAAAAGTGACAACGCCCTCCAACCTCCGTCGCTTTGAAGATATGGGCCGCAAGATTTGGCCCGATACATCTTCACCCTTTTTCCGACACGTCTTCTTCCTCAATGATGAGCCGTCGAAGGAGGCAGAGATAGAGGAGAGATAAAGGTAAAGAGAAAAAGGTGGCCCACGGAGACGCATTAAGAAAGAACACGACGGCTTAGTGTCGGCATAATGTCTTTGTTGTCACTCCGCAGTCATGCTTCAAGGGAAGGTGGAGGAAGAGATAATACGGATTGAAAATGTCATGATTAAAACTAAAATTGGAAAATTTGAACTCAATATTTCATGACTTTCAGAATGTATGATAATTCTATATTGCGGTTTTCAAATGGCCTTTAAAATGCAATCGCAGCAAGATCAACTAAAACTTTCAGAGATTTCCATAGAACTCAAACTTTTGTTTTCCAAAGGGTCCTTTAGACTATATTGTCCACAGCAAGGTCGTAACTGCACTGATGAATTTTTTGATGGCTACGTCTTCAATACCTGATAATTGCTAGCAAAGAGCCGATGAGTAATAGAATGAATGGATGTTCCTTTTTTATCACTTATGAAAGATTCTTTCAGAACGAAGTTGCTCATCGTCCACATACGCGATTAAATAAGTTGCGAACTAGCTCATCGTCCACCATTACTTCAAGAACGAAGTTACTCATTGTCTTCAGCTACCTGAAGAATGAAATTGCTCATTGTGCACAGTTACTTCAGGAACGAAGTTGCTCATTGTCCACCATTACTTCAGGAACGAAGTTGCTCATTGTTCACAGTTGCGTCAGGGACGAAGTTGGTCATTGTGCGCAGTTACTTCAGAAACGAAGTTGGTCAATGTCCACCATTACTTCAGGAACGAAGTTGCTCACTGTGCACAGTTGCGTCAGGAACGAAGTTGCTCATTGTGCACGGTTGCGTCAAGGACGAAGTTGGTCAATGTCCACCATTACTTCAGGAACGAAGTTGCTCACTGTGCACAGTTGCGTCAGGAACGAAGTTGCTCATTGTGCACGGTTGCGTCAAGGACGAAGTTGGTCATTGTGCACAGTTGCGTCAAGGACGAAGTTACTCATTGTGCACGGTTGCGTCAAGGACGAAGTTGGTCATTGTGCACAGTTGCGTCAAGGACGAAGTTACTCATTGTGCACAGCTGCCTCAGGAACGAAGTTGCTCTTCGTCCACATGCGCGATTAAATAAGTTACGAACTTGCTCATTGTCCTCAGCTATCTCAGGAACGAAGTTGCTCATTGTGCACAGTTGTCTCAGGAACGAAGTTGCCCATTGTGCACAGCTGTCTCAGGGAAGAAATTGCTCATTGTGCACAGCTGTCTCAGGAACGAAGTTGCTCATTGTGCACAGTTACTTCAGGAACGAAGTTGCTCATTGTCCTCAGCTACCTAAGGAACGAAGTTGCTCATTGTGCACAGCTGTCTCAGGAACGAAGTTGCCCATTGTGCACAGTTACTTCAGGAACGAAGTTGCTAATTGCGCACAGTTGCCTCAGGGAAGAAATTGCTCATTGTGCACAGTTAATCCGGGACGAAGCTGCTCACTGTCAAGTGGTTCTTCCGGAACGAAGTTGCTCCTTGTCCCTTCAGGTGATGCAAAAAGAATGAACTAGATATACATGTAAATGATTGCAGGCAGAGCGCCATGGGCATGAGATTGAGACTTTTTTAGTTACCTTTCTCAATCTCATGAACTATAAGCTGATGAAAGGTGCGCTAGAAGTAATTATAAAGAATGTGACTAACCCTCAATGTAACGGTATTCCACCAAATTTCAATATGCCAATATAAAAATCTCATTCAGGTTGTTTCATGAATTTAGTTTTATTTATTCACCTCATAAGTTCAAAGAAATACTCTCGAAGCACAAAGATATTGTGTCAATGTGAATGATAGCTTGTAAAGACTATAAATCAGCATGACCAAATTAGATTTCAAAGCTGGAGCGCGTCGCTTGTTCAATTATGAATAAGATATGCCGCTGGCTAAATCAGGAATCAAAAAATCTTGAAGTCGATATTTCGGTATTCTTCTTACACGGTATTCTCTTCGGTACAATCTATTAATATTATCTATTAATCAATAAGTGCAATAGAGCACGAAGGCGGAATGATGAACAGTGCATAAACAGATAGAATTGACATGAGTTAAATTGCATGAACAGTTATATTGTTATTATATAAGAAGTCCAGCAGTTTACACTCAAATATTTTCAAAGAGCTGGCGACATCGATTTCTTGAAGAAGTGCATTCCATAGTCATCCATAATCCTTTGGGAGAAAACATTGAGGTGACTGTTACGACTACGCGGTTGTCTGCGGAGTTTCGGACAGTTATCACGAGTAGTTAAAGCATTTCGGATGACAAAAAGTACTTGGATCACAGGGCGTGCGGTGATTTATGATTTTTAATAGGCATGCTTCCGCGAGATCCATTACACGTCGAAGACATTGGAGGAACGGTAGATTTAAATATCTCAATTGCTCTTCGTAAGGAATGGAAGTCAAACCACGAATACAGCGAGTCAAATTCCGCTGCACACATTCAATCAGAACAATGGGTGGTATGCACGAATGAAGTATGTACTAGGGGTAGTTGGACTAGGTAGTTTAAACTAGATTTGGAAAAGCATATGCACCAATGATAGTATAAACTCGGTCATCCTTTCTAGGTTGTAGTTAGTATGCGCCTCCGATTATTTATACGTGTAGAAACGGAAAGATTTTTCTCCAATATTCAGTCACATGGGTAATTCTCTGCTTTTACTTGAAGGTCGTCTCAACAATCCTAAGTTTTTATTGGTTATCGTGACTTAACGCGTCATTGGTAACACTCGAGCCTGATGAATTTGCAAACGCATTCGAACGACAGCAATTCGCGAAACCTACCGCTTATAACTAACTGTGAGCCAAACTGTGACCTATGGATCGCGAGAGTGAACATACCTTTTTGAATTTAATGGAAATTAATCAAGATGCAACTTTACGTGGCAATACTGTGCAGATTCGCGGGAAGAGGAAACGAGCCTGGGAAAACATAACTTCGGAATATTCGGCTGCATCAGAATCTCAGGAGAATCGATCAACAGAGGTCCTTCAAAAGAAGTGGAACAATTCAAAAAAAGACAAATTCTTTGTGTAGGCATGTGCCATTCGCTTCTATAAAATTATTCAAAGTAATAAGGCTTTCATTCACGATTTTAAAGAGAATTTCCAGGTTTCTTCTTCTGAATATATATTTGGTATCATCTGCAAAGATATTCAATTCTTGAGGAGGGAAAATTTTTGAAGGTCGTTTATGTATATGAGAAATGCATGAAATTGTTGTAAGCTCTAAATCAATTGAATACTATTTGGAAATTTATATAGCAGTTTGCATCTAACATACACGTATTTGTACATGTTTGCACATTGAAGGAGAAAATCACTTATCAACTATTACTATTGCATGATAATCGTGTTTCCCTCATACATTGTGTTCCACCATAGAATATAGCATCTAACTTTGCGAATTGTTCACTGCTGACTTTATACAAACTACTCCTTCATAATGTACTAAAGTAATTTAATAACTTAAGAGCGTACATTGTCATTTTGATATACTGATGCGGAATTCTGAAGCGGGATTCCTTATTCACCAGTACAAACTGTAGGCCTATACTACATGTATATGCAGGTTATTTCGTGCTTTCATTTACATGCTTGTTACGGTAGATGCATTTTGGGTGCAACCCACTTCAACAATAGACAATCTATGCCTCCGCGACAACTAACATTTATCATGCTTTGTCATTGTGTTGATTCATTGTGGTTATGTGAATTACAGTTTCTAAGTTCATCTGATGTGCTTTTGAATGTCCTTTTATCGTCATTTACGGTCAATTGTGATAGCAATTTTCTAACACTTCTGCTTGTTTCATTAAATAACCATCAAATAAGATTATTTCAATTCCTATTGGTACTACTATTGATTGTATTTCATGTCTAAACGAGTAGCATCTTCTTCCTTAAATGTTTGTAATGATATAAGAATAAGAAAAAGAAATAATGCCACGTCAAAACAAAAGGAAGATTTGACAGTGACATTTCGAGATGTTTTATAAAAATTAAATCAAAGCTATGTAGGCATGATGAAACTCAGATCCTCCCTGTTCTTAATTGTTCAGTGCTGTCCTTTGATACACCTTCCACTTGAATTGCCCTCCTTTTGGCGGTACTAACTAATGAAGAAATTGAAGGTGTGTTGACATCTTGCTACCTAGATAACACACTTTCCAAGCATCATGACAGACAATGCGGTGCCTGAGAAGAAACGGTGAAATTGCATTTATATTGAAGCCAATGAAATATTCAATTTTGTGCTCGCCATATATCGT
Source organism: Prostheceraeus crozeri (assembly GCA_907163375.1). Lineage (NCBI taxonomy): Eukaryota > Metazoa > Platyhelminthes > Polycladida > Euryleptidae > Prostheceraeus > Prostheceraeus crozeri. The sequence goes on along the minus strand of CAJQUW010011297.1, from coordinate 120,073 downwards.
TAAGTAATTCATACACAAAATTAATGTCCAAAAATACACATTATTTAGCAGAAAATATAAAAAGATGTGCATCACCATCAATAATTAATTAATTAATTAATCTTTACCTTTGATAGCATACCCTTCTTGCAGTGTTTACAGGCGTCTACATAGACTGCGAAGGAAAGGAAAAAATATCAAATGTATGTTTATGGATAAAAATGCTTCGGCATTGCTTTTTCTGTGGTAAAACTAAAACTATCAAATACATTATTCCAGCATTTTGCATCGTTTCTTTTCAATGGAACAACTTATCAAATGAAAAATCGTCAACCTGAAAAACTGTTTTGATTTATAAAATAATGCACCTGCCATGTCGATAACATGGCATTCGCAAATTTTCTAAGTTGTATGCTTATCTCACTCATATTACTTAAATTTGTTGACTATCCAATTTCTTGAAAGTATTCTAAACTTTCGCAAAGCCATGGATAGACATAGCCTATAACAGAAGTGGAACCGGTCGCCGGTTGATCGGTCTGAAGAGGATTTTTATCTGTTTAACTTGAGCTGCTTTTATCTGTTATCACCTACAAGTAGTGATACAAATGGAAAATTTTCAAATTTATTTTTTGGTGATTGACGTTTTTGCCTTTGTTTTGGAGACTTATTATAGTCGTTTGAAAAGACTATGTAATATTCAAAGACCGAAAACTTCTCTATCATCCCTGCATGTTAACTTTTGGAACCATCAACTGCATCCCTTCCATGTCTATTTCAGATCTTTCCAAATGAAGTTCAGACATTAGATGGATTTCAGATTTCTCTAGCTGAATTCCAGATAACTGTCAGAAGCTCAACTTTGAAAAGATCTTAAATTCAACTGGAGATTCATGTGGATCATATCTGAAATTCATTTGGGCAGATCTGAAATCGAATTGGAACTATCTGAACCATCTGAACTAGAAATGGAAGATGTGTATCCTCAGCGAAGATGTCGGACAATAGGCCAGAAGTTAGGGGCTATCATAGATATTCTTTTACTCATCACAGATATCTTTATTGACCAAATATCTAACGAGTTTACTCTTTATGTCTTCCAATATGGTCGCTCATGAATGCTGCGTGGACTACGTGCTTATACTTCACTTGTTCATCAACACATGAAGAATTTCTTTCACTGAACCACGCTGCATAATAAAGCTTAACTTTCAAGCTAATAAGCAAACTCCAAATAAAGTACATTATTTTTGCTCCAGATCTTTCACATTACATGAAATTATACTAAAAGGAAGATTCACGTTATCCCAAACGGTGTCTGTGTGATAATTAAAAATGCTAACAAAATGCCACAAGCCACTGGTGGCAAAGGAATGTTCAAAAATCCGCGGACGGAGCTCGAATTCCTACGATCACTTTAATCGAAATAATGATGAAATTAAGAGTTTTAGACCCAGTTTATTGGTACGTAGCTTCCACGGCAGTGGAACCGCTCAAATTATAAGGCCTATCAAAAAAAAATCAAAACTTTCAAAATTTTCCAAAATTTTCCAATTTTTTCCATAATTTTCCGGAAAATTTTCACCACTACCTACAAGGGAAACCAGTCAGAATTTTCATCTTTGAGTCAATTACCCAGAAAATATGCGATTGCGGCATCTTCTGCTGAGAGCGAGCGAATTTTTTCAGTACTGGTGATGCTGTTGTGTCTTCAAAAAGAAGCAGTCTTTCTCTAACGACTGTCGAAGGTCTGGGAGTTCTGAAGGAAGCGCCGCTTAACGGACTGTGGTAATATCATCATTGGGGAGCCTAATTTTCTTTTTTATTGTTCATATCTAGATGACAAGGCATAGAAATTGACAACAATAAAACCTCTAGAATGGAAATTAAGCTTCATGCAATGCACAATAACGGCACATAAATCGCACGCATTTTCACTTGGATGCACCTGCCAACGTCTGTATCATTGGGCTAGAATCAGTCACATGAGTAAATCGAAGCTTTTCATTGGTTATTCATGCCCCAACTTAGTTCCCCCGGATGTGTCGCGACCTTGAGTCAATTTCCATTCTACCGAACTTCAGATAAACAGTATATTTCTATGTGACAAGGTATAGAGATACTTGCATTTGTTTTCATTCCAAGATAGTTGCTTTCAATAATATTCTTGTTTTCTTTTTTACGATGTGCATGTGCGCGACTTGTATGCATGTATGAGACCCACCTGACTGTCTAGTTCTAACAATAGCTGTACTTAATTTAGACTCTTAGTAAAGCACTTCTACTATAGTACGTTAAAATAGATATTTTTTTCTTAACAAGATTCTTGATAATCAGTTAGTTTGCTGTATATACATATGTAAGGCATGCAAGCATGCATTGGTTTTACAAATTCGCCGGTCGACCGGCCGGTTGGGTACCGGTCGAATCACGTGACCGGCTGGTCGGGTCACAAAAATCTCGACCGGTTCCACCTCTGGCCTATAGGGTCACCGCTTCACCTGTCTTAATCTCCTCTCGCTCTATTTAAAACATCATCATGATTCCTATCTGTAAGTCAACTGTCTACATGTATAGGCCAATCATACAAACTAATTGCTGCAATTTCAACTTTAGTTAAAAAACACAAGGTATTTAAAACCATGCTTAAAGGCACGGGTAAAGAAAAAAAAATTTGAAAATATAATTGAACAGCTTCACAATTGTAGGTATATTGTTCCAAAAGTCGCGCAAAACTTCAAGGTGTCATTCATATTTAACATTCGATTATTTAGACTTGCAATTTTTTTGTGCAGCACAATTCATATCAAGAAATTTGCATGCTATATTTGATTTTATCACATGTGTCATACAATTTCCAGCTTTAGCTTCTAGATTAGAAAAGAAAAACGAGAGCAAGTGCAACATATCATTGTACATCTCAAAACCTGTAATGCTGTTAATGATTTCATTTGTGTTATTTCTGGGTTTAATATGAAAAATGGCAACAAGAATATTTTGTCTAATGGTAATGTTGATGAGAGAGAAGTTCTTGTTATTTCTTTGAATTGTTACAATATCGAACTTCTCTATCTTCATTCCATTCTCTCTCATAATTGTGCTAAATCGTGTCTTCCTGTTAATATTCAGCACCTAAATCCTCCAAAAATATTTTATAAGTTAAATGATCCTATTTCACCATGTGTTTGTAATTATAATACGTTTTTGAAGAATTTATCTCAAAAAGATGTTATACGCATCATTTTTCATTATACGTATCATGTCGAAAGATTGTACTGTAGTGTAGTGTTAAATCAGACTTTATCCGAACCACGGACATATCATTACTAGTAATTTGAATATCGTAGAAGATTCTGTGATTCTTGATTTCATGAGCAAAGGTATCAAGTTTCGTGTTCAGTGTATTTTACCTTTTTCACGTGCAAAATCTGACTTCAGTGAGGTTGTTGATAACCATATTTTAAAGTTGTCAAAAAGTATCAAGATTCCGGTTTCTGAGTTTTCACAATAGGCAGACAATCGCGTATGCATCAAGATCATTAAGTTTTAAAGCAAGCTGCTGTGTCTTCACGCGATTGGGCTCGTTGTCGTAGCACCATGCGCTCTTTGCAAGAAAATTTCATTGTAACCACTGTTGACAAGGCTTCTGGTAATTTTTTTTTACTTGTAAAAAGTTTTATTTATCTGTTTTATTGAAAGAACTTGGTTTTAGCATGCAATCATTTCAACCAGTGGGTAATATAGCCTGTTACCTTTGTTAAGCTTCAGCTCCTGACGTTGTTGCAGATTATTGTGGTAAATTGAAAAAACATTTTGACATATCATGCCCAGCTTCAGATGAAAAATTGCTTGAGCTCTTTTGAATTCCAAAATTGGATGAAGAACCCTTTATGTTTCGCTTCATCGTAGGAGCCCGTGATTGTACCACGAAGAGTCTTTCTGTTATTCTCAATAAAGCCCTGTCAGCCATAAGATCTAATTTTGCGACTTATTATTGTGACAGCATCCAGAAAAACACCGGGTTTGATTTTTCTGGAACGTCAAATCTTCCAGCGAATTTCTTAGAAAGCTTAATGCGTACAGAGTTCTTCTGTACAAGCCTTTGATTTTCCAACTCTGTACACGAATCTCAACCAACAACAGGTTGTCTCACATTTGTTTCTAATTGCACTCTATTTGTATATTTGTAGTCTATGTGATATTGTTTTCAATTCCACTTCAAGAAAATATGTGTGTGTTGGTTGGAATAAATCATTTCCTGCTAAGAAAGCTTATAATAGTTACACTTGTTTTGACATTGATAAGTTTAAAGAAGCTGTTCATTATATTGTGTCAGAAGTATATGTCACTTTTGCTGGCAAAGTTTTCAAACAAGTTCGAGGTCCTTCTACAGGAGATACGAGCGTAATCGTAGCCCTTTATAAGCAGATTTTTTTAGTACATTGTGAATTTGTTTTTATGAAGTCTTTGTTAGTAGAAAAGAAATTTTGGCTTGCAAGATTGTTGTCAAGTTCACCTCGCTATATAGATGACATAGGTCATAAACTATCGTCACTCGGAAAATTTACTTCCCAAAATATTTCCCAGTGACCTCAAGCACGAAAGAAGTGGTGATAATGATAAATCCACTGAATATTTAGACGTAAAGATCAATATTATTTTAGATTTTTTACGCACGTCAGTATATCATAGAGTGGACTATTTTCCTTTTCCTGTAGTGTTGTTAACTTTTCCAGATACCATCATCCCCAGAAGGATGGGTATTCCTGTATTCACGAGCCAAATAATTGGAATTTTACGCATTTGCTCCCATTTTCAATATGTTGTTGAAAGGAATACTAATATTCTTGTTAACATTCGTTATTTTGTTACAGATTTACGTCGTGGTGCCACGCATATTCTGTGTAAACATATGAATTTGTTACAAAAGTTTAGAATTTTTTCATGTAAAAAGTTTTTCGATCGTTGTATGTAATAGGTGTCAATGGGTCCACCGTTCTACAGCGGGGGTCCGCCAACCAGGGCATACAGGAAATTAAAGGACCCGAAATGCAAAGCTGGTTGGTTTTCCTGCTGACGAGCCTAAAATGTGCCTCACTGGAATCGAGATTTGTGTTTGACAATATGTAATTTTCGTTCGCCATTGTTTTATCATAGCTGTGAATTTCTGTATTTTGATATTAAAAAACTTTGACTTTGCCTGGTTTGCCAATGGGAATGCTCATCAGTCCTCTTAAAGACTACCTAAATTTCTATTATTATATAAACTTCGAAACTATTTGTACATATTTTATAATTCAACGTAGCAAAGTGCGTCAAGGTAACAAAGTTAAAAAACAAGCTAATGATTAGTTACTTTTCAATAGGTACAAAGTATGATTTAAAGAAAATTTTTATATCCTAAAATGTCTAAAAATTTTAAAAATACTTACTAGAAGGACAAACAACGCTTCTCCTCTCCTCATGTGTAATGAATTGGCGAGTAAGTCGTTCTGTTCAAAATTATCTTTATCACTTATATATTGAAAAGATCCTATTTAACAGTCTGACAATTCAGATGATAAGAGGACAGGTCTGTTTCCAATCAAAATACCAGATCTAGCTAACAACACAGCGGGATTACGCTATCTAAAATCTACCAAGTGTGTAAGAGAATTAATATTAGTTCCTCAAGCTAAAACGTGAAATAGAATTTTACAAAATATGCATACAAATTATTTGACTATTTTTAATGAGGTCATCAACAGGAACTTGGTCAGGACGATCGCGTTTCGACCGCTTAATCCTGGACGCTCAAACCCGACCAAGCGCGGTCCTGTACATTTAAGATGCACAGCCTCAAAAATTAAATTTATAATAGAGAAAGATTAGCATCTATCAAAAAAAAAATAGAGTCACTATTGACTGAAATGTACCTCAGGCATTTGAAAGAAGGACAGAGTTCAGCCAGTAGAGGTCAAGAGGCGGGGACATAATCCACCTTCAACTCAAGACGTGCTGCAAAAACAATTCAACGTAGCAAAGTGCGTCAAGGTAACAAAGTTAAAAAACAAGCTAATGATTAGTTACTTTTCAATAGGTACAAAGTATGATTTAAAAGAAAATTTTTATATCCTAAAATGTCTAAAAATTTTAAAAATACTTACTAGAAGGACAAACAACGCTTCTCCTCTCCTCATGTGTAATGAATTGGCGAGTAAGTCGGATAATGTTATACATCATCTGAAATTATATTTAATCAGTAATATGGTACATGTTGAAGAATGCAACTCATAACAGATTACGAAGCAAAATGTTCAGTAAGAAATATTTTCCTAGTCTACGAAACCAAAGAATCCAACCTCAAAAAACAAAATCAGAAGTTTTAGTTTTAGTTTCAGAAGATTCATAGGATTGATGTTCTTAATCGTGATCCTCCGCGGAAACTCGTCGTTTGCAGGGATGAAACAATGGCATGCATACGGTCTTCACAACACACGAAAGGTAAGCCTACAACCCGACCTCTTTAGAGTGAGTGGGATGGTCCTACCAGTCATGATGTCCTTTAGCGATGTCCTAATCAAATAAGGCGCGATTAATTGGAATGATTCATGACTGCGATCTTGTGTCAAATGTTGAGACGCCTCATCCATGAGGTATATTTTGGCGTTCCAGGGACCTTTGTGGACTGTAATTGAAAAGCATGTTAGAACAGATCCCTCTAATGTGACCGGAAAAATTGGAGTCAGACATTAAGGCGCTGAATAGGCCAGATTGTACACATTATTATGCATTGTTATCATGCACACTCTTTCAAGGATGGATTTCTGTTTCCATGACAAGTTCCGCTGAGTTAAGTGGGCGATTGCGGAAAAGCTATAAGGTTTTACTGACGATCACAAGCAATCTTGTAGGCACACAGTGCTTCCGAAGCGGAATAGCCGGTGTCAAAGTGAGGTTCAACGAATCCAACAAGCATATCCAGAAGAAAACCTTGAAGAAGATTCAGACGGTGAAAGGTACAAGTTGCTAGATAAAACGAATGCAATTCAGACATAGGCGAACACTCCACCAATCGGCTATCCTATGCAGCAACGGTAGAGCAACATTGTGAGGCATTCACATGAAGTCTATTGTCATGTGAATTTTTCACTAGAATAATAGAGGCTCATGGCATTTGTATATGGCGAAATGAGGACGTTCTCTTCATGCACTTTATCAATATCATGGCAGAATACAATGAAAAAATTGAATATGCCATATGAAATTCTCCGATTTGAAGTTCATCTTAAAAAAAATTGCATGAGTAAATTGAGCAAATGACAAAATAGAAGAAAGTTCCTGCCTTTTAAAGTTTTACGCGACTTTTGGCCTGATAGAGCGCACGTCACATTTTCAAATGAGTGATTTTAAAGTCACCTTTGAAAACAGTGTTCCGGAAAATTTCACACAGCACGGTTTTAAAACCTAGTTTTATAGGCAGTTTTCATGGATTGCCTTAAATGAGATATTGCTTTGAAATTGCTATATTGTCCCTTTGACAATCAGGTATTCAATCGTTCTAAGAAGCCTTCTAGTATTCAGTAAAATGTATTTGTGGTAATCATGCCTTATGCGAGTGTGTATATTATATGTTAGGTATGTTTAGTGAGCATTATCGCATAAATGCATAATTAGTGATTATCAAATCCATCTTGAGGCTAACAACAGACTTAAGAAAACTTTTAAAGCCTTAGGTTGCATAAGCAAATTTTTTGACGAGCTTTATCATTAGAAAATTTCTAGAAAAGGAAAAAAAATGATTTGCTTCTTGTTTTTTGCGCAAAATAACATGTTGCAAAGCACGGTTTAATGAAAACCATCATGCTTTCAACCTCAATTCAGAGTAAACTGAGAATGTATGTGGTCTACTCAACGATTTACAGGAAGACGAAAAATTAAAAAAAATTGACATGAACAAGTAAGGTGCAAGGATGGAAACAATCTCCATGAGTCTATGGACGAATTACCGGAAATTTCTTTCATGATCAGCGTCACGTTGGAACAATTTCCTCACAAAGCAACAAATCAAATCACATAATAATGTACTATCAACAGGATGGGCTACCATAATCCTTAAGCGAGCAGAAAAAGTTATGAACTTCTTGTCTGTGATGTAGCTATAACAAGTCTCGGTGTATGACTGTTCATATGTTGCTTTGTAAGCAGGGTAAGTGCAAGACACAAGCAACTACTATATACTGTAAATTGCATTTTTATAAATAGATCAAATTGCCGAGCAAAAGATGTACGGTTGGCATGATTCGAACTCAGGTTAACTAGACCTCTGTTTTACCAACTGAGCTACAACCGCTTACATGCGACTGTGTCAATTGGCAGGATCAAACCCTCACCACCACTTTATGTGACAATGGACACATATTACAGATGAAACATTGATAGAAGAGTAAATTATGAATAGAATGATGACAATGTTTCTTCTTAGTTGAATAATCAGTGAAAGTTTTGAATTTTAATATTTTGCATAATCAATACCTACTGTTCAGAAGCATCGAAGTATTTATGAGATTATTCAAACAATTAATGCTTGATTAGTTTTAGCAGTTTACTGAAGATTCTTTAAAGGGAATGCTGGTCTATGGGAATTAGAAAAAATATGCTTGTCAAACAGCAACATATTGCTGAAGACAATAAATGTTCTTCTTTATTGCACACATAACCAGAGAAAACTGACGGCTGATTTCTGAATAAACAACCTGCTGCCAACTCAGGGATGGGATGTTGTCACTCATTCAGTTTTTCATGAATGAGATGCCATTTAATTGTCCACATCAGTGTTTCCGACATATTTCCCTTCTCCTGATTCCTATAACTTCATAAGTCCTCAAATTTCTCTGCAACCCGCTACTCATTCATACACATAGCTTTCTGCCCACTGTCAGGTCATCTGATGCTTCCTTTTCCACAATTCTCGTCTCAAGACATTCCTCTTTGTTTGGTCACAAGACTTCTGATTCTTAAAAAAATCCAGCGTACCTTTTCTTATTCTTCCTATGGGTCTGCTTCCTTCAATGCGGTCTTCATTAATGATGTAAAATTACCAGTAATTTTTAATTTGGGTTATTATTATCGGCAACTATTACCATTATTTCTAGTAATAATTACCGCTTACATCACTTATATATGTAAATTTACCCGTGGGTCCAATTATATGGTGGGGAAACTATTACCATAGATTAATACCGGTAATAATTGCCGCAATGATGATGATGGTTTTGCGTCACTTCTACCCCATACTGAGGGCTTGGAAGGTGCTGACATAGTCAGACTTTTATCTGGAGCATTGTGATCCTTTAGTACGGACGCCCTTCCTGGCGATTTTCAATGACATTTTCGGGGTTTGACATCTGGACCGAAAGATCGCTAGGTCAAACACTTAACCAATATGCCACGGAGACCGCAATATTATCGCGAATCATTCACTTCTATCAATAAACCATCATGTCGAAAGATATGTCCAAATCACTGATGCTGCTTTCTCCAGATTGCTTTTAGCAGGCATTTCTCTTCGCACGATGTTCTGTCTAACTAATGCTGCCCCTAGTCTTCATATGTCAACCCTCCTTAAAGTCCACGCCTCCGTCCATGCAACAGCACACTCCAAATTAAAATTTCTCTTGTCTGTTTTCGAACGTTCTTATCCTTGGAGCTTCTCAAAACTCCATATTCTCACAAAGCGCTGATTTTGCAATCGCTATCCGTTCTCTAATTTCTCCATCTTCTGACAGCGTGCTCCCCACATATTTGAAATGGGACACTAATACTTGTCCATTCACGATGTTAGCCGGTCAGCTAATTCTTCCAATACGCATCCCTTAACTCCTTTTAGTCACTTCCAATTAAGAGTCCGCAAGCAATTAAGATTAGCGAGCGGTCTAATATTTTCAACCCATTTTATGATTTGACTCTAAAGTAGAAAAGTTTTTTTATTGATTACTGTTTTCAATGACAAATAGTCTTGATCCCGCCAATTATCTTTGACTTTCATCATGCAATTGATGGGGCAACAAAGAGGTCGTGGATATTCGTGAGTTCAAGTTCATAAGTTGCATATGCTTTGCATAGCAATTAGTTCATTAAGTTTATCAATTTCACTCATGTTGTATATTAGCCTATACGAATCATAAGATGACACTGCGAAGCAAAGTTTCCACGTATACATCGCATGAGACTTTCCGACTTCTCGAAAACTTCTCCCTTCGACTTCACATCGCATGAGAATGGTTCAATTCTGTCTTGTTTTTGGCATGTCCATGAGGTTTAGAAAATCATTGGAACAAAAATTCATTTATATGTGAGCTTAATTAAGTTTATTCTATTTTCCATTTATATCAATTTTGCGTAGGCTATGTGAAACTGTAAAGCATATTCCGACTGTATTAGTGAAAGAGCAAAGAAATCATCCTGCACTGCGTGTGGAAATGTAGAAATTTTATCAAGCGTCGTGCGATTTTCATGTGCATTCCGTCGATCGCTGCATAGCAAATGTACTGAATAAATAAATACAGTAGTTACTTTGAACAAAGATCTCGAGATCTCTTTGAGAAGGATACAGAGCGCGAAAAAATAACATTTCTGTAAGTAATGTTTACTTTCTTCTGAGACTACTAGTAATTATTGAATAGTATGACTTTATCAGATGTTTCACAGAATGTCGTGAATTGTAATGTAAATAAATCTTACAGACCTTAAATTGCTTTTTAACTTTTCAGACAAGGTTAATGTAAAAACAGTATTGACCAGCATGCATGTAAATGCTGTTGCTTTCTTTTCAATCCAGTTTGAAGACCGAACAAGCAACAGAACTGTATAATTTTGAAGTTTGCGAGAAGCCATAAACTTCTAGATTACGTGATAAAAATTGTCGAAAGACTTGAGGCAACATTTGATACTTGTATTTGAGACAAAGACAGTGGAGGATGTAAATAAAGATTATAAACTCGTGCGAAAATTCAAAACTGAAGACATCTATGATAAGTGTAAAATTTCTATGGCAGCTCCTATCTTCTAATGTACAGAAATTGTCCGATGTCTTCGTTGAAGACAAGTTAGATATTTTCTAAATCTTAACATGCGGAGATAGGGACGTTTTCAGTCTTTGAGCAATGCTGTAAGATTATATAGCAAGGATTACAGCGGTTAAAATTTTCGCTTAACTGGTTAACATAAATATGCCAAAATCAGTCAAAAAGATTAGCTATGCTTCACGTTAGAGCGTGAGAGTTTGCTTACTAATCGAGCGAATTATCATCAAGCATTCATTTACATGTATGTAGGATAGTGGCGTCTTCTCCGTACCTGCGAGACCTTCGGCGCATCCTAAATAATAATTTACCAGCATTTATAAAAATGAAAAGTGTCATCATTCATTATATTTCATTTAAACTCGATAGCTTCTCGTGGTAGCTGTCCGTCTCAAAATCAGACGCTCAACCTTAGAGTGAACAGTTTTGCTGCGCGTACACGAACCACAGCTGTTTTCCTCTAACGATTAGACACGTGTGTTCAGACGAAGCGAAAGAGAGTTGTGTGCGTGTGAGGCAGCAAGCGCACGCGCCCGCACCAATATCGGCTTTCCCGATAGACATAATGCTTTGCCTTCTCCAGTTTTTACAATGAAATTCTCCGTTATTCTTGATCGAGGCTTGGTACCTAAATATAGAAAGGGAAGCGCAACCCAATTGTTCCTGTCCTTCGTTTCTCGTCGGAGAGGCCAATACGTCAATAATAGCAGCTGACTGACGTTCAGATAAGACTGTGATCAGATGATGAGCGTTCGCCAATGAGTGCAGAGTAATCTGACTCGAACACCCAGATTCGGTAGAATTCCATGATTTGTTTTTGCGTGATTGATATGACGCTATGTTTAGTACTGTATATGAGCTCATAATCACGCCTTTCGTTCGAAGGGAATATACTGAAAAGATGACAGTCGTCAAGCAAGGTAGGCCAACACCTGATTTCAAAATTGAAAGTACTCACAGGGAAAGAAATAAGAAATACACAAGACATTTTAATGCATCAAAGTTCAAACACATGAGTGGCTGACCAGCCGTGAGAAACGCAAGAAACTGTTTCCCTTCCTCCTTTTTTCTCGAGAAAATGTGGTCTGGACAGAGAGGGGATATAGTAATCTCAGCTCCTTGAGTAAGGCGGTTAGGCGACATGAGCAATCAACTTCTCATGTGCACATTCACTTGGCATTAAAAAATGTTCGGGAAATTGTTATTAAAAATTCATCTTTTATGAAAATTAATGTTATAACATAAAAAAGTCTGGCATAGAAATAGTATTCCAATGCCGAGCGAAGGCCTGTGGTCTGGGAGCACGCGACGCCACTGACGTAGGCCTATCTATTAGAAAAACTTTAAATCAAAATAAATTTTGCATCATTATAAGCTTAGTTGCGATTCCAGTAAGTATCATAGTTGGAGTCAGGCCATCATAGTCAGGTCAAAACTGAACGACGTGTACCTGTAAAGGCACGAAAATTCGCCTTGTACTTCTCTTTTATTATTCATTATTTTCTTTTATTTTATTACTTGCTTGATGAAATTTTATACACGTTTATCGCGATGAAAAACTTCCCTAATAGTCTAGAATAATAGAGCAAGACGTCAGACAGCTTGATGGCGATACTTGATTGGCTGTCTGAGCTTGTACGCGTGTTTGTCTGACGTTTTGGATGTGAAGATCATGGATATACAACATACTTAGTTTATAATGGACTAGTGTTGGGATACTTGGTTGAATTTCCATAAAAGATAAATATTTTTATTTAACCGCAGTTAAGCGGTTAACGTAAATTAGCCAGTTAAGGATTGTTTAACCGGTTAACCGCTGCAATCCCTGTTATATAGTATTTGATTTAAGAACTAGACATGTTTGATATCTAGGATTTTCAACTAAATTTTTTGATGAAAAGAAAATCACTACTTCAACTGCCTTGAAATTAACATTAATTCAAATGAAATTATTTGTTACATGAATAGAAAATTCAGAAATGCGGAGTCGGAGTCATATGAAGTGATGGGACTCCGGCCTCCAGGCTATAACAAGGCCCGAAACATGAAAGAAGAAAATAAGTTATCATTGTGTTATTTATGCATGACTGTCCATGTCTTGCAGCAACTCGTGCCTCTATCAAATAAAAGTACAGTCAACAGTGCAAAGCTAATATCGTCGAGGGAATTAGATTTGAAGTGAGACAGAAGAGGATTATCCGATTGTCTTTTCACTCAGTGATTCAATTTCTTTATATTTATATTTAAAAAACGATTACATATCAGGGATGCTCAGAAGTACTAATTCTGCCTGTTCAAATGCCTGAATTTTACTTCTCTCTGCTGATCACAACTTTTGAATTGTGCCTGATCATAAATCATAATTCCATGAGATTTTTGATTTAAAATTTTTTACTCTTAAATTTTGCGTTTTGAAAACCGAATGGTGTTTTGGAGAATGCAATAATTTACTATATTTTACTTAAGGAAAGTAGGTTTCATCATCAGCCACTAAAATTCTATTGAGAGAGATTTTTCTCAAATGCCGATTAATATGATTTCCTGATTAAAGATATATTATTGAATCAATTTTGCAGTTTATGCCAGACATAACTTGCGTTGTGGATCTAATTTGTTTCGAATGTCCCAAGGATTGCTTTTTTCAAGTTGTTTAAAACTTTTTTGCAGAGTCGCAGTGTTTCTCTTTGCCTGTGATCACTTCTTAGATGCTATGACATGATCGCATCAGCTGGCATATCTGTCGCGATGCTATGAGCATTATATTGTTTTATTATTCGCTTCAATGGAATTCTGATTAATATTTTCACATAACCGTGATGATACATCAAAAGGGTTCAACTCTAACATAAAACCCACATAGTGAAAGCCAAGGTGAAAACATCCAAAACATGCAATACCAAAAGCAAAACTCAAAGCATTGTGATCCAAATTATTGAGTAATTCCAAATCTTGAATAATTTCACTGCATGGGATAGTATATATATATATAACACGTGGAGCTTAGAGATGCAAAGAATGATGGATTTCAATGCAACTTATGTCCTATACTACCCGAACATTGAACAGCGGATCGTGGATAATTGTTTGATAAGTTTTCGGTGCGCTGTAAATTTTGATTCACCTTGCACAGGTGCCACAACATTCTTGTTCTTGGGACATTCACCGAAATGAAAAATTGAAGACATACTTGGCAAGCTCGCTCCAAACTCTTATACGTCAGCTCGCATCATTAATATATAAAGTAAAAGATCCGAATTTCAGCTGCGGTGTGGAGTGTTCTCAATTGGAAATGCTCATCACTGAATTTCCCGCACAAGTGTAGAAGCAAGTCTCTTTTCAGTAAATGATTTCAAATCAAATTTAATGTTGCACCCAGAGTTGGAAAAGTCGGAATTGGAATTGGAATTGACGATATTTAAATCTACTGGAATTGGAATTGACCTTGATAAACCTCAATTCCACTTTTTCGATAGACCTGTGATAAATCTATTTGTACAAAAATTGAAATCACAGTATTCGGCCGTTGTGTTAACTGCACGCAGAGATAAGAAAGAGATAGATCGACAGAGCTAGTTTTATTCTATTGTTGAATAAAGGGTGCTAATTGTGACTTTGATGGGCCTACAGACCCGGACTATGTTAATTCAGCAATTAAGCAAATGATGAGAAGATAATCATCTTTGTTCAATCTGTTATTTAGTTATTCATCATGTAAGATAATTAATCAAAAATAAAACAATTGTTGAATTTAGTTATTGATTGGATAAGCACAAAAATTGGAGATTAACTTAATTGTTGTACACAAGAAAAAGAATCGGTTTGGAAAGAGGAAAATTAACCCTGCATTAAAGGGCAGCCTGTCAGTTCAAATCACAATATAGACAGTGTCAACAAATTATTCTAATAATTAATGATTCAATTAAAATGGCAATGACATGAAATATTATTCAACTTCCAATCATAACAATTGACAATATTAATTTTCAAGACTATAGTTATACAAATACGATACTCAACCATAAAAGAAAAACTTTAAACTTGCATTTCACTTCTTGATGTTGAATTCACTTCAGTTCAATCGGACTCACTTATACCAAAATAATATCATAAATATCATGAATATCAGTGTCCCTTATACCGTCAATCTTCAATCGCGCTCGCTGATGTGTTGCCGCATACGCTACTGTGTTGTTGTTCGCTGGTAGGCAGTTGTAGTTGTTACTTCTGTAGTCAAGTTACACCGCAAGAGCCCGGAGTTCTTCTAACAGCTACTGAAGATGTCGTCTGTGTTGTTGTTGTTTCAATTTCTCATCGTCTCTAATTTATGCAAATTTTTGACACTTGACGTTAAATCCACTTTCTTTTGAAAATTGAAAGAGTTTCCTTTAATCTCTGCTCGTTAGCTTTCGACCCGACCACATTTCGTTCTTATCACGGAATTTTTAATCTCCTTTTTTAACATGGACCATTAATCAGTTGATCATTTATATCATGATATCATTTTTATCGTCGTTTTTTCTTCCATCAACAATCACGTTATTCGCACATTAAATTTCTTTCTTCTGTCAGTTTATTAATAGATTTATTCGCATCTCTCTCTCTCTCTCTCTCTCTCTCTCTCTCTCTCTCTCTCTCTCTCTCTCTCTCTCTCTCTCTCTCTCTCTCTCTCTCTCTCTCTCTCTCTCTCTCTCTCTCTCTCAGCGTTTGATTCTTTGCTGACCGTTAATTTTCCTTTCTCTTTTTCACAAGATGTTGAATATCTCGTTTACGAAACGAAAATGGCGTAGGCTGACCGGCTACATATATACATGTACATATACACAAGAAATATGTACTATGAACATGAGAACGCACATAGGAACGACGCAGGGAACGGCACACAGGAATAACGAGGATAGGATACGGGCACATGGGTTAGATTGAAGCGAGGAAACTTTAGATACATTAACATATACGCGTCATGCAATTATCGGAATTGAATCTCATTATGGAATTGGAATTGGAATTGAATTGAACTGTTTCGACTGGAATTGGAATTGGAATTGAAATTTCTACTCTGGAATTGGAATTGGAATTAAAAAATTTCAGTGGAATTTTTCCAGCTCTGGTTGCACCTCGCACTTTCGCGGACAAAACATTTCGTAACACCAGCACTCAGTCAGAAATGTGATTGTTCATCTCAGAACTTTTATCTTTAGAAAATCTTTTTATTATACTTTCAATCGCTGACCGCACAGAACTTTCTTGTGGAGGCGGGATATAGATATACGCACTATTGTTGCTATTATTGCAATCATTGCTATGCCCGTTTGGGTCATCATATTGACTCCCAGTTCTCAATTTACTTGTATATGATTGAGTTTGAAAATACATTTAACATTATCAGAAATTACCGGCATGACTTAGGTCTGCAACTCATTGAATAAGTAAATAAGTCACTACACGTAATATGTTATTAAACTATAGGGTTCGACAAAAAAAGTGCGTTTTTTATAATCAACATCTATTTATCCAGACAATCATTCACATCACAGATAGTTGCCATCTTCCTCTATAACTTTCTCAATATGCCACTGGAATTCATAAAACTCCTTCTGTAACTGGGTGATGGTCATTCCAGCAAGAAATTGTTCAATACATGTCTCAATTTCAGTAATTGAGTCAAAATTGCGTTGACGACGATGAACTTCAAAATTTCTGAAGACATATCGATCGAGCAAGTTGTAATCTGGTGAATAAGGGAGCTGTTCCACAAGACTCATGCCTTCGTGGTCGATCCACCGTCGAACCTGCATTGCTATATGTGGTCTTTCATTATCATGTTGGAGACACATCTCCCAACGAAGTAAATTGAGTTGCTGCTCGAACGCTGCACACATGTTTTGCAGGAATGACTAATATCGATCACCATTTATGCCTCCACCATCATGCAGCACTTCGATATAGGTGAAAGACTTTGCATAATTGAGAGCAACCATTATTAAGACCTTCCTATCGGCTATTGTCCTGCGCGATACTTGAGGTCTGTCGCCTGCGCAATCGACCCAGACTCGGTTGCATTCTTTAGCTGGGATGCTTTTGTAGTAGACCCACTTTTTGTCCACGACGACAAGTTTACTTTTTATTCAAAGGCTGTATAAAAAACGCAGTTTTATTGCCGAACCCTATACAAATAATTGTTGCTTTACAATAGGGTATTCGGAGTACCTCCAGGCCTACCATTCATGCATGCCATGCGGATATTGAATAATGTCAAGCGGCATGATGACCAAATAAGACGATGACGATCGGAGTCTTAAACAACCGATAAACAGACGCCAACTGACATCCCGGTCACGACAGGCCGGTTTTACTTACGCCGGTTAACTGCCCGGCCGCCAAAAACCCACCGGTTACACCCCTGGACTGCCGTATTACACTCATAAATAACAAAATGCATGCTTGCAACACTTTTAAAATGAAAGTACACGTGTCCCTATATCTAATGAAAATAATTGCGTCCCTATCATCTTGAGACCTTCGTATCAGTATTATAGAAGAACCGTTACACCGGACTTTGCCGTTAATATTTTCTTAATTCTCATACACTCTATGCATGTCTGGAATCGATGTTGTTATGAGAGACAGAGTTGGTCATTGAATAACACACATGCGAATGAGCGATTACAAGTTGGCCAAGTTTACTTACTACGTTGGTTATTCAATAAAACTTTCATCCCTCAACAATTGAAATTCCATTTTAGATAAACAGTATATTTTTGTGTCATTCAACTGATTGCAACTGTAACAAATAACTATGCCGACCCATTGTCGTGACATTAATGCAGCTCCTGATTTCCGAGTATTTACCTTTCCTCACAGGAAATTGGAAACCTCGATATTATTTTCCACCAAAGTTTCAATACAAGTAAACGCTTCCCTTGGTTCAAATTTCCTTTTTGACTATTCCCTATGTCTGCCATTGTAGTAATTGTCTCATTTTCACATTGAGATACACTTTTCAGCTAATCAAAAATCAGTTTGAATAATGTCAGTCATTTTGATGACCGCTTATGAGACGTGCCATGTCAGTCAAAGAAGTAAGGAGAACTGACAAAAGCATGGTGCTATGCAAGGCAAGGAATAGTGATCACCAATCATCACATGCATGGCTAACCCTTGGCCCACTGGGGGGTCCCCCTCCTACTGATCTCCCAAACTATTATACCAATTTGCAAAAAACACATCTGTCGAAAGGGCATTGAAACGGGATTCAGATAAACAGCATTATTTTTATTTTTAAGGTTATCCTTGGTCTGCGGATAGGGTCAAAAGTCGCATAATTACATTTTTTAACAAATACCCATTAGATCTGAAAAATGATAACATAAACTAATAAGCCATACACTAATCGAAAGATCTGGTCAATGTGGTTAATAAAATGATGATTATTAATCTTTATGAGATCCCATCATTATGAGGTCAAGGGTCAAGTAATTCAAACTTCTAGTTAAACTCAAATAGCGCTAAAATTCATTTTTGAAAAATACTTAGTTGTCTCATACAGATGTAAATAATTGTTTTCCTATATTTCATCTGTTTCACTGAGGCTAAAAGCAACATGATTCTGAAATTTTTCAATAATTGTTAAGTAGATGCAGAACTACAAAGCGCAAAAATAATTAAAGAAATCATATTTGAAATTTGAATTTCAAATTCAAAACCTTTCCATTTGTGAATATCTTTATTGATAGGAAGAATCCTTTAAGTAGTTTCAACCTATTTCATTAAGAATTGATACCGCAGTATACATTAGAAATGAATATACAGAAATTAGCCAAATTATTCCAAACATTCAAATTCTAAAATAGATGTCACGCAAAAAGCACCGGTACAGTGCCAAATTTATTTTCCTTCCGTCAAAAGTTGCATAATACGTAGAAAATAGGTTATTAGGAATCTGGTGACCATATCTTACTTGGTTTAAAAGATATTCAAAACATTCATAGTCATCCTACTTTCTGAAAACAACTATTAATAAGTCACTTTGTCTGATCTGTTTAAATTTCCAGGCAGTTATTGACATTTTTGTCATTCTGATATAATTATTGTCTTCAAATTAAGGATCAAGTACTTCATGCTGTCGATAGTTAGTATAATGCATCCTTACATGAAAATATAGTTACCATCCCTACTGTGAGGAGTAGTCATGGGGACATGATTCTGGATATGTTCAACAATTGATACAACGAAGTTGGATTGACACTACAGTCAGCTAGAAGAAAGAAAGAAAAGACGGGCGACGTGAGAAAATCATGGAATAGTCATTGTTTTTACTGGCTGCTTAGGGTATGTATGACTTCATTAATCGGAAATTTGCTTATCAATTACAGTTCATTGTTCCTAGTTGTAGCAGGGCATTGTCTATTTGAAGAACTTGGCTAAATAACATCGTAGATTCTTAACGACTAGCGTTGCTGCTGACAACCCTTCATTTATCGTCCACCAACGTTTCATTTTCCACAGCTAGGGTTACGTAGGGACGAAGTGCTTGTAATGACGAAGAGAGCTTCATTCAATATGATTTTCATGATGACTTTTACTAAAGATTAATTGATTACTTAGAGGTTGGAAAAGTAAGTTATTCACACTTTTTCATCATCTTTACTTAAACCATGATAATGTCGCTTTCCGGGTTGTATTTTATGCCTTTTGATATCTTCGGTATATATTCATGCGATTTCCGGGATTTAGTTTTTCGTGAATTTCTATATGATGTCAACTATCTACATTATGACACTACATGTAGGCCTATAGATATAAAAATCCATGCACTGTAAACTGTAATCAGCCAAATAACAGACAATTTATCAGCCATAATGATCAGACAGTTGCAACAGACAACATGAGACAATGAACAACCAAAAGTGGCTTTTCAGAGCAGACAAGGTGAGACAATTATTCGCCAAAATATCGGACAATTCTGTCTACTTTTCTAAAAGTATTGCTTCTCAAACTCAGTGTTTAAATATGATCAAACTATTCAACATCAGCTAATGGCAATTAGTCACTCCTAATCACATATGTTCTAACTCTGCTCCACTCATTCACACTCGCATTATGAACAACTCTGATACTTTGTAAGTCCGCTATGTTAAAGTCAACTTTAGGGAAGTATATAGATCCTCAAAAGCTGTAAAAAAACATTGTAAAAACAGAATTAAAAGATGGCATCAATGCGTCAAATATCCAGACCTGTTATTGCCATGCCTCAAGATGTATACAAAGAACCCTACTTATTTGCAACATTGTATATTCTATAATTGAAAATTATCAAGGATACCATCCAATTTCAATAAAAGTGTATATATTAGTCATAAGTAGTATGATTGGCAGTAAACGCAATAATGTAAATTAGTTCGTGCGATGAGACCAAATTGTCTGACAAGCAGGAAATTTGTCTGATAATACGCAGTAAGTGCCAAAATACTGATGTGGCTCACAAATTGTCCGATAAGTGGCTGTTTACAGTTTACAGTGTGCTTTTAGTCTTGCCTCAAAGAAATATACAAAGCTTCAGGACTACTTCAGAAGTCTATGACATGCGTTAAAGATATTGATAAGGTATTGGAATTGGATCACGGAGGCCTATGCATCTGCGTTTTAGATGTGTACTATTTGTCACTTCATGATGCTAATTGTGTGCTCTGAATTCAGCTAATTTGAGTGTCAAGAGGGCATTTTTATAGAATGCCATTAAAAAGGCCATGAAGCCGTGTGGCTTCAAGTTCAAATAGAAGCTCAGATTGTTTAAAGCATATAATGTCACTTAAAATTGTAAATAAGTGATTTATGTCAGTATCAGCAAGTATTCACTTTGTCATCCATTTCTTTCTCAACAATTGCATTGACCATAATGAAAATATAATGTTTGCCTCATTGATTAACCAGGAACTTTTTTGTAGAAAAGGTGCAGTAAAAATTTTCTTTATTTTAAATAAATGAACAATTTGCACTTTTTGTAAACGCCGTCCACCAATATGAAGAACATCATGCTTAAATCATGTATTTCGAGATTCGATATTGTTGCCAAAGAAATATTCACTGGTTCATGACAAGAAAACACTTCTATATTCGCCAAAACCTTAGAGATTACTCCAATCGACAAATTTACAAATAAACTCAGCTATTCCTTCATTAAAATAGTTAATTGATGCAATAGTGAATTTTCCATAAAATAAATTCATATTGAATTATTAACAGAAACTGTAATTACTTCTTCACATCATCCATTTTAAGACATCGTAATATTTGATCCAAATGACAGAGGAGGGAGCACTATTGAAGCTTGAAATCAAGGCACTATTACTTTCGCATCGAATAGCTTCCTCTTCCATGTTTTCCTCTTCTGATAACTTCCCTTTCTACCTTCCGTCTACTTCCTTGAGTTACGTCTTCCATGTTTCACCGACCATTGACAGTTTGCAATCTGCCAAGTTTTGTAACAGAAGAGAGGAAGTTTGAATATCAACTCAACTTCTTAGCAGTAAATGACACAGTATTATAAAAATTTCATAATGCAAATGAAGTATCATAGAACTTCGATCACTAAAAGTCGACTCGCTATGTCTACGGGATGTGTTTTTTGCTTGATTTCAGCAAATCTAAAAAGTCCGCGTTTATCCATTTCTTAAATCACGAGAGGATTTAAAAGCATACAACCCGGAAACCATAGATTACTTGCTATACAAAAAGTTCATTAATTCACTTATTGAATAAGTCTTTTCGGAATAATAGCAGTTTCGGGGCAGCACTCGGTTGGCAAATTCGGAGCAGCATTTAGAATGAGGTTTTGAAAGTGTACAGCAAGATAATCGGCGGTGCTTTTGCGATACATGAGTGTCACGAATAATGTATAGATTTCTGTAGGTAGCACCATCCGATCCAACCATGCGAAGAAGAATGCATAACAAAACCATTTGGAATTGCTAAGCAAAATTCAAAATAGTACTTCTTTTTTCTTTTAGGCGAAATTTTATTTGTCTAATTACCGTATCGTTATCTTTATTTGACAAATAAAATTTCGGCTAAAAGAAAAAAGAAGTGCTATTTTGAATTTTGTTTGGCAAAAAACTTCAAATGAAGAACCTCCCATGTGCCACCATTAATCTAACATTTATCGTAACAGCAATCATTCAATTCATAGACATCTAAACTAGTGACTGCCTCCAAATTGACAATTTAAATAAAGATATTGATACCACGGGTTCACGCGGTTAAATGTAATATTGTGATTTTTTCGTTGTATTTTTAAAAAAATCATTTAGAATTTGATAAATGTATTCATTTTGGTGTGGGATCAAAATTAACAACATACGCGTCAGACACTGTGCTTCTTTTCAGCTTTGCGGATTTCGGATTGGGGGAAGGGATTGACGACATAGCGAATTGAATGTTGATCACTCAGAAATAAATATGTGGAGCCTACACATTCTGGACCATGCAATGGCACCATCAATGCTCACAATTAAAAGTACAGTGCGCGACAGCAAGTTGGAAATTTGGCATAAATCTACGGACACGTGCATTTTTCAACACCTTCTAAATTTTTTGCTATTAGGAAATATCGACAAATTTATAATCATCTGAAAGAGAATTTTCGGATCTATCATTTGAATGTTGTTGAATTAATTGTTTTTGAAATTGGTGGTTCCTAGAGGCCCATAAACCCGAAAGCCCCAGATTTTCTTTGACTTGTTTTGACAAGCGCATAAGTCAATTTGAAACATTCTCCTTGTGATATTCAAAACCGTCACAAAATAGGCTTTCAGAAAATATATAGTTTGACAGTGTTTTCTCGAAGTTTATAGGCAATATTTTGAAAGTAGTATAGATAGAAAATGTGGCGATTTTTTCATTTTCAGAATGTGTTGCGATAATAACAGAAATAACGCTGTTTACTAACTGGTGGCATTTATTTACCTCAAAACTAGTGTTTTCTGCTTTTGTTGGGTAAATTTAAGGCCCTTCGAAGAAATATTCTGAAAATGAAAGAATCGCCACATTATCTATCTATACTACTTTCAAAATATTGCTTATGAACTTCGAGAAAACACTGTCAAACTATATATTTTCTGAAAGCCTATTTTGTGACGGTTTTGAATATCACAAGGAGAATGTTTCAAATTGATTTATGTGCTTGTCAAAACAAGTCAAAGAAAATCTGGGGCTTTCGGGTTTATGGGCCTCTAGGAACCACCAATTTCAAAAACAATTAATTCAACAACATTCAAATGATAGATCCGAAAATTCTCTTTCAGATGATTATAAATTTGTTGATATTTCCTAATAGTAAACAATTTTATTGTGTTGGAAAAAATACGTGTCCGTAGATTTATGCTAAGTTTCCAACTTGCTGTCGCGCACGATAAATGAACTGGGTCTTTCAAAAGATAGTATTAACAGATAAATACGGGGTTTTACAAACCCGGTGCTCCAACAAATTCCAGGATTTTGAGATTAACAACGACGCAGGGGGTACCAGAAGTTTGCAATTTGCAAAGGCAAATCTGTATAGTGGGATCGAGATTGCAAACTTAAGACTGAATCCCGAGATTGAATTATAATACTATGCAGTTTTGAAGCACTAATTATAAATTGTGGAGAGTCTAAAGCCACAGAGTGACTTGAGTTCTTAACTCCGTGCCTTGTAACCGACTTCATTACATGAGGTAGACAGTAGACCCCTGCGCAGATATATTTTTCATCGGCGGCGGCGGCGTTTATCGACTTATATCTGTTGAGTTCATGAGAGTAGAAGTTGGATCTCTCCGTAGTATCTAAGTATAGGCCTATTCTTCGTTATCCTAAGCTTATACAAAAAAACGGATAGTCTAAATCTCATTACTGATTAAAGTTAGTACAAAAGAATTCGATAAATATTCACCATCTGAAAATGTTGTGATGCATGTAGCCTACCCAGTCTGTACAATTCACAGACCTATGCATGTAGTTAGCCTATGCATTGAACATCACTAAAATATAAGCACAAAATATAGCTTTTGGTTGTAAGCACAAACACCACTAAAATATTAGCAGCATAAGCCTTTTTTCATATTGTATAAAAGCGAGAATGAATAATAAAATATATCAATTATCTATATTCTACATGTAAGGCCTGCGAATCATTATCGAGGTTGAAATTGAAGAAATCATCATAACTTCCCTAGCGGCGTAGCGTGCTGGTCGTATTCTCGTCCTCTTCGTTTAGTCAACTGTACATCACGGCATCTCGTCCTTTCCTTCGTTTTACGTCTTTTTCACTAACTGAAATTAACATCATTCGAATCATCAAGAAATTCTCTGTCTTCTGGTGTAACTTTGATGATCGCTTTAAGATCGTCATTCGACTTTTTGCTGTTTTTTATTCAATTGCTGTGTGCTTTGCAACTTCGCCTCCATGTTGCTTTCTCGACCGCTATTTTCCCTACTTGTCGATCTGGTATTATGTCATCGCCTGTAAGACTGCAATACACGCGAGCCGACATCCTCAATCTTCGACAGCCCTACACTCTACCTCGCACACAAAGGCGTCGCTTGTGGTTCCACAACTTGTTGCGCAATCGCGATTCATCCTCTGCTGCCTCCTACGTCCCTTCCATCCTATCCCTTATCCAAACATCTCTTCCAAAGCCCTGTGATGCAAACTTCAATGCCCCCGCCGCTGCGAGAATCAAATTGCGTGAAGCCAAACGTCTCAGACCTCGTGCTCCCTCAATTCTTCTATTCAATGCCCGATCAATTTTCCCAAAGATTACCGATCTCAAGGTGAGAGTAGCAAAATTTGACCCTGACTTGGTCTGCGTCACTGAGTCTTGGCTTGACGCCTCCACAGACGATCTTTCCATTTCTCTGCCTGGGTACCGTGTGATCAGGCAGGATCGTGATTCCAACGGTGGTGGAGTGATTCTGTTCTATAAAGCAGCTTTCCTCGCGCCTGTTATCAGCAGTGTGAGACTTTCTGACATCAAGTCAAATGTTATTTGTTGTAGGTTTGACGAACTCGACGCAACTGTTGTAGTTATTTATCACCCCTACTGGGGTAAGGTCCCTGCCCATGATGTTATGCTTGAACATCTGCAGAATTTTATAGATAGCTCTAAATCTAATCATTTTCTTATTGTTGGTGATGTAAATGATTTGAGGTTGCATTATAATGATTTTTGTGTGCTTAATGATCTCTGTCAACTAGTTACTGAACCTACCCGTAAAAACAATGTTCTTGACATCGTTATTACTAATCAGAAACATCTCTTTGCTCCCCCTATTTGTATTGCCCCTCTTGGGAGGTCTGATCACAAGGGTGTTTTTATTCAGAGCATTGTCCCGAAAACGGTTCTCACGACTAAAATTAAGGTCCGCAGTTGTACTCCTTCCACATTTTCTCTATGTCGGTCCATCTTTAGATCTATTGATTAGGATCGCTCCATCTCTGATACTGATGACATTGACCTTCTTGTTGAAAATTTTCAATTGTTTCTCCTCACCTGCTACGAAACATTTTTCCCGGAAAAAACTGTTCGCATGCGGTCAACTGATCCGCCATGGCTGACCCCCTCCCTCAAGGCTCTCTCTGATAGTCGAGATAAAGCCCTATCCCGTGGGAATACCCCCAAATTCATTCAGCTCCGGGAAAAGTTCATTAGTGAGTCCAATAAAGCTAGATTGAGATATCATTCGAACTTGTCTTCCACTTCTGTAGGCCTCACTGACAAGTGGAAGTCCATTAATTCCCAGCTTAATCGGACTCCTCCTCGCATCTGCTTAGATGAACCCTATGCTCTTCGGCTCAACAACCAGTTTTCTGAAGTTTTTCAGCAGCCCGACATGGATCACTTTGTGGATAATCGTCAACAATCTCCGCCTACCAAGTTCCCCTCTGTCTGTGATGAAGTTGTTTTCAGATTAATAAAGAACTCCAAGTCAAACTCCTGTGGACCCGATGGCATTCCTGGGTATTTCTTTCGGATGTTTGCCGACATTCTCTCCATCCCCCTCACCCTTATCTTCAATTTGTGTTTGAAGAATGCAATTTTCCCTAAACCCTGGAAATTAGCCCACATCGTTCCTATACCCAAGAAGGACAGCCAGGATCATCGCCCTATTTCTATATTACCATTTCCCAGTAAAATCCTGGAGAAACTGATTAAGAAACTTGTCCTCCTTCCATCCCTTAATCACGAGCTTGACTCCCGTCAATTCGGGTTCATTTCCAACGGCTTCGGTGGCTGTACAAACGCGCTTCTATCAATCCGTCTAACTATGCTTGAACATATGAGCCTCAAGTCGTCGAACATGGTCAACCTGCTTGCTGTTGACTTCCGGAAAGCCTTCGACACGATTAGCCATCAGGCTCTGCTAGAGACTCTTCTTCATAAATTTGACTGTAGTCCTTTTGTCATTCGCTTTGTTCGTAACTTTCTTTCAAACCGCATGCAGAGAGTTTCTACTAACGACATTCTGACTCCCTGGAAAGACGTGACCAGCGGCGTTCCTCAGGGATCCATCCTAGGCCCCTTGCTTTTCATCCTCATGATTGATGACCTTCCCCAACTCCCCGACACTCGTTTAGTTGCATACGCTGACGATATTACTTTACTTCATCTATGCGATCCTGACTCTGTTAATAGCTTTCAGTCTGTGGTTGACTCCTTTGTTTCCTGGTCAGAAGCCAAGAAGCTGTCTATTAATGTAAAGAAAACTAAATGCTTAACTGCTTGCCGTCTTTCTCACAGTCCCACACCTGTCCCCGTTTTCATCCATGGTTGTGCTGTTGAACGTGTGAATGTTTTGAAGATTTTGGGAGTGTTTTTCGAAAATGATCTTTCATGGAATTATCAATTTCCCTTTATATTTAGAAAATGCTGCCGTGGACTTTCTCTTGTAAAAAGGATAAGGAGTAACTGTAGCGACCCGCAAACCATCTGGCAGGCCTATATGGCCTTTGTTTTCAGTCACGTTGCTTACTGCTGGCCATTGTTGTGCGATATGAAAGTTGCTAATTTACGTAGGTTAGAGAGGCTAGATCGTGTTGCGCGTTGATGGGCTGGTGTCTCGGACAAGCAACCTCTCGGCTGTATGCTTGAGAATATTTGTAGACGCCTCATTGTAAAAATTTCCAAATGTAAATATACTCATCCTCTCTCCCAATTTTTTATTGTACGCAACAATGTTTCGTGTGACATGCGACACCAACGTGCTCTTCTGCCTCAGAGGAGGAATCGAGCTTTCTACCGGAATTCTTTTGTTAAATTTTCTCATTTTTCTTGATGCCTGATGTACATGTTTCCGTTCCCTCCCTGTCATATACCGCTTTCGTATTGACCAATAAAGATTTTCCATTTCCATTTCCATTTCCATCCAAGTATATTTTATTCTATTGAATATTGTCTTTCAAGAGATTGTAATTGTTATGAATAAAAATTATTTTGTTGATACGGTGGTCTGGTCTAATAGAAGATCGTTTTGCATTAACAAGTAATCCCCCAACACTCCATGCTCTTTCAATAGGTGAAGCAGTAGCAGGCACACAGAAGACTCCTGTAAAAGTGAAATTGATCATAAGTCTTATTGTATATATGAATGAAAACTTATTTAATGAAAATAATGCAAACCAATAGAAATTAAGAAAATAATTTTCAAATTGCTTTTCATATTCATGCAACAGTTGCGTATTACTTGTGATTTAATATTCAATGTCTTAAATAGAAACTATATAGGCTCTACGCATTTTAATCATAGGCTTTATCATAGGCCTATCATAGATCTATCATAGGCTTTATGCAATTTTAAAAAGTATTCTTCAATATCCCCTTTGCACGTGCTGTTCAACGATTTCTCCGATTCCTCACAGAAATTGGATAGCGTTATACAACATACATTTATATAACATATTTTTTGCGCAAGAATATACTTTACAATTAGCTCATTCAATTATCACGTTCTAAAAGTATACCTAGCTTTGTTTTTCTTCACACATACTGAAAAAGCTTACGTGAATCCGAAGTCGAATTGAGTAAATTAGAATAAAGGGAATGCCAAGTAAACTTATACTGGTATGGTAACAAATAAATTCCGATGTATTTCTGACTTCTACACGAATCTACTGTATCTTCAGGGAACTAAACAATTGGAACTATGTACTAACGAATAGAGTAGTATTGTTTGTATATATTTCATCGTTTTAAAAATATTTCTCAAAAAAGTAAATCTAGACTTTTAGATTGTGCAATTTAAATAACTAACGAAAACAAATATGATTATGGGTGTCTTATAATAAAGATTATTAAAATGGAATTATGAGGCTGTGATCTACCTCTCGCTATTTTGGACAGACGAGGATGACTTTCTTTGCTCGTCGCTCACCATGCAAGCGTATCAAGTCCACCGTTTCCGACATTTCCACTCAGATAATTATTGACCTCTTCTTAAGCCACCAACGCCATCTTGACTAGTGAATTTATTTAAAAGATCAATTTTTTCCGTTTCCACTGTGGTTCAGCAGTGGATAAGTCAGCATCAATCACTTGAAAAGAAGTGGTGTCACTGATATCGGATTTGGATACATCAACGACAATTTCCTTTGCCAAGTCGTAGAGAAAGTCAGCAGCTTCAACGTTAAGACCACTCAAATATTTCGTGACTGTGGGCATCAATTTCATGCAGCGGTCGAGCATTGTCGCCGCTATATGAAGTCCAGCTGTCGACAAACGATCTTCAAACTTCAAAATGATAGATTTCTTTAATTTGCGAATGTATGGTGAATCATCTGGTAATTCCTTTAGATGTTCCCATATCTAGCCGCGGTCAAATAGAAATATTTATCTTTTATGGAAATTCAACCAAGTATCCTAACACTAGTCCATTAGAAACTAAGTATGTTGTATATCCATGATCTTCACATCCAAAACGTCAGACAAATGCGCGTACACAGAGCTGGAAAAATTCCACTAAATTTTTTTAATTCCAATTCCAATTCCGGAGCAGAAATTTCAATTCCAAATCCAATTCCAATTCCAGTCGAAACAGTTCAATTCAATTCCAATTCCAATTCCATAATAAGATTCAATTCCGATAATTGCATGTCGCATATTGTGTATTATGTTAATGCATCTAACCTTTGTTCGTTTCAATCTAACCCATGTGCCCTTATCCTATCCTCGTTCCTGTGTGCTGTTCCCTGCGTCGTTCCTATGTGCGTTTTCATGTTCATAGTTCATATTTTTTGTGTGCATGTATACATGTAACCGGTCAGCCTACGCCATTTTCGTTTCGTAAATGAAATATTCAATATCTCGTAAAAAAAGAAAAGAAAGTTAACGGTCAACAAAGAATCAAACGCTGAGAGAGATGAGGTGCGAATAAATCTATTAATAAACTGACAGAAGAAAGAAATTCAATGTGCGAATAACGTGATTGTTGATGGAAGAAAAAACGACGATAAAAATGATATCATGAAAACTGATTAATGGTCCATGTTAAAAAAGGATATCAAAAATTCCGTGATAAGAACGAAATGTGGTCGGGTCGAAAGCTAACGAGCAGAGATTAAAGGAAACTCTTTCAATTTTCAAAAGAAAGTGGTTTTATCGTCAAGTCTCAAAAATTTGTATAAATTAGAAACGATGAGAAATTGAAACAACAACAACTACCAACAACAACACATGCGACATCTTTAGTAGCAGTTAGAAGAACTCCGGGCTCTCGCGGTGTAACATAACTACAAAAGTAATAACAACAACTGCCTGCCAGCGAACAACAACACAGCAGCCTGTACGGCAACACATCAGCGAGCGCGATTGAAGATTGACGGAATAAGTGACACTGATATTTATGACATAATTTTGATATAAGTGAGTCCGATCGAATTGAAGTGAATTCAACATTAAGAGGTGAACTATAAGTGTAAAGTTTTTCTTTTATCGTTGCGTATCGTAACTATATAACTATAGTCTTAAAAATAAATATTGTTAATTGTTGTGATTGGAAGTTGAATAATAGTTCATGCAATTGAATAATTAATTATTAGAATAATTTGTTGACACTGTCTATATTATGATTTGAACTGACAGGGTTGCTGCCCTTTAATGCAGCGTTAATTTTCCTCTTTCCAAACCACTTGTTTTTCGTGTGTACAACAATTAAGTTAATCTCCAATTTTTGGGCTTATCCTATCAAGAACTAAATTCAACAATTGCTTTATTTTGATAAATTATCTTACTTGATAAATAACTAAATAACATATCCAACAAAGATGATTGTCTTTTCATTGTCTGCTTAATCGCTGAAATAACATTGTCCGGGGCTGTAGGCCCATCGAAGTCACAAATAACATCTTTTATTCAACTATAGAATGAAGCTACCTCTGTCGATCTATCTCTCTCTTATCCTTGCGTGCAGTTAGCACAACGGCCGAGCACTGTGATTTAAATTTTTGTACAAATACATGTAGATTCATCACAGGTCTATCGAAAAAGTGGAATTGAGGTTTATCAAGGTCAAATCCAATTCCAATTCCAGTAGATTTAAATATCGTCAATTCCAATTCCAATTCCGACGAAAAATGGAATTAATTCCGGATCGGAATTAATTCCAATTCCGACTTTTCCAACTCTGCGCGTACATGCTCAGACAGGCAGACAGCCAATCAAGTATCGCCATCAAATTGTCTACGTCTTGTTCTATTATTCTAGACCAGGGGTGCGCAACCTGCAGCCGTAGCAGAGGCAGAGTGCGGCCGTGACAATGAGAAGTGTAAGCCTAAATGAAAAAGAGTATTGTACATTTATATTTCTCGAGTTCAAGGCAATTGAAAAACAATCGTCACTATAGCAGCATACTAGTCACCTTGTAACTGTCGAACACCTTTATGCCCATGATGCTTGGAAAAATGCGCGCCCGCAGGCGCGATGAAGGCGTTCAAGCAGTTCGATAACTCGTGAATATAATATTTTAGGGCAGTTACATTCATGTGCATTTATGGCTAGGGTCATCAGCTAAAAGAAACAAAAGGGACAACTGTAGTTAGCTCGAATTGTTCGCGCGCGTAAGCTTCATGTCCATGGCCTGAATAAGGATGCCTGCTAGATCACCGGCCCTGTGATGAATGAATGAATGAATTTTGTATGGCTCGTGATTCCTTTATGAATTATTACAGTAGCTTAGTAAAGTGTGTTCTCCTTCGGTTGCCCTTACAAAAACATGCTTTCAACTTTTCAAGTGCTATTAACACCTTAAGCTTGAAATCTTTTCGGGTCAAAAATGATCGTCGGTCGTACGAGTATATGGGCTAACTTGCTAAATCAGTCTTTACGAGGTAGGCCTTTATGCGATTTCAACTGCGTCATTCATCAGGGAAAGCTAATTTGAGTGGTGGAATACAAAAGGATTGGCGGTTGACCTAGTTGTTTGCACACATATTAAGTGCGGCCGTGATTCTTTCGGCCTTCGAAATGGCGGCCGAAAAATGTAAAAGGTTGCGCATCCCTGTTCTAGACTATTAGGGAAGTTTTTCATCGCCATAAACGCATGCATACTTTCATTTAATAGCCTTAGATCCTTCCATTCCCGACAATTAGTCAATACCTTGTTTTTGTTTCATTAACATTAAAATATTGTTTTAATCAAAAAATATATGTTCTTCGAATCCGATTTATAATGATAAAAGAAAAGTACAAGGCGAATTTTCGTGCCTTTGCAGGTACACGTCGTTCAGTTTTGGCCTGACGGCTATCCAACTATGATACTAACAGGAATCCCACCTATGATGATGCAAAATATTATTTTGATGAAAAATCTTTTTAATGGATAAGCAGGCTTACGTACATGTAAATGAATGCTTGATGAAAATTCGCTCGATTAGCAAGTAAATGCCTCTCACGCTCTAACATGAAGCATAGCTAAGCTTTTTGACTGATTTTGGCATGGCCTATTTGATCGGTTGACCGGTTAACCGGTTAAGCGAAAATTTTAACCGTTGCAATCCCTGGTAGTAGTTCTTCGCTCTCTTCATTTGCCCCTTGAAGAGAATGATGAGCAGCTAAAGAGCAAGCAGGGTGCGACGGAGAGAAGTCAGGCCGACTGTCTGGCAAAGTAGATTTAGTCTTTGCAAACCTCAGTCCGATGCAGTGGGACAATAAAAGTCTAAGAGCAAGAATGTCGTGACAGTTACTCAGCAGTTTTATTAACAGTAAAATCGATGTGACAGGATGTTTCGTCTAGTCTTTGTCATCGGTTACATGCCTGTAGCTTCGTTGCTACTTAGCAAAGATTACTATTTTCCCAAAAGCAAGCAAATGCGAATAGATCACGAGAGATTCGATGCGGTCAGTTTCCTGCCTACAATGAACAACCCTCTAGAGTGTTATAACATCGAATACGTAAAAGACAGTGAAATTCATCAAATGCTATCTTCTGAATTAATGACTTTTACTCAATATCTTGTAGGTGTGATATGTAGATCATGCAACTAGACATTCTGTTGATGTATTCAGAAATTTTTAGGAATACCTACGTGATCACGATTTATGCTATGTTCTGGAGTATTTACAAGATAGTTTTCGCAAACTCTCCCTCCCCATACTCGGTTATGAAAACATCCTCCCATCGCAGTCGATAACTGATGTTGCACGGCTTCTGCTTTGTCACGCTAGCAACAGCTCATTTCAAAATGTCATCCAATATCCCAAGGATTTCTCAAAACTGTCATTATGCGTGCAATGGCAACAGAACACCTATTACATGTGCGTCGCATTTCTATCAAAGCGCAAAGCGGTTTCTCAAGACTTGTCTGGGATCGGCTCAAGCTTTATCTGCATTTAACATGCATATTTTGAGCTATGGGTTTTCAAAATTCATTGCATTGCAATTATGGTCGCAATCAATTGATGGCAATTCAAAAAATAAAAAAATCAATTGATTTGTGGCATTTGATAATTGCCATTAATTGATGCATCAATGAATGGCAATTATTAGATGGCACCAATCAATTAATTAATCAATCAATTAATTGCAAATCCATGGATTTGTGCTGCAATGGGAAAGTAATCATTTGACTGATTTACTTACGATGCCGTCACCACTCACCATCGTAGGAAAAACATCCTACCTTCAGTGATTGATTGCTCCTCACAAACTGATCGCTTTCAGGATTCTAGTATCAGGAAGTATTTGGTGCATAACGTATTTAGTGCATCTACAATTCAATATTTTCATACTTTTAATACTCAATTTTATATCATGCTAAAGCACGTGTGATCATTCATTCACTTGGTTCAGTAATTGATTATTACCATATACATGTATTTGATGCGTGAACTCATGTCAGCAATAAAATTTATCAATAATCACATTCAGTGAAGAATATTGTTACATGTATTTCATGTAATGGGTCTACTCAAGTCACTATCCAAATTGATAATAATCTAGCTATTATGCAACTTGTGAAATATGCAGGCCCATGTGGCCCAGTTCATTAGGGTGAAACAACGGAGTGAACAACTCAAAATCAGAATCAGTCAATTCAAACGGCAATGATGGATGATTGAATTAATTGATTGCTCACTTCAGATTATTGCAATAAATTCATTACTTTCATTAAATAATTGCAATTAATTGATTGGCATGCATACATAATTGAAATCAATTGATTGCTTCCGGTTGCAATAAAAATTAAATTGCTTTCCCAAATTAATTGCTGTTAATTTTTGATAGCACCTGTTTTGAGTGCAGCGCAGACTAGGCACATTAGGCTCGCTGTGCTTCACATGTATCAACTCCTTCATGGAGAGCGGGACACCATTTGGAAGGCCTACTTACATCACAATCGCTTGCCTAAACTTTTGCACATGAAATTGTTTTTACCAACGGAATTTATTAAATAAGTGCTACCAAGCATTTTCCCTTGCTTCTATCAATCCATTTGCGGGTAGGTGGATCTGATTGCTTCTTCAGATGTACCGGAAGCAAATTGTTGTATAATTTCCCTTTCTATCCTTATATTTTACCACATAACAAGACGTCACAGCAGAAGATTAATTTTCAATAATTAAACGTCAATTGTCACTGCTAAAGCAGACATTGTCACCTTGAAAACGACCGAGCTATAACCTGGCCTTTCCCAGCCTGAGAGCTGTGGTTATCTGGGAGTTGGGCCGCCATTCATTTCTGATTGGTAAGATCATTTTCCAAAAATACTTTCGAAAATGTGGTCATTCTCCAAAATATTTCAATGTTAATCTTTTTATGCCATACTAATATCATTAATCACAACATATTTTTATACATGTAAACATATGCTTATCAGCATCACATCAATAGGGAAATATCACCACTTTCAGGAAATTGAAATCAATTTTGAAGCGCAACAAAATCATGGAAATATTAAGTTTTGTAAATCTTTTTATTTTCCACTTGATGCACAAATACATGGACTATATGAATCAAAATATATGATTGATTCTGACACAACAATTCTGACACTGAAAATATATTGAAGCTTTGAAAATATCAAAATGAAAACCACGGAGAATAATATCGTAAAGCATAGACCATATGGTAAAAAGTCAAGCGATATTGCAAACTGCAAAATGGCTTATGAAAAATGTTTCAAAAATCACATTTTTAATATTTTAAAGCGTTATAAACGGTTTTAAGCTATTTTGATTCCAGTATTTCACATCGCTTCTTTTGAATTTAACAAATTAATGAATATGTCGGAAACTTCAAAAGCTGCTCCTATGTGAGAAATATAGCACTTGTGATGGCGATGATATGATATTCACAAGTTGTATACTACTTAAGCTTGCTGGCAGACACCGGTACTCAGCAGGGATGCGGAGTCCTATCATTTTGATAGGACTCCGACTCCGGGGGTTGATAGGACTCCGACTCCGGGTGGCAAGTAAATAAAGCCTTTTTTGAAAAATTGACTGGTGACCTACATCATAGATCATTATAGGATTACCTGAACCTATCTTAAGTGATCATTGCTATATCAATTATCAATCACTTTCAATGAAAGTTTATCAAATATCGCTTTAAGTTGGATGCATGCGACTCGGCTCCTCCCATCTTCTTGATGTGTGCTTCACACGGTTTTTCCCAAGTTTCTACCAGGCAGGAAAATCCACATGAACACGAAAAACA
Organism: Prostheceraeus crozeri; assembly: GCA_907163375.1. Lineage (NCBI taxonomy): Eukaryota > Metazoa > Platyhelminthes > Polycladida > Euryleptidae > Prostheceraeus > Prostheceraeus crozeri. Next base: position 84,848 of record CAJQUW010011297.1, on the reverse strand, counting down.
CAAGCTAGAGATTTATTATCACAGCCAATGTTTATTAGTCTTTATTAGCAAGTCTTATATTGAATGTCATTACTTGATTTTGAATAAAGAACGGGAAAATGGACAAGGTTCATCATTTTGCATCTTACTCGTGCGTATAATCAGCATTTAACAAACATGAGTAAGTTAAGTAAGTCTTATAATCAATTATTTGACCGGAATATGACAAGCTTTTTACGAAATGAAATGTATGATAGGTATGTCCGATTTTTGAGAAATTCAAGTAATTTATTCATTAATATCGGACAATGACATAATTTCTCTTCTTGTAAGCGTCACTGAGCTAAATCATTTACTCTCCGTGATCGTGTGATAATTTCCGATCGAATAATAAATTCGTCGAGAGCTCCCCTGACAGTTGCGCAACGCCATCTGTACTATCAGTTTAGTTCAGAGCTGCTATCGCCTGTGATATTTCCCAGTTTGGAAATCGGAGCCTTTGAAAGTGATTTATTTCTTTCTGCTAAGTTACTCTAACTTTCCGGATTGAATTACTTGATGTTTACAGCAGCTCGGCTGATGAGGAGTTGACGAATGTTGGCTTAAAATCTCACGACATCCATCGAAAATTATTATTTTCAATTTACATATTCTATTTCATGCTGCCTAATGAGCCGTGAGAGAAAAATTATCACAGGAAGTTTGATGCATGAGATGCAATAGGTTTCTTCGGCAAATTAACAACACTTTACTGAGTGATGTTGATATCTTTACAATTATTATCATCTAGACTTTATATTTATTATTTAACTGATGATTGAAGAAGAATCATCTCACCATCCTTAATGAAGCAAAAGCACGAAAGCGCGTTATCTTTGTACTTTCTTTACAATGTTGTATTTATTTCAGAGTTGTTCAGCAATTTTGAAATTGCTTTTGCGTGTTTTCCCTCGAATTCGTTGTCGCAATGTCTCCTCGAAACCGCTGCCAATTACATAACCCCTCCCTTGACCTATTTTTAAAGTAGCAAATATTAGATACCGTCGATCATTTCAACTTCCTATCATGTTATCTTTTTCAGTTTCATTTCACCTGTGTAGCACATTAGGACTGGGACCCCTCCGTTATCGACCGTAATCATTTTGACAAACCCCTCCTCTTCCAACACCAATTATGTATTGTTGAGAGATTCCATTTGGTCAGAAAAGGGTCGCAGAATTTGATTGTGTAAACAGTTCGTTTTACTAAAAGCACAAATTAATACAAAACGATAGCTAAGGCAAGAACTTAGCCCACTTTCCGGTCAGATGGAGACTTTAATCGAAATACATTTGTTATTTAGCAAAAGCAGCACTTAGGAAAAGGAGCAGAAGGTCGAAAAATTCGCTTAGTTCAACACCCTTCCCCCAGAAAAAGGTTGATGCATTTGGGTATAACTACAGATCTTCTAGAACATCCACAGGTAGTTCGTGCACTTAAATTTCTAGTGCCACTAAAAATCTACATGAATTTGAAAAATAGTACTACTTAAATACTACTTATAAAATATGAGTAATGTGATAAATAAGTTGCTTTTGAAGATTCAAATTTCAGGTCATTTGCTTTGAGAAATGATGGTAGCAATTTATATCTTCAGAATCCTCTCAGTCTAATCTTTTAGAATATGTTAGTAGAAATTACATTTGATGTTCAGACATATCTGTAAACTCCTTCTGGAAACTACAGCAAAATCTTTTTGAGACTTTTTCTCATGAAGCTTGGCCTGTCTTTTATCTCTTTGATTGTTGAGCTGCACAACATGCAACTTTAATATTCATGCATTCGTAGCACAGATCTATAAGAACATTCAAGGCTCATTCAAGGAAATCGGATAATTCTATCAAATTTTAGAGCTGCTGAAAGACAATGTGCCTCGGAGGTAAAAATGTGAATTCAGTGGGAAACATGCCACTTATTAGAGTCATGAAGACAAAATACTCGCATTTTCAGATATCTGATTAGATGGAGCATGCGTACTTTCATTGTCGCTACGGACCCAATTGCCCACCGATGAAAACGAATTTTGTAAAATAAAACTATGTATATAAAATGAAGTCGAATTGAATTTGTAAAAAAGTATGGAAGGATGAATAAAAAAATGAATATGAAAGCATGGACGATTTTCAGGCACGCTTCAGTGCATGACAAATTATTCATTCGGCATGTTCAGTTCATTAGACGCCATGCACTTCTTATGCATTCTGCAGTAACACACTGTCAATTCAAGAAGATCGATTGGAGCAGGTTCATTTGTCATTAATAATGGCTGTGAAGTGTTCCTCAAAGTCTAATGTCCTGTGGTCCAGAATTCTCAATCAAGAATTCGTGGTTATTGTATCAAGGCGATTTCTGCAGGACCTGATTTTAAAAACAAAAATTTGAGTCGATCAAATAAGCTTGTTATGTTCACAAATTAAATACTGCAAATATAAAATGAAGGATATACATTTTATATACATGTATATGTATGTATATGTAGTGTCATGCTCGGTTTAGATTAAGTGCGGCATTTCCTAGCCTTTAGGTTTTAGTGTGTTATTTATCATAAACTCTAAATTTAATAAGGTCCTTACGAACAAAATATATGAAATACATGTACATTGCATCTATTTGTCCTTCTTTACCACAAAACGCTCTAAAACATACCACTTAGCTAAAATTGAAAAGTGCAACTTCATAAAAAAGAAATCAATGCACCGAAAATCTTGATATTTCTTAGAAATGAAATTTTAATATGAATGTCGTACAAATCAAAACTGCGAAGAAAGCAAGTAACAACTAACTATTTATGTCTCAACATCTCCCATGGCCTTGATGCATTTTTATCGGTTTATTTGTATCCCAATCTAATGACTGATTCAAATTCAGTCGAAGCAAACCACAATGATGCGTTCTCAACATGGGAAAATTCCAACTAAGTCAGAGGAGGTTAAACAATCTAACTTTGAAAAGACTTTGATGCATGAAGCCATATACAGATCCATCCAGATGCCTATTTACTTTTTAAGAATTTTAAAAAGTAAATAGTATTTATAAAAGTATTGGCATTGATTGTTTTGCCAAATGGTCAAAGAAAGAAAATTTGCCACCCACCACTGATTGCTTGCATACTAGCACATTAAACGCGTAAGTTACCAAAATTACCAAAATTATGTATGGAATCAGCCCTGCAAATTTCTTTCGTAGGCTATGTTTAATTTGCAATCACCGATCGAACACGGATGGATCATTTCTTATTAATGAAAAATGAACCTGCTCCAATCGATCTTCTTGAATTGACAGTGTGTTACTGCAGAATGCATAAGAAGTGCATGGCGTCTAATGAACTGAACATGCCGAATGAATAATTTGTCATGCACTGAAGCGTGCCTGAAAATCGTCCATGCTTTCATATTCATTTTTTTATTCATCCTTCCATACTTTTTTACAAATTCAATTCGACTTCATTTTATATACATAGTTTTATTTTACAAAATTCGTTTTCATCGGTGGGCAATTGGGTCCGTAGCGACAATGAAAGTACGCATGCTCCATCTAATCAGATATCTGAAAATGCGAGTATTTTGTCTTCATGACTCTAATAAGTGGCATGTTTCCCACTGAATTCACATTTTTACCTCCGAGGCACATTGTCTTTCAGCAGCTCTAAAATTTGATAGAATTATCCGATTTCCTTGAATGAGCCTTGAATGTTCTTATAGATCTGTGCTACGAATGCATGAATATTAAAGTTGCATGTTGTGCAGCTCAACAATCAAAGAGATAAAAGACAGGCCAAGCTTCATGAGAAAAAGTCTCAAAAAGATTTTGATGTAGTTTCCAGAAGGAGTTTACAGATATGTCTGAACATCAAATGTAATTTCTACTAACATATTCTAAAAGATTAGACTGAGAGGATTCTGAAGATATAAATTGCTACCATCATTTCTCAAAGCAAATGACCTGAAATTTGAATCTTCAAAAGCAACTTATTTATCACATTACTCATATTTTATAAGTAGTATTTAAGTAGTACTATTTTTCAAATTTATGTAGATTTTTAGTGGCACTAGAAATTTAAGTGCACGAACTACCTGTGGATGTTCTAGAAGATCTGTAGTTATACCCAAATGCATCAACCTTTTTCTGGGGGAAGGGTGCTGAACGAACTCCTTTATTTCAGTCCGTATGAGGAACTGCTCCTTGCCTAACTTAATCGCTTGCAGATTGTTGCGAACTCCTTCGAATGCTCTGATTGCCACGATTACTCAGATTCGAAGCATTCCGATCACTGAAAACACGTTTTGTCAAGGAATCATTGACTAATAGTCATTGACAATATTTCCTGACAGAGTTTATTAACTACTGCATTTTGCAATGTAACCGACAACTGGTGAAGCCGTCAGCTCGCACATAGCCTATCTCTGAACAGACAGCCAATTAGATTGAAGCCTGAAGCCTGTATTAGGCCTGTTACTCGACAAAGAGAGCTATTTCCGAATATATAATATACGAATATAAATTGCAGGGCTGTGCGCCGGTGTGTACCTATCATTCAAAGCAAAATTGTTCGCGTAGGATTTATTAGTTCCGAATTTTTGACCAACAGTTCACTGGACGATACACGTTGACGCCTTGACGTTAATGAGTTGATCAATGAACTCTTGGTATATCAAATGATCAACAGTTTGCTGCCTTAAATCAAAATGGATGAGGCCCAAATCTGCATCGATAGTCATGATGAGATTGATTAGCCATTCTGACCCTGACGACACGTTACCGCTTGTCCCAGTGGTGCTCTTCCCTGTGTTCTTCTTGCAGTAAGATTAATACCGCATTCATCTATGTAGATTATGTGATCATGAACATTAAATCAACATCATGAACTGAATGACAACGTTGAGTCGGCACATCCGCATTAAATATCGAGGAGCGCAAATCATAATGAAAGGAAGAATTGGTATCATGACTGATTGAATTGTGATTTTGATTCCTAATACATAGATATTGCTTCCTGTGTTAACTTGAAAGTTGTCGATTGGTAAGTTGAATGCATAACCCGATATCTTGAAAGCATGAAATGGCAAACCTAGTAAACCGAATTTCAGTTCCGGTGTCTTGTTTCAGCGCTTTGGTAACAAGAACGGGAAAAGCTGTACAATTTTTCATCATGCTATATATAAATTGACTGAGAAATTGCTTTATATCTGTGGAAAATAAATGGCGGAATAAGAAGTCCGGAGGAGGTCTATAGCTTGGTTTGTAAAAACGACTCTCTTCAAAAGTAGTATTACTAGAGTTCACAAAACGCCATTTGTAACGTCTCAAAAAATCATTAATTTCCTACATTATATGTTTATGAACATTACAAACTTTGGGAACCGGAATAAACTTATGGACTTTGTTCAAAAGTGTAAATGTTGAATGATTCGAAACATAGGAATCACAGGTAATCAACACAAGTTTTGCTTTATCAAGCACAATTGGTTTTTCGACATGGTTGATGCGATTTCTAACTACATCTACATTGAAAAAGATTCCATTATTGCAAAAATAATATCACGCGTACTCTCACTTCATTTATTTCTATCAGGCTGAAAATCCTTGGGAGCTTTCAATATCACTCAGTCTTCGGTTTACGAGTAGATATGAGGGTATTGAGCTCCGTAATACTTGTAGGAATATTAGCTTGAATATTCTGTGGGTGACCGTTAGGAATTACCCCAATCTTAGCATTTGGAAATATTCTTTTAGTGTTGTAGCAAATAGCTCTAAAAACAGAGAAGTTAGTATTTGGTTTGCTACAGGTTTTTGCGTTTAATAGAGACAGTTGTGCATTACAGAGTGGCATAATGCGTAACTTAACGGCTTTAATCACAAATTAATGAAATCGGTTCATCTAAGAGTGAAAAACTCAGCAAGAAGCTTTCAACTTTATGGTTTGATTCTTTTAATTGTTTAATGTTCTTGAGGTGACTCAAGCGATCATTATCAGGAGCCAGTACGAAACAATTATTCAATGATAGCGATTTCAAATTTGCATCACACAAAACAACACATTTTTCGGAAATAGATAGACCACAAGTTTTCAGATTATGAGATGACTTTGTTTTAGGAGTCAATTCTTGTTGTCTTAATTAAACTTTTTGTAGTTAATTTCAGCTTGGGTCTCACGATCCAAGCCACTCGTCGAAAGTTGCAATGATGGATGTGGGAGAATTTGCTTACTTGAAGGATAGCCGTCAACAAATTCTGGAGAGTCATCGAAATCCACGATTTGTGGAGGTTCAGTTGAAAGTGATGAAATCTTGCTAGGTCGCAAACAATTTGATTTTTAAACATGATCAGGCAACATTGTAGAATTCATTTTAGCCGAAATAGGATCACTTTCACAAGGTGTCGTCTGGGTTTGATTATTTTAGCTCTGTCACAAGACTATTAAAATATCGCTGAGTGACCGATGTTTTGGCAAATGTAGAATTGTGAATATGTTGAGAATCATTTGTCGAGCGAGAAACACCATCAGCTTTAGAGAGCTGAGAAAATCGGAAATCGTGAGGAAGATGCGAAGCCCTTGTAGGATGGCAACAAGCATCACGTTGAGGAACATGAGAAGATTGAGATTCACAAGAATACTTTAGGATAACCGTACGGCCAGAATTGTGGATCGATGCGGAAACCCAAGTCGAATGAGAAGAATGAGAACACTGCGAAGCACCATTTATAGGATATGTAAACCGTACAAGCCGGGAAATTCGAGGTGTGATTTGGGCTCATATGAAAAATATTTTGTTTTGAGAAGCAAAGGTGAAACTCTTGTCAACAGCAGAAATGAATTGGATTCAAAGTGCAGGCACAAAACTAAATATTTGCTTCACAACTTCAAAATGACGTGATGTACAATGCATTTTCAGTACTTTTTCATAGCTTTCTATCTTTCTTCTCTTTAGTATCTTGACTTGTGATGTCCAGTGATTAATGTCAAAGAATCGATATTGCTTTGCAAATTTTCCGTTGTGAGGTTCATTCGACTGATGATTGTGCTGACATGAGACTCGGAGTACTGAAGAAGATGGTCTTTCTTCCTGACAATTTTTGGAATTGACCACATATATATATATATATATATATATATATAATGAAACAATAGAAAACCAAATGGGAACTGAAACTGATAATATAAAATTATGACCCACCAGAAAATCAATTTTGGTAGCTACGGCTGTTTTTCAAGGCAAACCTTGAAAAGCCTCCGTAGCGGACGAAATGAATCGACAGTAGCAAACTTTGCTTTTGATTTTCTGGTAGGTCATAATTTTGCATTATGTATATATATATATATATATATTATACGTATATAATGTATATGCATTTTTCAAGAATTATATGACCATAGACTCTTTCCTTTACTTTTTACAAGGTGTTGCGGTTTTGGTTGAAAAAATCTAGTCACCTTGTTTTAGATCTCACAAGGTAGTTGGACCAATCGGAGCGGTTATGAAGCCTACCATTGCAGTTCCACGGATGCCAAGGAATTAAGCGCCTAAATTGTTCAAGACTGAGGAGAACTTGCTGTTTTATGCAGTCGAAGTGACACCTGCAATGCAGATAAGGTTGTCAAAGATAATATTACTAGTCTTCTTGTTTTTAAGAACATTCCGCGATAAGTTGGTGGAAAAACAAATTCGCTAAACATCGAATGATTAACTTCCGTGATGATGATGATGATGATGGTGATCCACAGCGCGCTCTCCCACAACCATCTAAGCTTGCTTAGTTACGAGTCCAAATAAATCATTAGATGATTATATTTCTGCTTCACTTCGTCTTTTAATATGGGAACATTGTAGTCAGGCATCTTCAAAAGTAATTTTAATTTACACTTGATCGTTGTACCAATTGAAGGAAATCCTGTTGTTATAGGCTCATCAAAAACACATCAGAAGAACTTGGACATGCTAGTTGCAATTTTGCATTGTTTTACTTCAGTCAATGACATTGCAACGCAAATGCACCATCAGCAAAGTGCTTCCAACAGAAAATGGAGCCTTTTTATCATCGCATTATCAAAATTAGTTAATTGCTAGTTGCCACTCTGCAGTGTTTCTATAAATGCACTCTTACGATGCATATCCGCTACTCTACAATCACAAGTCTGAGTGTCTGAGTGCTACTTCACACGAGATTTTATTCTCGAGACAATGATGAATGGTCTTTAATCAAAATGTGTATATAACAACTAATTGTTTAATTTTTGCAGGGCACCGTTTCATCGAAAATGTTATTAATCTTTTTGGATGACGATGCACAGTTTACGCATTTTAGCTAATTGATAGATAACCAGTTTAGCATGTTGTCACATTTATAGGAGTTGCTGCAGCTTTCATTTCACTTACGAATTCAGCGAACAAAACCACATGCATTCGAGCATGGGGATAGCGCATTTATACAGCCAGTAAAAGTAACCAAGAGGCCTAGAAAACTATAGTTTCATAAATCTTAGGTTCATCAAGTCTGAATTGAAATATAAACAAGAGTGGAGGGAAGTGGACCCCTGAGCCAAATTTTTCTATTTCACTTTTCCTACTGAGGATGCATCAGCCGCTCATGCCCATATAAGGTCATCATTCCTGATAATGATTCTGCATATGTTGACGCAAATACAATTACATGCATGAAGGCTTGAAATTAGCACTCGTGTCTCTAATGTACACTGTATCCACGTTACATTGCACTCTACTGAATCCTAGTAACTTCGTTACTTTGGTCATTTTTTGCTGCAGCCTTCAAACGCATGTACCCATCCATTGTCTGTACCCTATGAGCAGTACTTTCACAACGGCGCAGTGTGAAGTTTAAATGTGATTTATTGTCTGTCATCAAACTTTTCATTCAACTACGTGTAGCTTCTATCACAATAAAAACACTAGCACCCATTTCGTTTAATGGAGACAAAACTCAGAATTTCAAACCAATATGCAGAAGCGCGGAAGAAAAAATATTCAGTCAGGAAATTGACTTTAATATATCACGAAAAAAATAGCCGAGTCATGAACAAAGCTTGATTCAATGATATTGTTGCTCTCTGCAAACTGATATGACAAGAAAATGCACTGACTTCACTAATGTAGATACTTTGTAATTCAGAACTCAAAAAAGTATGTCCTTTGCAATCGGATTGCGCAAGCGCGAAGATCCATTGATAACAGACACACACCATGTCAATCACTTTATCACAACGTCAAAAATACACGCTTATGCTATATATACAGAATATCTATATACAGTGCATGTATACCTTATGAGTTTGGAAAGACGCGCTAAATTACCTGCGGCCTTTATCAGGAAAATGAGGATTCCTTGAAATGTAGCGCGGTTTGCCGCAATTTCGACCAGATTGAGACAACATGGGACACCTAATATATATTTTTATGGACACATATACACCTAATATACATTTATGTACACTGTAAACCGCTGACTGACAATTGACAGACATTTATCCTACAAAATCTATTTTGTAGGTCATTGTTAGTTCTTGTTCATTATTGCCACTGAACACCTACAATATCTGACAAAAAGCGACAAAATGAATAGCAATGAATTATAGCTAAAATTTAATAAAAGATGTAGGTAATTAATCAAATTATGTCAAAATAAATCATGGATTTGTCACACATTAATACAAGTTGCCCAAAAGTCAAGCAATCACTAATCAAAAAAATCAATCATTATTCAACAGTTTTTGTTTAGTTAATTTGCATACAAAGCATCTGTTTCGATATCGGTGAAGAACCTACAAATTCGTCGGATATCGCAGGATATTGGAGGTGACAATCGTCGGTTGATTTTGTCAGTAATTTTGTAGGTTAATTGTCGGTCTACGGTTTACAGTGTAGTCTTAGTGCGCGAGATGTTGTTTACATATTATGTACTCGATTGATTTCGCCAGTTTTTTTATATACATGACCAATTCTAATAAATGCATTAATATATTCTTAGATTTCCATTTTCATCATGTTTGGATAAAACATTCACGATTTCTTAATGTTCTTAAACTTCAATTTTGATCATTTTTAAACCGGAATCTGCCTGTCGCTGCGTTAGTTGCGAGGAATCAGTGTACTTCAACGTTTTTTACCCTCATGTACCCACTTGAAATGACTATTGATGACCATGCACCCTCCTCCCAAAACATAAATTACGAATGCGGTCTAATAGCATTACAGTATTACAAAACTAGAACAATGACGGCAAATTTATAGTTTACTGCACACTAATCGTGCAAACATGCCTGTGTGTGATTAATGTTACATTGAGGCTATAGAGAGTCAATGCATTATTCAGAGTCAGGTTGGCATAATTGTGCGACCACAAAAGAGAGCAACAACGACAACATTCATAGACCACATGAAATCTTGAGCTATTTTCAAAAGTTTTCGAACTCGTAAAAACACAACTCGTACACACATAAAAAGCAGAGTTAGAAAAATAATCTCCATCGATTTTCCTTAGACACACTTTGCGGAGCAGCTCTGGCGACATCCGTGTCAGTTTATAAATAAATCATTTGCAGGATTGAGGTGCTGACAGAAATTAGAATGAAATGATGCATTTTGAGTTATTTCCTTAATTTGTCATTAACAAGAAGTTAGTCGAATTGCTACAGTACCTAAGTAATCATCTGAATACAATGAAAATAGGTTGAGCATGGCATGACAACCAATAACTAAAGCAATCGATGCACGTTGCATAGCATAGTAGTGTAGTTAGTAAGTAGGCCTAACTCGGTTGTTTCAAAGACATTTGCAGTTTCATGCAGGGATGCGGAGTCTTATCATTTTGATATGACTCCGACTCCGACTCCGGGTGGCCAGTAAATATAGCCTAGTTTTTTTTAAAAAAACTGGTAACCTACGTCATAGATAATTATAGGCCTACTTGAACCTATTTCTAGTGATCATTGCTACATCAATTATCAATCATTTTCGATGAAAGTTCATCAAATGTCGCTTTAAGTTGGATGCATATGACTCTCCCTGATGTATACTTCACACGATTTTTCTTCAGTCTCTACCAGGCAGGAAAATCCCCATTCTTCTTCAAAATATATGAGTACAGTTCGAGGTACTTCTATTCTTCCCCCCCCCCCCGACATTTCTGCTGTTGACACCTAGAAGTGTTACATCGTCAACGATCTTCTCTTGCTCCTACTTGTTCTCACTAACGTCGCATAGTGTTGAGTGTGTAAAACTCCTCAAATCTGACTTGTAGAGCATTTACAGCATCAGAATTGGACAACTGCTCGTCATTTGTCTGTAGACAACAATCGCACCCACCAAGTTCATGACCACAACTGTATCTTGTATTCTAACTGAGTATCCACGGGACCAATCCTTCATCCCAGGGTTCAAGTAAAACTTCTCAGTGGTGTTGCGCTATCACTCAGTGACAGATGAAGTCTATTCTAAACCCAATGAATGTGACTAACTTTGGAGAAATTTGATGATTTTGGAAAACTTGAAAAATGTGGGGGGAAAGAATAGAAGTACCCAGTTCGATTTTGATATGCGCTTTGGAGGAGCCATCACACAAGATTGACGTTTAGGTAGAGGTAACGTTCTCAAACAAACTAGTATTTCATTTTTGTCTCTGATGTGACCTTTGGTGCGTAGGTGTGATTAGGGTTTACAATCCCGGGATCTCGACCTTATTTCCGAGATTAAAAATCCCGGGATTACGTCTTCGAGATCTCGAGGTATTTCGAGATATTTGAAAGATTGGCCCTGAGTTCCTTCTAAGTGACATAGTTAAGGGAGTCAATGGCTTTTTTGAATATGCATCTAAATTTTTTATGTTCCAAGTTTGACAAATTGCCAATGTGCTGTATTTGCCGAGCCAGCTGGTTAAGCCTCGTTCACACAATGACACTAGTGTCGTGACATTAGTGCCGAGGAGCAGCGCGAAATCTGGGCTAAATCAATGCCGCGACACAAACCGTTCAGACGCTTAATAAGCAATGTTGTGACACTGCTACTAGTATTGCTTCTGTAAACTGAAAATACTTCGTAAATTGATAGCTGAAAGACAAATCACAACGATTTAAAATAACGACTAAAGGCCCGTTCAAGGCTCGTTCAGACAGAGCTAGGTTTGCGGTTTGCGGTCTGCAACAAATGGAACTGTAACAATTCAGTCTATCTCGAGACACAGGAATGATCCTCAAGCGGGTGAAACAAGTCCTGGAATCGATACCTCCAACATCGGTAGAATCCGAAAGGGCATTCTCGGCGGCCGGTTTGTTCTTAACGAAATTACGGTCGAGAATGAGTGATAACACAATTCAGTGTCTTACCTTACTTCGCCAATATTTTTTACGAGTTGACTAGTTTTACCTACTGTAGATGTTTGTTTAGTTCACGTTGAAAGATATACATTTTACAAGCACGTATCGTCTTTTGAAATATTTCTTGAAACTTAATGATTAAAAACATATACAGTATACATAAATCTCGATCTCGATCCCGGGATCCCGGGATTGCGATTAGCCAGTCTCGAAAATCCCGGGATTGAGAAAACGGCTCGAGATTGTAAACCCTAGGTGTGATCGAGGCTAGAAAGGCTTGTCGACTTCTCTATTAAATCATCGAGTGAAAAGACAATCCTTTTTTCACTATCACGGTTCATTCCCTCAACTATTACAAGTTTTGTATGCACGGCTGTCTCTGTACTTTTGTTTGACGGAGAAAGTTGACATCAAAACAGTGACGGCTATGCACGAGGATAAATAATTTGTATGTGTTATACTTCGGGTCTAGTTATAGGCCGGAGTGCGGAGTCTTTTCATTTGATAGGACTCCGACTCCGCATCCCTGGTTTAATGTAATCGCGGTTTCGTGTGAGGTTATGTGAACAAAATAAAGCAAAAAGTAAAATCATAATTTCTATTAAATGCCATATGACGTCGAACCATCTGCCATATAATCATCCAGACGTAAAAGTGGACGAGAAAGAGTAGGAGAAACCACAGAATTTTTCTCTTGGAGGAACTTGCAGGGAGACAGCCGATGCGTTCAATGGCTATGCATCGCGATTGCAACGATGTAAGTGTGGACCTATTCACTGAATGTACACTATCAAATACTTTCAGAATGCTCTTTTGCAATAATTTACTGTTGGTGTTCGAATTATCCCGCCATTTTTTCTTTAAGTAGGTGTTTAGTTTCCAAATTGTAAAATATAACAAACAATGCTCCTCTCCAGAATAACTTAGTATTGTGTTGCATCTTTCCGCCGAAATTTCATTTAATGTGCTAATTCCTTATCCTAAATATTCAGTCTGCTTTCGGTTCACGTGGAAGCGCTTTATTAGCTAGCACCAATACAAGGCATAAAGTTTGAAAATACATTAAAAGGGTGTGTCCGAATTACCCATGCCTTGAGATAAAAATTAATGACAAACAAGTCCTGTCTTAAAAAAGCTCCATCTTAGACAATATTTACATCTATGTTCTGACTTTTTGTTGAGTAAAACTTGAAAATCATTTTAGAAATGAATGTAAGATAACTAAGCCTTTATTTGTCATCTAAAGTAATAATTGCGCTCTGGATAAATTTCAGTTTGTCACTCAACTGCTAATTTGCATCGAAACGACTTATATTCGTATATAATATGAAGGGAAGCATTTCTTTCCCCGTCCCATCAGTTTCACTCAAGAAGTTTGGAAAATAAAGAAGTCTGCTGCATTTACCTGAAGCAATATTTTGAAGAATATAGTACGGTACATAATAAAATAATGATCATCAACTTTGTTTTCTAATTCCAGGAAACAGTTGAAAATAAACAAATCCTTGTCGTAGTTAAACACCGGTGTTATGATATCTCCACTCTAGTCTGAGTGGCTGACCGGAAAATGCATGTCAGAAATTCTCTAATACTTAATTTCCCCCTCGGAAAAAGAGAAGCAAGTGCAAACTCAACAATGCATGAATACTGGTCTACACGTAGTCCGGCAGCCAGAGCGAGTTTCTGCAGGGAACGAGACCGAAAGTGAGACTTTCACAGAATGATGTACACCCCATGCCTACTACGAATCGGCACGTCTGCCGAGTTCTAGTGAGTTCCTCTTCTTGTCAGACAAGATCAAAGAAAATCACATGTAAATCCAATGGGACGCAGATTCCAGTTTTTGGTTGAAATGAAATTTTGTATGTTTTCTCTGATTAAACGAAAAGTACCAAGCCCAGAGTCATAATTTTTGGCATAAAATGTCTTCAGGTCATTTTCTATGATGTGCATGTGCAATTTTCATGCTTCTGATCGGTAATGTACGTGAGAATGTGGTTGAATGTGGATAAAGTTGCTCAAAATGTTTGTGTTTGCCGACATTAAGAGACTCGCCAAATCTGAATGCGTTTATCTATATCAGTGGTTCTTAAACTTTTTCAGGTGCGACCCATTTACCATATAGTGAAATCTTCGCGACCCAAGTGATAATTATTCTAAAATTCTTGATTATATAGACCTACATGTATATATATGCTATTGGCCTATTTCAAATTCCGTATGACAGGGATACATGACAAAAATAAAACACTGCATTTTTATCCAGTTAGCTTAGAATTATTATTCATACATTAACATAAAGAATTCCAAGCAAAAATATACGTACAAAATAACGTGAGAAGTACAATCAGATGTTAATGAGATGTATGCATCTGCTTTTTCTGGTCCATTATTTCCTCGATTCGAGGCTCCACATTACAAAGCGCAAGACGCAAGTCATGCGAAGGATCAAGTCTGTTTCGTGACTTAGTTTTGATGGCCGTCAGAGCAGAAAAACCTTGTTCACATAAGAATGTTGTAGCGAAGGGAGTAAGTACCTTCATCGCTTCGGTGCCTACAATTGGCTTCTCTTGTTTAACTTGCGTCCAAAAGGCACCCAGCGATACTCTCCCATGTAGTCGACGCCACATCTCTTCATTCTTCAACTCAATAAGGTTTTCTTGAAGTCCTTGAATGTTCTCAGATAACTCTTCGACATCAGCTTCAAACGGATTTCGGACCCAATGCTGTGAGGAGAGATCCTCGTCTGGAATATAGCGCTCAAACTCAGAGATCAGGCTTTGTAAATGTTCCACTAGAATTGACTTGATTGTGTTGAAGTCGAATTCCTCAAATCGTTCCAAGTACTCACTGAGTGATGGAAAGGAAGCTGTTCTCCCATGATCGAGCTTGCCTTTCCACAGACGTAGTTTTTCCTTGAAAGCACTGAGTTTTTCGGAGAGTACAATGATGTTTCGATCTCTACCCTGCATCGAAGTGTTCAGTTCATTAACTGTTGAGAAAACATCGTTCAAATATCACACTTGCAACATCCAAGACTTATCTTGAAATCGGGCGGCGAGGCGATGATTTTTTTCATTCAGGAACATCTCAAGTTCTGTTCGTAGATCCACGGTGCGACGCAAAAGCTTACCTCGGGAGAGCCATCTAACATTGGAATGATAAAGAAGATGCTTGTATTCAGATCCGAAGCCAATACACATCTCTTCAAATAGTCGACTGTTCAGCGCACTAGACTTGACAAAGTTGACAACGGCGACCACCTCTTGTAAAACAGTATTGAGTTGTGGAGACAAATGTTGCGCGGCGAGGTTCTCCCGATGAAGAAGACAGTGGACAGATCTGACGTTCGAATTTACTTCTTTTACTAACGCCGTGAATCCTCTGCGGACACCAAGCATAGATGGAGCTCCATCGGTACACAAGCTGACACAGCCTTCCCAACTTAGTCCTTGCTGTTGCTGAAAATTTTTCACCACATTGAATATATCCGCGCCTGTAGTTGTTGTCGACATAGGCGCACAGAAGAGAAATTCTTCTTCCAAGTCATTGGAGCCTTCGTATCTCACGAATACCATAAGCTGAGCACCACTGCCGATATCAGTAGACTCGTCTAACTGTTAGTTGTAGGTTCCTGCTGCCTTCATGCGCGCGACAACTTGATCTTTCACATCCATAGACATGTCGATAATACGATTCCTCACAGTATCATTTGAAAGTGGTATGACTTGAATCTTCTTTGCGACATCATCACCGCATAGTATCCGTACCATGTCTACCACTGCCGGTTTCACGAGCTCTTCTCCGATGTTGTGTGGCTTCATCTTCTTCGCGAGACGCAGTGAGACGAAATACGATGCACGAGTAGCCTTTTCTGTAGCTATCAACGCAGGATTCGAAGAAGTGTCCAATCGTTGTCGCTTCAGAGCTGTCTCTCGCCGTTGAAAGAAATTTCGATCCTTGTTCACATAATCTGGATGCTTAGTTGTGAGATGTCGTCTCAATTTATTGTCTTTCATTGATTCGTTGGAAAGCACATCGTAACAGAGCACACACTGAGGTTTTATGACGCCTCGATCGACGATCGAAGAAAATCCAAGATCTAAGAAGGCATCTTTGTAAGATCGTTTAGTCATTGTGAGAGAAACTTCGCCGACAGTATACCTTTTGCCATTCGAGATTGCACAAATGACATACGAGTTCTCACGCGAGTGATTCATTGGCGCTGGCATCTAGCGTAATGTATGACGAATAAAATGGGGTCAGTCGATTTCCATGGTAATGAGGTGCGTATCGCCCATTGGAAAATCCATTCAATCATAGCGACATACTGGTTTGCACAACAGCAAGTCAAGTTTGCACGATGCGAGGAAAAAACATGGCCGAAGCAGACCGTCATATACAACAAGACGTATTGATGCTTAAGGCGATCGCAGCCAACTGACAACGCCGTCTATCATTGCTCTTAGTAGCAGCTATTTTTTTAGCAGTTACGCTAGTTTAGTCACGCTCAGCCAATTCGACCCAAATGCGACGCAAAATTGGGTTCATCCCTCTTCGAGTTCTATTGTCTTCCTCTTCCAATAAGATCATTTTTCTCTCCCTCGCTGTCGACTCGTGAGCGAGGTAACTGAGCCATCAGGCATGCCGCATGAGCTAGACCACCAGAGACAGCATTGATAAGCTGGCTTTGACTGTCTGTTTCCTCATGATCAAGCAAGGTCTTTGAGTACCGGTAACGTTTTGAGTTGACAGGAGAGAGCGAAGTACGCCTACATGTAGTACCAGTATGAAGGCTATAATTCTAGGAAGATGCTCGCGACCCACTTCTAGCTTCCTCGCGACCCATAGTTTAAGAACCGCTGATCTATATAGACAGGGGTGCATGAAAATGAAAGGAAATGACCTGAAGACATTCCATGCCAAAAATTATGACTCTGGGTTAAGTACTTTTCGTTTAATCAGAGAAAATATACACAATTTCATTTTAGCCAAAAACTGCAATCTGCGTCCCATTGGATTTGCATGTGATTTTCTTTGATCCTGTTTGACAAGAAGAGGAGCTCGCTAGAACTCGGCAGACGTGCCGATTCGTAGTATGCATAGGGTGTACATCATTCTATGAAAGTCTCACTTTCAGTCTCGTTCCCTGCAGAAACTCGAGTAGTATACAGTGTGACATCCGGCGCGACGCTTCGCTTTGCTTCGCTTCGCTTGCGCCGGATGTCACACTTTTGCGGGTTTTTTCAAAATTTTCAAAAAATCAAAATTTCAAAAATTTTGGGAGACTTCAAATTTCACGTGGCCGAAGGCCGAAGGGGGGAAAATTTAGGTAGTGACAAATTTTCAAAAAAACAAAATTTCAAAAATTTAGCCGGTCTCAAAATACCCAATTTTCAAATTTTTCAAAATCTCAAAATTTGTGATTATGACATTTTGCTCCCAAAATCATGACCGTTCCAGGACACCGAAAATCATAAAAGTTAAGAATCTCAAATTTGTGAATTACAATTTTTACCTTAAAAATCATGACCGTTCCAGGACACCGAAAATCATAAAAGTTGAGAATTTCAAATTCATGAATTTTATCCATCTTTCAGGTTTTTAAAATATAACATGTGACTAATAATATTTCTTTAAAAATGGAAGAAACAAAAGTGGAAGGAACCGCAAGAATATATCCTTCATTATCATATGAAATGGATATTGCAAAACACAAAGATAGAGTACGTTATATGAAAGATAAGGAATCTCAATTATTACTTAGATTAGAACATTATAATAAATTAAGAAAGAGATGGTCTAAAGTTAAGAATGTAACACAAGGAATTGGCATATTCTTAACAATAAGTTTAGGTGCTTTAACAACTGTTATATCTTCAGGTGTTTTAGTAATTCCAGTAGTTGCTACAGCTTTAACAGGTACGGGTGTTTTTGCAACTTCACTTGTTACAATGTTAGATAAATCTTTAATAACTAAGAAACGAAAATCATTAAAAACTAAGCATTTACATATTAAAGAAGTCTATGATAAATTACACTACTACTTTCAAAGAGTATGTGATGATAATGTTATTACGTTAGATGAGATTGAAAAATTTGACCAAATAGCTAATGAAGTAAATCAAACCTTTCAATTACAGTCCGAAAAAGTTGATGATAAGAATAGACAGGATGGCAAAATTTCTAGTAATGGTAAAACTTTTACTGGTGGTAAAATTTCTAATGAAGAAAATGACAAAATTTTTTTAGAAGAGCTAAAAACTTTCAGCGAAAATTTAAGCAAAACTTTATTAATCAAAACTTTATTAAACAAAACTTAAAACGAGAAAACTTTAAACGAAAAGATGTCAAACAACAAAGCAATAAAAAAATAATTTGTTCAGTAAAATGTTTTTGCTGTATTCCAATGTTACCACAAAATTCAAATATTATATTTTAAAAATGGATAAAATTAGAAGAGCTGATAATTTTAAAAGAATAAAACAATTAGAAGAGTTAATAAAACAAAGAAATATTATGAAAGAAAATCATCTTCAACATAGAATGATAAAAGCTGGTATTCAATCTGATATGTTTGAAAAAATGGAGCAAACCGAGCAAGTAAAAACTGATTTTGAGAAAACTATGAAACCATTTAAAACTCTTGAAAAAGAAAGTACAAATAATGATAAACAAATTGATATAACAGATCCAGAGCACAAAACTATATTAGATGACTATGGATTACTAGAATCAAACATTAATAAGAAATTACCAAAATCTATGCAATTTGAACATTCTATTTCATTTATAGATGGAAAAACAATACCTAGATTTTATCTCGGTCAAAAAGAAATATTTCCACAACCTTTTCGAGGTATAATTTTTTCACCAGATAAATCTCCTTTTAATTTAGATAGAAATTTTGTTAATCTTTTAAGAGGAGCAGATTTAAATAATTATGCTGTAGAAGATCTCATAAAATATAAAGCTATGTTAGACAGAGTTGGTGCAGTAAAATCTCTTAGACGTTATAAACAATTAGAAAATTTATTATCAACGGGAGTTAAAGTAGGGAAAGGTTTATCTGAAAAACAGAAAACAGAAACAACCATATTCTTACCAGATGATCCACAAGAATTACTAAATAGATTAAATATTTTAATATCGGCAATAAAAGAAGGACATAATTCTAGTTTCAATGAAATTCATGCTATATTGAAAAGACTGTTCGAAAAGAAGATTCTAAATGAAGAGGATTATAAAAGTGTAACGAACCGAATGTTCTAGGGCTTCGCCCGTAGCTGAAATATGTTGTTTCTAATTTTTATCTATGATTTTTATTCATGATTTTTATCTATGATTTTTATCTACGATTTTTATCTATAATATTTATTCAAAATTTTAACTAAAAAATGTGTTCAGCAGATTTAGACAAAATTAATAATCATTTAGAAAATTTGACAGAGATTTTGGGTTCATCAAAATTTAGTACGACGTTAAAAATTATAACAACTACTTCATCACACACTTGTAATTTAGAACCCATTCTACATTTAGAACAAAATAAAAATTATCAAATTGCATTGACTAGTTTCTCCACATTTAACACTATTCAAAATGTTATAAAAGATGTGAATGATCAATTTAGATATTCTACTGATAAAGGCAAAACATGGAAAATATTAACTTTTCTTCCTGGTTCTTACGAAGTTGAATCTATATCAAATGAAATTAAGAGACATTTAGGTATACCATTTAAAGATAAGAAACAATTACATTTTGCAGTTGAACCGGCAGTTAATAAATTTTCTCTTACTTTAGACGAAAATCATCAAGTTGATTTTAATCATGATAGATCATTGTCAAAGCTATTAGGATTTAATAGACAAACCTATAGTCAAGGTTATCATTTAGGTGAGAAGATTCCAAAAATAACTGAAATAAATTCAATTGTTGTACATTGTGACATTATTGAAGGAGGATATATAAATGGTAAATTGTCAAATTTAATATTCAGTTTTTCGGCTTTTACTGTACCCATTGGTTATAGATTAAATGTATTTCCCCAAACATTAATATATTTTCCTATTACAAGAAAAACTATTAACAACATTAACATTAGAATCACTGATGAGAAAGGACAAGAAATAAATTTTGGAGGTGAAGAGATTATGATAGATCTTTTGGTTCGAGAGGTATAAACTCCTACGCGAAGCTAGAGAAGTTTAATTTTCTTCTTCTTCTTTAGAAACAAAAAAAAAATAAAAATAAAATTTTTTTATTAAAAAATGAGTGAATTACCTCCATTTAATAAAAAAAAACTTAAATTTAATCATCATCCAAATTTATCTAATAAAGTTTTGTCAGTTATTTGTGGAAGATCAGGATGTGGAAAAACATATCTATTATTTAAAATTTTAACGACTCCAAATTTTTTGGATTATAACAATCTTATAATTTATACAACAACGGCAGAACAACCCGTCTATCAATTTTTAAAATATGGATTTGAAAATAATCTTAAAAAAACAGCAATTGCTTCATTATTCAAAGAATATGAAAAATCTGCAGATGAAGAAGAAATAAGTTCGTGGTGTGAAGAAGCAGCAAAAAATAATCAGTTAGTAGAATCTAATAAAAATAACCATATAAAGATACAATTAATAGATGATAGTGGTAATATGCAAGATCCTAGTAAACTAGATAAAACAATGAAACATTGTGTAATTTTTGATGATTGTGTTAATGATAGAAATCAGTCAGTTCAGAGAAATTATTTCACAAGAGGTAGACATAATAACTGTAGTGTTTTTTATTTAACACAAAGTATGTATTCATTAGACGGAAGTGTTATTAGAAAGAATGCAAATATATTTATACTATTTGAAATAAATGCAAGAAACTTAAGTGATTTGTTAAGAGATTTATGCGTAAGAAATAAAGATGAATTTAAACAATCGTGTAACAATGCTTGGTCAAAAGATTATGGATTTATCACAATTAATATTGATAAAAAAATTCATGAAAGAGTTATAGAAAATATTTTCGCGGAGTGAAAGTCGATAGAAAATATTTTCGCGGAGTGACCGAACGGAGTGACCGAATAATTTTTTCTTATAAATTTTTTGTTAATAAAAATTAAAAAAAAATATGTTGGATGTTTACAAGATAGAGCATGTACCAGTTTTAAAAGATTATCGTCATCCTACAAATCCTGTAAATTCGAAGAAAGAAGTTAGATTTTATTATCATCATAAATACGTAGCGCTCGTTACAGATTATAAAACAAAACATGGTATTAAACCGTGTGTTAAAACAAAAGACTTTCCACTTTGTTTAAGAAGTTTCCGAGTATTTTTGGCGTATAATAATTTATGGTGGTTGGTTAAGAAAGAACATTTAACAACACATGAATTAGAAACATTACATCAATTACATATTCCTGTGTATATGTAAAAACGGAACCGAAGTTCTATGTAAAAATTCATTTTTTCTTTTAAAAAATATGAATCGTGAAATGTCTCTCGGACAAACGTCTACGATTGATGAATTAATCAAGAAACAAATTGCTGAGTTTGATGCGCAAATTAAACATAGTAAACGTAGTAAACGTATTAAAAAACAGAAACGTACTAGGCGTAGTATTAGACGTAATACTAAAAAACAGAAAAGTGGAACAAAAGAAATATTAGAAACTCCTATTAGTGATATCTTTTTTGATGATAGAATTAAGGATGAACTTGGTGATGATTTATGTAATTTATTTAATCCAAATGAAATTAAATATGAAAATGTATCTTTTATTAATGTAGTAAATGATATGCGGAAACTTTTAGCAAATGGTAAAATTATTAATTTACTTGGAAAAGTTGTTAAAGATCAGGAAAATATAATTCAAAATTTTTACGTAACCTTTTATAATAAAAAATCATTTGAAACATGGTTTTCGAATCTGGATGAGAAATCCGATGCTAACGAATGGATTTTTACAGGTAATATTAAATATGAAGATTTTGGAATGAAGTTAGTACAAAGATCGCATAGAGGGGCAGGGATTAATATGAAATATAGAATCAAAGAATATTTCGGTGAATATTTTTATATTCCTTCTGAAGATTTTTGTTTTATTAAATGTTATAATGTTTTACGAGGTTTTAATGAAGAACAAGGAGAAATGATGAAAGAAATGTTTAATAATTTTTTATATAAAGAGAAAGCCACATCTAGAACAGGAGTAATGTCAAACTGCAAATTTTCTCAATTCAATAAATATTTTGGAGAATGTGTTCAATATTATAGTCCTGCCAATCGTCATTTAAATCCTAGAGGAATTGAAACGTTTCATAATTATGTTTATTACAAATATTTTCACGCAGGTTCAACAATTGGTCACTATTGTTTAATTAATAAATCTCATAAATTAAAAGCTATTAGAGAAATTGAAAATAATTTCAAACCCATATATAAAACAGTTACTGATGAAAATCTAACAACGCGTCCATATAAAATCATAACAAAGAAAAAAATTGACTATGGTTCAACATATATTTGGGATCTCGAAACTTTTCCCGATCCTAACTGTTCAACAGCTCATCCTATTCCTTACGCTGTAGGAGCTATTAATTTTAATAAATTTATATGTTGTTTACCGAAACAAAGATTGAAAGAATTAGAAACACGTTTGTTAAGTGATATGATTAAAATTAAACGATCAAAAGATGAAGATGAAATTAAAAAACTTAAAAAACAGATTAATGAGTATAATAATTTAACTGAATTAGAATTTAATAAACTTCAAAATTGTGTGAAAATATTTACGAGAACTGAGGATGATGAATGTTCGATCGGGGGAAACCCAGAGGACGTATGTCCGATCCATCAATTTTTTAAAACTCTTGGAAAATTTAATTATTCTTGAGTAACTTTAATAGCTCACAATTCATCAGGTTTTGATTCCTATTTTCCGATAAAAGCTTATTTTAAATTATCTAAACCGCCTCTTAAAACTTCAAGAGGAATATTGACTGCTTCATTACAAAATCCTTATACAACTGAATGTGTTAGTAGATATATTCAAAAATCTCTTAGATTTAAAAACAATATGAAAAAAGATTCACCTTCAGGTAAATTAGCACTTCAAACTATTATAATGAAATGTAGTTATCAACATGTAAAAACAAGTCTTTCTAAATGGTGTGAGAATTTTAAAATTCCTACGAATGTGTGTAAATTAAATTATGAAATTGGAGACATAACACATGAAAATTATAAAGAAAAAGAAAATGAATGGAGACCATATTTAGTTAACGATATTCTTTCTTTAGCTTTTTGTATCTACAAATATAATAATGTTATGCAAGATTTAGTTGGTGAAGATATAACTACTAATTTGACATCCTCTGCTTTAACATTTAACGGTTGGATGAAAAGCGTACAAAATGACAATATAAATATTCATTCTCATATAGATTTATGGGCTAGAAATTATATTAGAAAATCTGTTAAAGGTGGAAGAGTTTCGGCAAATATAAGAAAATACATATCGCCATTTTGTAGCATCTTGTTACCAATATTAAAACAGTATTTACCTGGTCGCTGCCCTGGGGGGGCTTTGTCCCTTGGAAGTAATTTAATAGATTTAATGAAACAGTATCGAGATTTAGGAGATAAAACTGAAATTTGTAAGAAAATTTCAAATCAACTACTTGAACAAAAACATGAATTTCTAATGGCTTTTGATGCCACATCTTTATATCCATCAGCTATGTATGATGAAAATTCAGAATACCCTAAAGCTGAATCCGCTAGAAAATTTAGACAAGAAGAAGAGCGTGAAATAGTATATAAATTTAATACTCAAACGTTTAGACCTAAAACTGGAATATTTACAGTTGTGTTTCAATATCCGAATGATATGTTTTTTCAACCAGTTCCTATTAAAGATAAAGTTAAAAATCAAAATAATAATTCTCATGTAAAAGTAATCAGGTTTAGAAATGGTATATGTTATGATGTATTAACTTCTGTAGACATACAAGAAATTGTTAGATGTGGGGGAAAAATCTTACATATTACTGACGGTATAATTTATGAAAAAAATTATCAAGTTTCACCATTTCGAAATTATATTGAAAAACTTTTTAATTTGAGAAAAAGATATAAAGCAGAAGGAAATACTGTAGGCAATGAGTTAATTAAATTATTGATGAATTCGCTATATGGCAAAACTGTGCAAAAAGATATAACCACTAAATATCATTTATGGAATGAGAATACATTGCGAAAAAATTTCACTCAAGAAGTAAAAGATTATGAAAAATTAAATGATGAACAATATTTAGCGAAAGTAGAAATGGAAGATGATGAATTTCTTAAAACTAATATTGCAAAAGATGGGAAGACGTCGTTCATGCCTTCACACTTAGGTTCTTTTATTCTTTCTCACTCTAGAAGAATCATGAATAACTTTATTTTAGAAATTAATGGTTTCAACGAAAAATACATTCATTATACAGATACTGATTCAATATACATTTCTAATGAGCTCTTCAATAAATTAGATGCTGCTGGATGTGTTGGTGGGGAATTGTGTCAAGGAAAAAATGATTATGGAAATGGTGGAATTATTTGTGCAATGTTTATTGCTCCTAAAATAAAATATTGTATTACTGTAGATGAACAAGGGAGACTTAGTGAAAAGAAAACATTCAAAGGATATTCACAAGATAAAGTAAAAGTAGAAGATTTTCTAAAATTATATTCGGGGAAAACATTATCGACTACAGTTAATAAACCATGGAAAAGATCTTTAGAAACTGGAATTAGTATTCCTGATAAAAATAATAATACTGAAGAAAAAAATTTTCTGGTCAAATAAATATACTTAAACGTCAAGCACCTGATGAAAATGAAATTATGTTACCTTATAACGGAGAAGATATTCAAGCTGAAATATTTCAAACAATAATCTGTGAGAGTAATTTAAGTGATGATGATGACACGTGGGAATATTAATTTTTTTAATACATCTAAAAATTTTATAACATCTAAAAACTTATTACATCTAAAAATTTTATAACATCTAAAAACTTATTAAATCTAAAAATTTTATTACATATGAAAATTTTATAACATCTAAAAATTTTATAACATCTAAAATCTTATTACATCTAAAAAATTTATATCTAAAATTTATATCTAAAATTTGTATCTAAAAAAATTTATATCTAAAATTTATACCTAAAAATTTATATCTAAAATTTATACCTAAAAATTTATATCTAAAATTTATACCTAAAAATTTATATCTAAAATTTATATCTAAAATTTATACCTAAAAATTTATATCTAAAATTTATTTCCATGAGATATATATGTTTTATTGTTAAAAAATGATGTTACCAAATGTTGGTGGAGGTGCATATATCCCGAATAATCGTGAATTAGAAATAGAGATAGAAAATTATATCGTGAAAACTGGAGACGTTTTATCTGGTCCATTGCATCTTTCTATTCTTCCGCAACAAAATACAGAGTTAACAAATAAACAATATGTTGATACACAAATCAATGATTTAAAAGAAAAATATATAAACGATGTTTTGGTTCCACTGATGAATGAATTAAAGTTGCTAAAACTTAATGACAAATCATTAAACGAAAAATTATTAAAACTTGATAAAAAGGATAGAGAGCTAGAAGCAGATATAGCAAAACTTTTTAAAAAGATTTCTGAACAATCAAAAATTTTAATATTACTTTCTTTAAATTTAAAATCTGCTGTAATTAAAAAT
The DNA here is from genome assembly GCA_907163375.1 of Prostheceraeus crozeri. Classification (NCBI taxonomy): domain Eukaryota; kingdom Metazoa; phylum Platyhelminthes; order Polycladida; family Euryleptidae; genus Prostheceraeus; species Prostheceraeus crozeri. Next base: position 58,727 of record CAJQUW010011297.1, on the reverse strand, counting down.
AAACATCAGATAAAAATGTTAAAAGAACAATTAGAAGATGAAATAGAAAAACTTCCTGAAAGAATTAAAAAAAATTTAAAGCAGTTACAAGCTACATTCCAAAAAAGTGATGATGAATTAAGTTCTAAAATTACTCAACAAATGAAAAAGATGAATAGAATAATAAATGAAGTAAACTCACTTAATGAAAAAGTTGATAAAATGAAAACTCTTAAAATCAATTTAGAAAATGAATTAAAGAAAAATTTACAAGAAAACTCTAAAGAAAATAAAGAACAGTTAGATGCTGTTAAAAGACAATTAGATGTTCTTAAAATTAAGTTAAATGCACTTAAAACGGCATTGAAGATTAATCAGCAGAAAATGCAAGTTAATAGAAAAGAAATTAAAGTACATCACACGCTGCTTGACGCAATAGATAAAGTGCAACAGTCAATTAATAAAGTTATCTCGAAGTTGTTGTCCATTCACAAACGTAAATATTAAACGGACCAAAGGTCCTCAGGTTACTAACCAATCGTAAATATTTTTTCTCAAAAGTCAAATTTAATCCTAAAAAATGCCTATAATTTATAAACACAATCTTAAACATTTTGCTTCAAATCAAAAAATTGCTCATGAACCACGTATGATTCCTGTTTATCATTATGATAATAGAGAAACAGTCGGAACAGAAAAGTTCCTAGGCACCGCAGGTGCCGTTCACACGGAAGGAGCTGGGATCTTCTCTGGTATTGGAAGTATCGTTAACTTAATTAAAAATAATAAAGATTTGATTACATCTGCTGCAAAAGGAGCAGCTGCTATAGGTAGTACAGCTAGTGCAATATCAAATGCTGTCAAGTCTCAAAACGAATTAAAACAACTAGAAGCTATTCGTAAACTTAGGAATGATTCCGAAGAACTAAAAAATTTAAAAAAACTTTCAGAGGAAACAAAAAACACAATTGCTAACATAGCTGTTGGGGAAACCTTGAGGAGCGGAGCTCCGTCTGATAGTAAACATAATGAAAAAACAATTGAAGAAATAAGAGGTAATGGTATTAATAGCAACCTTCGGTCTAACCAGGAAAGCTGTAGCGGAGCTGGTCTAGCAAAATTCTAAAATTATGTTTTAGTAAAATTTTTTTTAGTAAAATTTTTTTGGTAAAATTCTAAAATTATATTTTAGTAAAAATTTTTTCTGTGTATGAGAAAAAACAAAAAAGTCAAATTATTTTTTATAAAAATGTCTTCGCTTATCGAAAATAAATTTAGATTAGACGATCCTCCGTTCGTCAGTAATAATCAAAAAAAGAATGACTATATAAGAATTGCTATGAATCCCGGATCTTCCAGTAGAGTAAATACTGGAGGTGATTTAATTTTTGAAGTTGATAATCAGCAGAGTTATATATATTTACCTGATTCGTTTTTACATTGTGAATATTCTTTATATAGTGATGCTAATTTTACAACACCATTACCAGAAACCGATAATATTGCACTAGAGAATAATTTTTTCCAAGATTATTTACACAAATGCGTTTAGATGTTGCAACTCAAAATATAGAAACAATAAGTGATTCTCCAGGTGTAATTGATACAATGCTTAGATTTATAACAATTGGTGAAAATAATAAAAAGTATGAAATCGAAGGTTGGTTTCCTGATACTAATGATGGTATAATTGTTGATGATTTAACTCACGCTGGAACAGATGCAGCAGGAATTGCGAAAGATGTAGAAAATATTGCAAAACATTTAAATAAAACAAATAATGATGCATATAAAGAAAGACGTGAGTTTAACAAGAAAAGTAAATAGACAGTTAATTGGTCATTGTCTCCATTATTCGGATATTTAGATTATGACAAAATATCATATCAATTAAAATTTAAATTAATAATTCATCGTACAGCAAATAATGAATTAATCTTTTTTGGTAAGACTGGAAAAAAAGCATATTTAAAAATTGATAGACTTGAATGGTGGATTAAGCATATTACTCCTAGTTTAGAGATTGAAACAGCTATTGCAAAAAGATTAAATACTAGCAAACCAATTCCAGTAAATTTTCTAAAGCGTACTGCTAGTTCAGTAACTTTTTCCGAACAAAGATTTAACTGGCATTTTACTAGAACTGCGAATACTCCAAGATATTTATTACTAACATTTCAAAGAAATAATTCTCCAAGTTTTGATAAGAACAACAATCTTTTTCATATTAATACAATTCGAAGTTTACAAGTTTCATTAAATCAAACCCGTTATCCAATTGATCCATTAAGATTCGATGATACCAATAATCAATTTATGGAAGGATATGATTCTTATCGAAATCTTTGTATAGAATTTGGAGTTGAACCACAGTTAACTCCTGGAGATTGGAGACATTTATATCCTGTTTTCTGTTTCGATTTAAGTGCACAATCTGAAGATATTATCAAGACTGGTTGTGATGTAACAATTAATATTGAAAAGAAAGATTCCACAACTTCATTGATGGCTTATGGTTTATTGCTGGAAGATGTAAAATATTCTATTGAAATTCTTAATGGAAAGATGGTTAGGATCGGTTAGTAACCTTAGGACCTTTGGTCCGATAGGCTAAAGCCAGAGAAGCTTCGCTCCGATCGGTTCATAACCTGAGGACCTTTGGTCCGATAGGCTAAAGCCCAAGACTTCGTCGATCGGTTAGTAACCTCAGGACCTTAGGTCCGTTTAATTAATTTTTTTTGATAACTTAAAATTTTTTTTAGTAATTAGTAATAAAATTTTTTTGTAACTAGAATAGATTAAAAATTCTTAACTTAAAAATTTTTCGTAACTAGAATAGATTTAAAATTCCTAACTTAAAATTTATTCTTGACTAGAATAGATCAAAACTCCTAATTTAAAATTTATTCATAACTAGAATAGATCAAAATTCTTAACTTAAAATTTTCGTAACTTTAAATTTTTTTATTAAAAAGGTCGCAAGCGAAAAGTAATAATAAAACTGTTGAATTAAAATTACGTAATATTGTTGACAAAAATACCCCTAAAACTATTACGATTAACAAAAAAAAGTATTACATAAGTAAACTAATGGTAGAGAATATTCAATTACAAGAAGAAAAGAATGGTGGAATTCTCCCATTAATTCCACTAATAATAGGAGGCATAGCAGCAGCAGGAAGTGTTGCAGGTGGGACAGCTGGTATTGTCCAAGCAGTAAATAAAAATAAATCAGAGAAGGCAGCATTAGAAGAACAAAAACGACATAATAGAGAGTTAGAGAAAGTTGCTAGGGGTGAAGGAGTAGTAGATAATTTTATTAGTAAATTAAAATTAGTTGATGAAGGAAAACGAGTTCTTAAAAATATTCTCCACAATGTTGATGATTTAATTGAAATTAAAGAAACTAAAGATGGTTCTGGAATATATCTAAGTCCTAGTATGATAAGGTAAAACATTTATTTTATCTTTTAAAATGAATTCTACAAATTCCGAAAATTTAATTAAATTAAAAATTTCTAATTTAGATTTATTGAATTATCTCTTAAACAAAAATAAAAACTCAAATTGTCAGCATATTGGAGGTGACATACAAAAAACATTAGAAAACTTTCCTGGCTTTATTTGGAGTAAATATTCGAAAGAAAAACATCTTCCTGGTCATTCATATACCGGTCCAGGAACTCGATTAGATATAAGACTAGATGAGAATAATAATCCGAAACCAGGTGAAGAACCAATAAATAGAGTAGATGCCGCAGCTTACAGGCATGATTTAGCTTATCGAAATCATGATCTAAGTTCTCGACATGCAGCTGATAAGAAGATGATTCAAGAATTAGATAATATTCAAAATCCAACATTTAGAGAAAAAATTGAAAGAATGTTTGTTAAGAAAGCTTTACAAGCTAAAATATTATTCGGTCAGGGTTTAAATGAAACGACAGCAAAGTTGTCTGAGAGCAACGCTCGAACCTACGCGTCCGAAATCCACAAGGAATATAGAAAGCCTAAATATTTATTGAAAGTAAAAGTATTTAATAAAGATGATATTTGGAGTGCTGATCTTATTCATATGCCGAATGAAAAAGATCGAACCGAAGGTTCTAAGACAGAGTCTGATTATAAATACGCATTGACCGTTATAGATTTATATACACGATACGCTTGGGTAAAGCCTTTAAAAAACAAAAGTGGTCTATCAGTTAAATATGCGTTTGAAGAAATCTTTGAAGAAAGTAAGAGAAAGCCAAAAAATTGTTTGTTGATAAAGGGTCGGAATTTTATAACAGAAATGTTCAGCCACTATTTGAAACTGTTTATTCAACTGAAAATGCAGGGAAGGCCGTAGTGATAGAAAGATTCAATCGGACGTTAAAAAATAAATTATTCAAAAAATTTACTCAGCAAGGAAATCAGAAATGGTTAAAAATATTACCAGGAATTGTAGAGCAGTACAATAATAAAGTTCATTCAGGTATTGAAGAAACCCCAAAGAATGCTTCTGACGACCCTGATTTAATACGAAAGAAAATATTCGAAAATAATTATTCGAATGAGAGTAATCCGAATTTGCAGAAACTTAAGCCGAAATTTAAAATTGGAGATAGAGTTAGAATATTTAAATATAAGAATAAATTTGAAAAAGGCTTCGTCGGATACTGGACGAAAGAGATATTTGAAATTTCTAAAATAAATCAAAGTTATCCGATTACTTACGAAATCAAAGATTTAGATGATGAAGATATCAGAGGCCGATTTTATCAAAATGAATTACAACGAAGTGATTTTTAATTATCATTATTATTTTTAGGCGTAGCCATTGAACCTACGGTTCGTTCAATTCTAACATAATATCAAGAAATGGCACTCCTTCTTGCAATTTAAATAAAACATAAAGACATAATTGACCACAATAAGTTGTTCCCGGTTTTTGAATTTGAAATGTATTATAAATTCCATTGCCAAGTATTTCTCTTTCTTCATTCGTAGGTGGAAGCCCGTATGAGTCAAAATAATAATTATCTCCGTTTTTACTAAAGATACCTGCTGACCAATGTACGCCTTTTTGGTCTGAAGTGTGAAGATTCGTTATGAAATTTATAGTTATTGTTGGCTTATTTTTGATCAATTGTAATTCGTCTCTCATTAGGACATGAAAATTCTTTATTCCCAATTGATGTGCGATTTTCTTTAGATCAAAATTCGTTGTTGTGTCTGTTCCATATAATTTAAAAAACTCGATCAGGTCAGTCATTTTAAATGAAACAAAAATCCAATTTGAAAATGCCATTGTCATTTTCAGTCTCCACGCAAATAAGTTGCAATAAATGTTACTACTTGTTACTTATGAAGTAGAGTCCAACATTTATATGAAAACAGAAATCCAATTTGAAAATGCCATTGTCATTTTCAGTCTCCACGCAAATAAGTTGCAATAAATGTTACTACTTGTTACTTATGAAGTAGAGTCCAACATTTACAAGTCCTCTAATTCCTGCGTGAGTCCAGTATGTTGCGCATGTTGTTGTTCAGTTTGTTGCACATTGGGTGAATCAAATATGGATTCTGCTAATCTTCGCTTTTCTTCTTCTTTCTCATGATCAATGAAATCTTCAAGATATGTAAAATGCTTCATCACAAAGTAAATTGATAGAGAAGAATTGGCTAAGTTTGGATAGTTCTTTGATAATTTGAATAATTTGATCAGTAATGTCACATATGAACGTGAAAACTTTATTTTGTGGGTCTCATTTAACTCTTTCACGTATTTTGTATAATTCATATTAGACAATAACTTCAGTCGCTGAAGCACTTCTCCTTGTAAAACATAGCAGCGTAGAAGATTCCGATGTGTAATTTTCTCAAAACCAATGAGTTTATTCAATGAAGAGATGCACGATGATGTACTTATAATATCCTTTTTCTCGAGAAATACAGGTAAATTGCTGCTGTCAACATCCTTGAATGAATCTCGGATTATTTCAAACACTTCTCTCTTTTTATCTTCTTCGTTTCCACTCGTCTTCTGCTTCTTTCTTAGTGATTCAAGAATAAATTTTGTTGATATCGTTTTGAAGAAATCAAGATGGTCTGGTGAAATAAGAGGCACAACTTGATCCACGAAGCAACAAAATTCTCTCTCTATTTTGCTGACGGAAGACATTGCAAATGAGAACTTTGCTTTCTAGCGCACACGGAACAATGACAGGAGAGAGAGAAGTGAAAACAGCTGCCAGATGCTTTGGCGTCATGTGGTTGTGCTGACGTGCTAGTAAGAATTAAAACAACTTCCCTAACGTACAACTAAAATCTAATTGTATCACAAAGCTGTAGCAACTACTGGAATTGTAAGAACGCCAGATGAAATGCGCTTAAAGAAATTGTTAAACATGCTCCAACGCCTTGTGTCACATTCTTAATTTTTTATAATGCTCTAATCTTAATAATAATTGAGATTCCTTATCTTTCATATAACGTACTCCATCTTTGTGTTTTTCTTTATTCATTTCATATGATAACGAAGGATATATTCTTGCGGTTCCTTCCACTTTTGTTTCTTCCATTTTTAAAGAAATATTATTAGTCACATGTTATATTTTAAAAACCTGAAAGATGGATAAAATTCATGAATTTGAAATTCTCAACTTTTATGATTTTCGGTGTCCTGGAACGGTCATGATTTTTAAGGTAAAAATTGTAATTCACAAATTTGAGATTCTTAACTTTTATGATTTTCGGTGTCCTGGAACGGTCATGATTTTGGGAGCAAAATGTCATAATCACAAATTTTGAGATTTTGAAAAATTTGAAAATTGGGTATTTTGAGACCGGCTAAATTTTTGAAATTTTGTTTTTTTGAAAATTTGTCACTACCTAAATTTTCCCCCCTTCGGCCTTCGGCCACGTGAAATTTGAAGTCTCCCAAAATTTTTGAAATTTTGATTTTTTGAAAATTTTGAAAAAACCCGCAAAAGTGTGACATCCGGCGCAAGCGAAGCGAAGCAAAGCGAAGCGAAGCGTCGCGCCGGATGTCACACTATATACTACTAACTCGTTCTGGCTGCCGGACTAACGGTTCTATATAAATGTAGTTCTGGCTTACGAATTCTTAATGATAATAGCTAAAAGAACTACACAGGTCTCTTAATTGGAGTGTAGGGAGATAAATAGCATAACAAAATACAACCTGAATTATTCGGTGGCAATGTCACCTATTCTCGCCTTTAAGCTTAGCTCATGTAATGGTCTATGCAGGTGGTCAGCGTAATAGTACTATTGAGTCTATTTACGATATTGATTGCCATAAGAAAATATTACCTACGATATTCACAGAATGTGGATCACACCGGCATGACACCGGTAATGGTGCCCGGAAAGGCTACCGGTAGACCGATCCTGACAGCTGAAGATGCAAACGATTTCATCTTTTGTCTATAAATAAATGTGAACATGTCTAATTGGAAAAGGATATTCACATGTTTCAATCAACTGAAAAATCAACGCAGGCAACTTTGATCTAATGGCATTTTTATCAGGCAGAATATCTAGCATCCACTAGTGTTTCTCGCAATCTTTGTTAATTGCCTTCATTACACGTTCAGTTTCAATATTAATAGCACATTTTGCTGATAAAATTCTTATTATAACTCAACAGCTGATGTAAACAAGGCTTTTTGCATATTGCTGATTTTTTTATAGATCTTTGACTACATCATGCATGTTGACTGAACAATGCTACGATTGATGACAAGAACCCAGGCAGGCATACACAAATATTATATTTTGGCACATGAACCGTTCGTAACGGTGCCCACTTAACCGTTGAAAATCGTTTGGTTCCTTCATGAAAATTCGACAAATTCTGTTTTTTAGTTCGATTCGCTGGGTGCAGGAACCTACTTTCCGATTTCTACAAGGGTGGTTGCTCCTAAATCTTTTGTCATGAAGCCTCACACCATAGGGATGCTTAAGCGAGACAATTAAAAACGTAATAGTCACATCTTCGGGTGATCCGTTTGGAAATCTCTACTGCATGCACTGATGGCGAACTTGCTGATATCAGTTGGTTCAATTGACTTTCTGCTGTAGTCAACGCTTTTCCAGTTTCACTTTTCTGGGCCGCTATTTGAACTCCATCTAATTTTCGTCTTTGTCTACTGAGATAACAACAGCAAAAGCAATAATGATTATGAATCCTTGATGTATTTCAAAAGAAAAAAGGGGCTTCTTACAAAGATTTTCAGTCTATGACGGGCGGCCATTGTTTGAGAATCAAAGCCTGCACCGTTTCCGACGAGTCATGACCCATTCGAACTTCACGAATATCAATATTTTTCAAAAAGGCTGACATTCGTGTCTCGAGTTCTTCAAGAGCCGTTGGTCTTGATGCCTTGTAGACGTTGTTCCGAACAGCTAGAAATCATTTATCGCAGGATCGGAACTGCATGGAGACCATTCGAGGAAGGTGCTGCCTCTTGCGATCCACCGATAATGGAGTTGAGATCCAAAATAGCTCTTGCACGAAATGAGAAGTACGCCCAAGCATCATCTGACTGAAGCGCCGCTCAGTGGTCTTCTTGGTGAAGGGAATCACAGTTTCGTCCAAGATAGACGTGTGATTCGCTAGGTTCACGGTTTCATAGATCATACTGTGAGTAAGTTCGTGTTGGTAAGAGATCATCGACCGACCAATATTTGACGGCTGGCGATTTCATGGACACTGACGTCACCTGCGAAATGTCCTAGCATGGAGCTTCCTTGCCAAGCTTTGTCTTCAGTTGCCCAGTCGTAATTTTCAAAAATTATTGCACTCAGTTAGAAAACCACAGTTGATACCTCAGTTGCAAAATCGTCCATCACGAGGGGTGAAAGTTCAATTATGTCACTTAAGCCTTTACAGAGAGAATAGAGTCGAACTGTGTTTCACAATTCAAATTAGGGCTACATGTAGTGTTGCATTAATGATGATCATAGACATCTAGCTACTCTAGGTGCTTCATTCATGAGGATAGCTAATCAAATCAATAATTGCGCCGTATTGGGCCTAAGATAATATCACTGCATGCTTCTTCAAATAGCGGCTCAGGAAAATGAAACACCCTGTATAATGATACTCGCTATCAGTGAATAATAATAGGTGAAGGTCTTGTTTAGAATGGTTGCTAGTCCGTCTCACAAGCATTTTCGTTTAACTGAGACAAGATGTCACCGCCAGACTGAATAAAAAAATGTGAGAGCCAAGTAAATTGTGAATATCTATGATAAATCATTGAATTGTCGTCAATTACTTGGTTTTTTCGTTCCTATTCTTTTATTAATTTTTACTCATAAATCAGAGTAAAGCTGTAATTTCTACGGTATTTTGAGCATTACGAATTTGCTGCATAGCTATTGATGATTCACTGCTTATCATCTGCAATGCGAGTAATGCATCGTTCTTTCATCTGCCATTTCAGCATTTCTTACAGTTGTAGCTATCAATTTGGCAAAAGCAATTCTAAATCGTGTAAGATTAATACATGGTGGACATACATGTGTCTATTAATTTTTCTATTGAGAAATTGTGCTAATTAGTAGGCATTGATCTTGAATTCTTACGAGCCCAATAATCTTATGATGATTGATTGATTGATTGATTGATTGATTGATTGATTGATTGATTAGACCAATTATTCACTAATCTTATTTTCAGTGTCAATTATGTGGAGTTGAACCGATACGAATTTTCTCAACATTGGTATCTTTGTAACATGCTGGTAAGTTCGTTCTAAACCATTAAATGAGGTTGTATATTTGTGCAAATTGACATGGTGCACATTTTACATAGTTTTGGTTAATGTGTATTTAGCCGTATTATACGATGAATACTATACCTATCATTATGTTAAAATGAAAATGTAGAAAGATCTGTGCTGATAAGCATTGATAAAATTGTGGCGTATTGTCACACATCGATTTCAAATAATTATGCTAATTCCTCATTCCTCGTCAGAAAACTCCTGAGATTCTTCCTTCGATTGAGGCATAGATAGAGCTAAAAATAATTTTTAGCGGATGAATTCAGAACAAAGATTCAAGCATCGATATTTAAAACAGTAGAATTTTTGAAGATAATGCATTGAATGGGGAAAAATATTGCTTATGTTATTTGTTTAACATTTCACATTCGTTTGCAGCGGCAAAGTAACTAAGATGACTTTCAACATACATACATAATTGAGATAGATCTTTAGCATGCCCGGTGGCCGTCAAGGCAAAATAAATTAAGTGGCACTATGGCGTCCAGTAAAATTTTCTTAATAGAGACTATGGTTTGACTTGATAGGCGGTTTGCCAGGTTTTTGGTGATTTTTTCGGAATATCAGTGCTGAAGTTCACTTGAAAAATTAGCTGCAGTTTGAAGGCAACTATCTTCAGTTAAAATTCATAATGCAACAGTTTTGGAATATTCACTTATTCTTTGAAATGAAATTTCTGACATCCATTCATGTCATACGGCAAGCCTGAGCACAACCGCAGAGCTTGTGCATATTATTTCATTAAAATTGAAAGCAACCATGTCTTGAGTTTTGCGAGAAGAGTCCATTGAAAACTCCATTTCATGCGTTGACACATTCTCAGTCTGTCATCTTCAAATTTTGAATTCAAATCAAAATTTGCATGACTTTAATCGAAAACTGGAATTTTTGCCCCTTCTGACAACTGACAAGTATTATCAGATGCAGGTGTCTTAGAATGATAGCTTGAATGTACATGCACGACTTATCCTACTTTCTTCCGATGCATCAGCGAAAAGGAAGCAAGAGAGCTAAATATCCCACATATATCCATCATTTATTATCTGATTCAGGTTTCCAGGCAATGAGCAGCACTGACCAAACATCAGTGGCTAATGCGATTCCTCGCAGCATACAGCCTTAAACAACAGGATTTTAACCTCATAAACTCATAAAACTTCATAAGTCTTCCGCAGTGCTGTACCTTGACGCCGTCAATGACGCCATCAATTTAAGAAATTGACGCTGACGGCGTCAGTTTGCCTCCAAAAAATAGCGTCAGCGTCAATTTTAGAGTACAGTGGGTAGATTTCTCATTGCTAAGATTTGGTCGCTCGAGTTTTCTGTAGACTTGAAAGTAGTTTAAAAATTTCTTGAAAGTGTAATGGTGAAAATATGTTTTATGGTAGATTTTAAATATTTAGAGATTCTTTTTCTCGAATCCAAAATAAATGTCGCATCTGGCAATGTATACAAGTAACATTTATTATTTCGTTCAGTGTTATATATTGAAGTTGGGAAGGCCTTATCTCGATATTCTCAATAATGGGCATGCTAATGGCTTCAAAGTAAAGGTTTAGGTATATCTACCTTGTGCGATATTTCTTCGAGAGGTCTATGGGTCATCATTTTCAGGTAGCTGAACTGCTGGTAATAATAAAATCGAAATTATTCAATATGACAATTCACATCGGCTGTGTCTGTATTGATATTTCGCCTACAGGCTTATCGGCGAATGTTCCCGACACTTCTTTACATATTAATTATAAACTCGACTTCGCTTATATTACTAATTCGCTCATGGATCCGTCGACATTGTTTTGCTGTCCGTGCAGAGGGCCGAAAGGAGAGATCTTCATGCCTACTGTAAAAGTATTTGCAACGACAAAGTCTATTTACCCTTTGAGTTTCAAAACAGATGATGAAATATGATGTAAAATTGACGCCGTCAATTTCAAGATTGGTTGACGGCGTCAATAATTTGGCAATTGACGCTGACGCCGTCAACTTTTTTCATTGACGCGTACAACACTGGTCTTCCGTAACTTTGTAAATGGTAAGTGCTGGCAATAGCTAGAAATACTTCATTTAGAATTGTGTTACGCTTTGAATATATTGAGATTATCGGCAGAGCAATTGAGTCGAATTAGGGACTCATCGAACTTTGGATTTTTCTCGATCAAACTTCTTCAGCTCACACTTAACTCTCCTTGCAATCACAGACTCATCGCTCTTGCATTAATTCTATTATCATAGGCTACCTCACGCAGCCAGCAACATACATGTACATGTATGTGCTTATTCTAAGTCGACATTTTACCACCTCAACTGATAGCTATTTCCAAGATACAGCATGGTGTGCCTTCTTTGTGTCTACGGATCATAGCTCCGCTTCAGTTGCGATCCTGTCGAATCAATAGTCGAGCAAGAAGTGGAATTTGCTTTAAGCAATGTAATCATTATTTTCAGACAACTAAGTGGAGGCGAACGAATGTGAAACTGGAAAAGCTGCCATATCCATGGTGCATTTTGTATGACATAAAATAATTACGATTTTCAGTTCAGTATCTGCATGTAGGCATATACCTTAATCTCAGTGCAGGAATTTAAGCTAGATATTTTATCAGACTCGGACTCGGTTGAAATTTATTGTCGGTCGCCAGATTTATTTAGAGCCGATTTTATGTCCGAAATTACTAAAGTCCAATCCTGCAACGGCAAACGAGGAAATTTATGATATTTTTAAGTATCATTTTAGATAACTATTAGTGAAGGATTTCTGATGACTTAACATTGACAAATAATTCAGGGATTCATCCAAATTGAATGATCACCTGTTGGAATAATTATGACCTGGACTGGAACCACTTAAAATGACATCAGTTATGATTTGTGCCATGTAAAGTATATTTCACTATGTCCGTGCTAGCTGATACCGGTACTAATCATTTATTCTAGGCATTAGTTACGAAAGCAATATTCGCTGGTTAAGAATTGATTGATTTGAACAGTTTGAAGCAGATAAATAATCAATTAGAATACGCATCAAGCATCGTAATAATCTTAATAACTAAATTTTTTGAAAGAATCAATTTTACTCTGAAAATTGCCTTAAAAATCATTCTTGTAGATAACTACTAACAAAATTGCAAATCTATTCGAATTCTGTCATATAACGTATTGCCAGTAGTGTATAATGCTCGCTCGCATATGCTAGGATGATCGTCAATAGTAGCAAAAACCATTGATAATATTGCGGATATTTCGGATAGCTTGTGCCACGAATACTGGCTCATTTTTTTTAAATGTGTCTCAAACTTTGAAAGATTATCAAATTCTATTCATCTTTTTTGCCCGTATGCTTGAAAGGTGCTGTGGCATAGGCAGCACATGCATTACACTATAATAACCATTCAAAAATGTTCAGCTGATTGAAAAATGGGAAAAATTGACTTTTGTTAATAAATTTCAGAACCTACACACTTTTAACTTCTTTTTAAAATAAGTCAAGTTCTATTTAAAAATTTTAAATTACATATTATATATATATATGCGTAGTTATTTCTTATTTTATACCGTTTACATGATTGATAATAAGGAATCTTTCCCCGACCACACATTTGAGCCAAAATTTCCCAATTTTGAAAATCTAGCGGTGATTATACCTATTACCGACTGCAGTGATAGTAAGGATATGAAATGGAAAATTTTCTGGAAATTTTTCCGGTAATTTTTCCGGAAAAATATAATATTTTTCCACTTGTAATTTTTCCGTTCAATTCCGTTTCAATTCAAAAGATAGAATAACAACATTGCGGTTTGTATCATACGACTGCATATGACAGCCATAGCTTCAAAGGAAGAGAAATATTTGCTATCATAATAGCTTTCAAATCTCGAGATGGGCCAGTTTATAGTAATGAACTTTACTGGTCTATGATTGAAGATGAAACGGATCCACTACAATGGTGGAATACTTTTTGTGGCCACAGAGTGTTAGCGCCAGTCGCTAAACAACTTCTCAGTCTTCCAGCATCTGTGGCTTGTGTAGAGAGATCCAACAAAGAATATGGCATGCAAAAGACGAAAATAAGAAATCGCCTCACAAATTATCGCTCTGCAAAACTTACAAAAGTGAGTTACAATATCAAAGTGAGGCATTTTGCTAATAAACGTAAAGCTGATCAGAACCAACACCAGGCCCTGACAGTTCCCGATCTTATTGAAGTCGGCACTGAACCAGCAATTGTGGATGCTGACGATACAACAAATAAGGAAGATGATGAAGAGCAAGTTGTTGAATTTGACCAAGATGTCGGAAGCTGCAGTGAAGAGGATGACAATGACAATGTGGAAATGGTGGAAGAAACAATTGAAGTTGGTAATTGGGTCTGTGTAGAGTACATGATACAAAATCAACGCAGTCGCCGAGGAGTAGTACGGTTATATTACGGCTGCGTTCAATTTATTGAAGGTGACCAAATCACTGTTAAATTTCTAAAAAAAGGTAAGAGACATGTAAATATATATAAGTATGATAGCCTAGATTTAACACACAGTACCTTAGCTTTATCTAGTACAATCTGGACAAACTGGCATTATGAATATCCTACTGGCCATATAAAATTGAATAATTATTATCGTAATTGATTTGCCTTTAAATGATTAGAATAATTTGAAGGTAAATCAATTAATTTACTATAATTTAATTTAAATTGGCTTACTTTGAATAGCTGTCTTTCATGAATGAACGTAGTAAACTCAGCTCATATTGTATCCGCATGTAGAATTAAGTACGTACAGACTTAGGAAAAATAACAGTGAATAAAATGGAACATATTTTCAACAAACAATTTTTTAGGTCTACGAGATTGTTTATTCACTAAATAATATGATCTAATAATATAATAGATAGATGATGATAGATAATATAATAGATAAAGATAATATAGAAGATCATTAAAGATTGAATCAATTATCAAAGTTTGAATTATTAATTGAATCCATTATTATGATTATGGATATGGATTATGATTATGGATGATATTGAATCCATTATTAATTGAATTATTGTTTGAATCCATTATTAAAGTTTGAAGACATTATCATTAAAGATACTATAGATTAAGATAAATATAATAGATAATATGATAAATAATATAATATAATATGATTTTAATGAAATGCTCACAAAAAGTATGTAGGCCTAATTATTATTCGTATAAATCCCAAAACATTTGCTAAATGTTCATATTATATCGTGTTCTTTGATATTTGTTTCACTTTCAGATTCTCGTGAGTAGCTATCAATTTCCGGAAGTGGAGGAAATCGACATAGTAAACCGTGCATTCTGCACACCCGTCAAAGAGCCGGAGCTGGCCTCTGGCTCTACCAGGAGGAGAACTATCTATGTATTCTGCGAGTTAGAGCGTGAATCCTTATTGAGAAAGGTAGCAAAAAAGACATAACCTCAAGCACAGTGAAAGACTTCGTATGGTATTGTTTTTCTTTATTGAAGATTTGTAAGAGTATATAATTTTGTTATCCAACTTTGTTAGCCTCCAATTGTTAGACTACTGATTTTTTTGTTTTAATCAAGAAATAGAGATTTTTGTAATTAGGTGATGTTTTCAAGTATCGGTAGATTATTTAGGCTTATTCATGTCCAAATCAAAGTCAAAATCATAGAATCCCTTGATATCCTTCTCCCTCAAATAGGCCTAATATATTCTTCTCTATTTCTTGTCGAGTAAATTTCACGATACATCCGTGTTTGTTTAATACTCCTAGTTGTGTCTTCCCGTATTTGTTTAATTTGAATTAAGCTTAATTTACCAATCTCTCAAATAAAAATTGCACATGTGCTGCTGTACCATAATACTTGTTTCATTCAAAATGAGATACCGTATCATTTACCTAATCAACACTATATTGCAAATTTACTTAGATGGAATATTTTTCGTTGACAGGATTTTTTTTTATTTTTCTATATTTTTCCAATTTTTCCGGTAATTTTTATATCTATTCTCATCTTGAATACCAGAAGTCTACCCAAATTTGATGAAAAACATTATTGTTCCATTAACTACTCGTAATTTATATAAGATTTAAGCTACTGTAACAATCTCATGCATTAACGTTGTCATTCATTGGGAAATCGTGAAGAGAGTTGCAAGAATGAAAATGTTTTTTCATGGTGGTTTCAAGGCATGTCCTTAAACACAAGTGGGGTCTTAAATATATTATTGCTTTGTCAATGATGGTTTCAAGGTGTTCGGGATGGAAGTGTAGCCTAATGCAGTTTTGTTCAAACTCGATGCTATTTCTTTCAGCTTCAATCATTTGTATTCAATTCGTCAAGTGACTGAGTCATCGACCAATGACGCCAATGTTTGGCATTGATTTTTGCAATCATATTCACAGTTCGTGTGTACTCGTGTGATGAGAAAATGAGAACAATGGAGAAATTACCGCTGACTAATGTCATAGCCATAGATATCTCATGTACAGATAGATCTTAGACTAAAATCTTAGATTAGTTATTCCGAGAACAGTGCAAGGCGAACAAACTCGATGGAATGACTAACACTGTGTTGTTATTTATCATGCATGTAATTCTCAACTACCTAATTTAAAATTTTTAAATAGAACTTGACTTTTTTTGAATTGAACTTGATTTATTTTAACTAGAATTTGACTTATTTCAAAAAAACCTTTCGTGAAAGGAATCGCGCAATTATTCTTTGAACTGTGTCAAGAACAAAGGAAAAATAGTCGCAATTATCTTACGGATATAATAAAACGTTGAGATGACAGCAATGAACAAAAATTGACTTTGTCACGAGTTACCCCTTAAACGATAGCTATTTCGCATGGGTTTGAATAGTGTGAATGGTAACAGTTTTCCAAAGTCGATGAAAAATTCTAAATATGCGCCTCAGTCTACATCTGATTTGAAAGCTTGCTGATGTATTTGGGTTACTTGATAGGAAATTGACTTCCTTTAGGTCTCAGTCTAACCACGACGTGACGCGATAATATGAAATTAGTACGCTTCCTCATCCCACTACACAGCAAATTTTCATTATTTCACTCACTGCAATTGTTATCAAAACTGAAAAGCAATTCACTCACTAGAGCATACCACGAGAAGATTCTCTCTTCTTGAATCACAAATTATCAAGTTATATATATACCGGTATTCTAACATTTGTAGACCTAACGACCAATAGATAAATAAGATCATACTGGCACTAAGTTTGCAGCAAACCAACTATCAAGCAACAGCAAATATTTGAATGATGTGTCAATAACTCTCGATGCGACTTAATCTCCTTGACTGCTAGGCGATCTATATGCTAAATTGCACCATTCCAATTCTGCCTACAGAATATCGTCTGATAGTAGCGCTTCCATTCACGGTCAGGAAAATGATTAAAGAAAGAACCAACTAACTACCGTGCCGTAAATTGACGGATTCTCAGGATTTACGTTAGAAGCAATGACTGCAAAACAATAGATATATTTACAATCGATGAAAGAATAATTAGCATGCAGACAATGTATTGTGTAGTTACAGAGCATGCGTATTGCAACGTGTGTGGTTAACAGAATTTCTTTACAATCAATTGAGCAGTGTTATTTTACTGATATTTGAGTGTGAATGCTATGTGTTACGAGAGTTGGCTGAATTTTGAGAACATTTGGCACTTAATCAATGAATGTAGCAAACTTCGCTTAAAAAAAATTTTTTTAATTTAAAAGTTAAAAATTACAAATTTTAAATGCGATGGTTACATGTGAATCTGATAGATACAAACCATATTCATGCCATTGTCATTGTTTAGTTGATGACTTAACACGGGAGGTTCATTACCATCCGTTAGGCAAGAAAGCCAAAAGACTACTCCCTTTAGTAGTGCAAACGTTTTAATAAAATAGTGAAAGTAAAATATATACACAGGTCAAATACATATATTTGACCTATAGGCCTATAAATATTTTATTAAAACTATATATTCTTTTTGTTTTACATATTATTTTTATTTACATTATTTTATTAAACGTTTGGACTACTAAAGGGAGTTGCCTTTCTGCTTTTTCACCTCACGAATGATTGTCATTGTTAATAACAAAAGCGGCCTTCGGATTAATTTTCACGTTTGATTCATTAATACCATTAAACCCTTCATACCTAGAATTTGTAAACAAATTGCCTCTTCATGACTAATTTTGAATTAGACATATCTAGTTGCGATATCTCTCATGGTAAACCATTTAATATGATGTTTGTCGTTTGTCTCGATTCCTTATATGTATTGACTGCTTGTGATTAAGTATTCTAGACGTTCACATTACACAACAGAAGCTCAAGCATAGCTTCGATGCTGAATTATGGGTTAATGAGGTGATTGTGGGTTTCAACTATGTTTGCACCTTGTATTTATGAAATATATCTGTCCTTATTTCGATAAAATGCACTGGCAAATTTAGACAAATAACTTAAGAGTACTCTTTCAATTACTATTTCAAATTACTCTATTGTTAACAATAGAGTGATTTGAAATTTAGTTTCATCATGATCAATAAATGACAGCAATTAAATCTCATTTTGAATATAATTTTCACAAACTATTCATTTTCATTATTTCTGTTCAAATATATTCTAATTTATCTTTAGTGCTCGTGCTCGAAGTTGTACTGTACTTTAGACATGCGCGATTGTAAAATAGTTCATCAATCATCAAAATAACTTTGTAACAACTGCAACGTACTTTTGTACATTGCAGAATTTAAGTGCAATGACAAATATGCATGCACGGGCTAGGCTGGTAAAGCGCGACATGTGAATTTAAGTCATTCAATCATTCGTGACGCTTGTTGTTGAAACAAAATCAAAAATCAAAAATATAGAATATCTCTAAAATCCCTGTCAGAAAATTATTCGTGTCATTCTTAGCACGACTAAGTCAAATTTTTGCAAACTGAACTTACTCAGTTCATTAGAAGATGCGAACTTTGCTACAGAGATGAATGGTCCACTCAAACGAAAAAACAAATTATGAGCAATTGAGTACATGCGGGTATCATATCAAGTAGATATCAATCTTTGAAAGCAATTTCAAATGCAAATATCTGTTAATGAATTGCACAAGGAACACTTATGTTGATTGAATATGTTGTCGCTCAGGACGTCAACTTGCACTTAATCTCTTATTCAAAAGTGTTGTTGATAAGCAAACTACGTAGCAGTGGCAATGAGTTACCAAGCTCTATTTAGCTTGCTTCTGCCTCAAAACGACGACAAATTTAATTCTTACTTGAAGGAATATCAGAAACCTGACTCAAAATTTGTCATAACAAAATACTGATGCAGTTGTGTCATGGTCAAGTATAACTCCTTTCTTGTATGTATATTCAAGTGATCAGAGTTTGCTCATAAGTCAGAAGCCGTAGGATCCATCACCGAATCCGATATTCACGAGAATACCTATTTCTTTTTCACAGAAGTGTACATACTGATGATCGCTGAGAAGATGGGCCTAATCTTGTATCACTGTCAAATAGTGGCAGATCTTGTGGTCCGGAAGCAAGGAAGTTGGCTAAACTCGTCCCACCCGCTTCATCTGCAGTACCAACGCGCTTACCATTCGATCTCTTTTTGCGTTCTGGCAAAAGATAGATGACATGATGATGTCCCATAGTCAGTGCGGTTTTTCTGAGAGATTTGCTTTCTGGTGCACCTTTCCTTGTGACAACTGGTCCCTTTACACTATTATCAACACCACTAAGATCGTAGATATCAGCGTCGACGTTCTTGTTATTCAAAATTTCCAGCATCTTCCTTTCATCTCCCGCCAATGTTGCATGCACAAATTCCTGTGTGGAACGCTTGCTTTCTAGCAGTTCAATTATTAAAGATCCAGCGCCATTTTCTCGGGCGAATGCAATCAATGACTGGCCACCTCTACTTATTCTCACTCGACACCAATAAGATAGCAGACGGGTTGTTGAGTTGTAGTCATTATTCCTCACTGAATCCCACAGTCCAGGAGAGAACTTCTCGTACCAATAAGCCATTTCCGCTTCGAAAGGTCCGCAATATTCATTCATCAGCGGTAAGTCTTCTTGTGGACACAGCTCGGCTCCGCAACGCAAGAATGCCACAACAAGTGAAAAAAGTGTCTTTTTAATTGCCAGCTGAAGGGGAGATCGTCCGGCAAAGTCCCGTAGGTTAACATCCACCCAGGCATTACTGAGAATGTACACCATTGGCAGAAATAAATCCTCTGTTGATGATTCAGCGACACAAGTGATGAGATGAAAGAAATTACCTCCAAACTGATCGTCAACCAAAGACATCTCCTCCTTGTTGTAAACGGCGGTCAAGAGGGCGCCAGGATCACACTGAACGATGGCTGAATAAGCCGGTGAGGCACGGAAAGTTTCGCCAAAAACATCGATCTGAAACAAGTCGTCGAAAATGGCAGATGCGCCTGAGGGCTGCATTGCACGTTGTTAACTGCCTACATCAGGATGGAGCTATGTCGACGGTCGAGTGTACCACAGCGTGTGCTGTGACGCAGGCAGGGCCAACTGGCCATTTGATTGTCGACGGCGACTGCAATAGATGCTGTACTACAACAGCAGTGATGACATTGAAGGTTACAATGAAAGTATGAGGAGGAGGAAGATGACGAATCAGAGAAGTCAATTCAATGAGACGGAGATCTCACTTTCCCCGTTCTCTCTCTCTCTCTCTCTTGTCAGACTCATATTCTCACTCAAGTCAAAGGAATTTAAATGAATTGTTAAGTAAAGCGTGAAGATGAGCACTATTTTTTTGAACGAATAATTTACAGATCATAAGTCACATCATTCTATGTGATATAGTTTTCTAAAGAGTGAAATCAAAATTTAGTACTCTGACAATGTGAACTTCTGACCATAAATCTAATAGAATTCATTAGAAGCATATTTGACGAAAACTAAGAGCTTGCAATTTAATTCAACTAAGAGTAGAGCTTCATTGAAGGTTTCTGAGTGCTAAGAGATTATGTTGTGCGATGCATCTGGTTTACCTATATATTTCCTGCGTTTTCAACTTTATCTGCAACCTGTAAATTTTGATCGATCATTGCAAAATTTTCCCTACTAGTGTATGAGTACATGTCGATTGAATTAGTACTACTTTGAGATGATAAATTGATGTGTAAGTTGCTCTGCTGGTCAGGTATTTGCATGGGTCCTGGTCAAAAAGGTCCTAAAGCTCTTTTTCGATAACACTGTCCAAGGGAAAGCTTCGAGACAAAAGTTAGATGATAGGGAAATTCTCATCGACATCTAAAGCCTATGCGTTTCTTAACAAGGTCTTAACAACAGCCATCTCGGCTATGAAACTGTGAGGGCCCTTAGAAATTGTGAGATCATTTCAAACAGCGGAACAAGAAGATGAGACCGTCAAAATGGAAATGTAGTCTTGAGAACGAGACGTAGCCTCAACAAGGAGATGTGTCCGCAACAGGCAGACGTCGTACTCAGAACAAAGAGATATGGCCCCAACAAGGAGATCCGGCCGGAACAAGGAGACGTCGTCAGAACAAGGAGATATGGCCCCAACAAGGAGATCCCGCCGGAACAAGGAGACGTCGTCAGAACAAGGAGATATGGCCCCAACAAGGAGATCCGGCTGGAACAAGGAGACGTCGTTGGAGCCAAGAAATGTGTTCGTAGCAAGGAGATGAGGCCGTCACAGGGAAATCTGATTGTAACAAGGAGATGCGGCTTTAACAAGCAGTCGTCGTTGGATCAGAGCTACAGTCGGAACAAGGAGATGCGATCGGAGCAGGCAGACGTTGTTGGAACAAGGAGATACGGTTAGAACAAACAGACGTCGTCAGAGCATGCAGATGTGGCCGGAACAAGGACATACGGCCGGAACAAGGAGACATCGTTGGAACAAGGAAATGAGGCCGTCACAGGGAAATGCGTTTGTAACAAGGAGATGAAGCAATCACAAGGAAATGTTGTCGGAACAGGGAGATTTGGTCGGAGCAGGCAAACGTCGTTGGACCAAGGGGATGTGCCGGAACAAGGAGACGTCATCGGAACAGAGTTGTAATCGGAGCAAAGAGATTGGTGATGAACAAGGAGACCTGGTCGGAACAAAGAACCACCGTCTGGAGAAGGAAAATTGATTGACGGCACGATCTACAATCAGTCATCTCATGAAGAAGGGAGTTTAAATTTATGCAAGTGTACAAAGGATGCATCACGAATGAGATTCACCATACAGTTGTTGCTCAAAAACATATGATGCATCTCGCTCATAGAAAGAAAATGCCAATTTTGTTCAGCTTTGTAAAATCGGGACTATTTCGTAATGCTCAAAAAAAGTAACCCCTTCTTTTTGTTTCCGAATCTAGTTGTAAAAATATAAATCTAATGGAAAATGTAAATCGTTAATGCCAATAGACATGTAGGATTAATTTGTTAATATCTCTATGAAACCTAAATCTTGATAAACTATATAAAATAAGACTTTATAAGCTAATAAACTTAAAATAAACTTTGATTTATTTAATAATTTATTAATACTATAGGTTTGACCCGTCAAGAAAGAGCTTTGTCCCTTCAAGATCGATAATGACATTTCAAATTGCAGCAGTCTGAAAGAGTTTGCATAATTGCCGTTTCAAATGCACTTTTGCCGGCATGTAATGTGTAAACGACGATTCTTTACCAAATCAACTGCATCATTACCGTTTCAAATGCAAAATAAAACAATGAAAGTCATGTAGACGCATCCTTTCTTAATTCTTTTTTCCTTTTGAGACCCACTTATTGAAATTGTTTACAGATATTAACTGATTAATATAAGCACATTTCAAAAACTTGCGTCACTATTTTTTCAGAAGACTGGTCTCTTTCGAATGCACACACGTCCTTCGAATGTGCTGCATATTTAACTTGGCTATGGGGGAATGAAATCGACTGCTTAACTGATTGTTGGAATTTATGCAATAGGACCTACTGAACGCACATAGCACGTCTTTGTCAGTTGCGCTTGTGTAGATAGGGATTGAACTGAGATATTGAAGGAATAAGGGAGGTTAATCTTCAGGGCTAAACACAGAAAAACGTTGGATAAGGCTAATTGACCGATTATCATTTTTATCTGTCCATCGATGCAGTAATTTTCTGTTTTTCAGTCTCTCTTAATTTGCGATGCAGATGGATGTTAGTTTCTATACTCAATTTTAGCCAATCGTTTTTATCTAATAATCAACACTCCAATAATATTCAATTCTGTCCATATAACAATGAATAAAAACACAAAGGCATA
Organism: Prostheceraeus crozeri; assembly: GCA_907163375.1. Classification (NCBI taxonomy): domain Eukaryota; kingdom Metazoa; phylum Platyhelminthes; order Polycladida; family Euryleptidae; genus Prostheceraeus; species Prostheceraeus crozeri. The sequence goes on along the minus strand of CAJQUW010011297.1, from coordinate 35,623 downwards.
TCGACTTATGAAGCGATACGATATATAATGACTCCTAACCATGGAAGAATTTATGCCAAGACTTTTTTAATGATAGAAAGATGGACATTTTAATGTTGGCAACCATATCCTTGTTCAAGTCCTTACTTGTTAGCTGATAGTTGCCACTGACACGTTCTTTCTCTCAGTGCTGAGCTAACGTATTCGATTTGATCTAATCACAAAATTTGAAAATGACAATGAATTACTTAACTCATTATTTAGCTGAGAAGGTGAAAAACTTATAAGAAATTTATTCTGATCTCATTAAAATTCTTGCAAGCTTCAGAAAGATGCATTATGATTGTGCATTTCATCTACTATTTTGAAATTTAACTTCTTTGTATTCCTCAAAATAAATCGGTCACTTATGACGTGGCATAATCAATTCAGAACTGGAACAGGTTCAGTTAAATAATGCTTACGAATGACTATGCTCGATGCAGATTTGTCTAAACGACAATCCTTCACACATAGAAACAGTCTTGTTGCATGGCGGGCAGTTTCGAGTAAAACCTGGATTTCGTTACTTTTTCTGATGCATGATATATTTTAATCTCAGTTACAATAACTTCACTTGAAACGGCAATATCGCACTCGATTTGGAAACTTTGTGTCTGCAGCTGTAGATTGCCATCGATTTGGATGAAATTACGTCAGGCTTTGTTTTCATTATGCTGTTGATATGGCAAGTTGCATTTGAAATGGAAATGTTTCACCTCATTTCGGTAATTCTGCTGTTAGAATGTCAGCGATGAACTCAAAGCAACAATGCTCTTAACGGCATTGTCATTCTGTACTTGAAATGTCTTTACTTAATATGAAACGGATGATAAGCCTCTTGAACGGTTAAACCTATATATATTGTGATAATAAATTAATTTGATATTAATAATTTTAATAAATTAACAATGCCCAGATTATCAAGCATAATTATACATCTACGCAAATTTTAAGATAATTCGAATGATGCAAATCTTTTGCGGCTCACGAATTGGACTTGCATTGATTTATGTATGAACAGCCTTGTTTCAGATAAAAATGTATATTACTTTAAGATAAACCCAAATCGAAAGGTACGGTCACTGCAGTTATGATTCCATTTGTTTACTCAGTCTCTAAATGTTGCTTTCTGCCTCCATAATATCTCTTGACTCGCTGACATAAATGTTTTCTGAAATGTCAGATGCATGAGAAGAGGCTAAATTTAACATCTAAATACAACAATTATATGTCATTTGACAACCGCACAAGGCGTACAAATTATTCTGATGAACTTAACGTGTATTTTTATAAATAGATTTGTAAACATCTGCGATGCATTGCGTTTATACCCATGGTTGATAGACTCTTCTGATTAACTTCGGCAACGTCAATCACCGCTATTTGAAGAATGTTTTAGCATGTACAATCCGTTCGGCTCGCGATATATTAAAAGTCTGATTATGAAAATCCTTGCCCTGAGCTAGAGACATTTCGCGTAAAATTGATGAAATTTTGAAGAAATCTTATTATAATTGCGTATTTCAAAAGTTTGAGGGAAAGCATGAATGAGTCACTATTTCGCTGAAATAGTAAAACTCAAAGCAGAGAAGGAGGAAGCATATGAATTTTAAGTAAATTATTCTCATATTAATTTACGTCATTTTAGTGAATTCATTCCATAGTCTTCCAAACATATGCTGTAAACCCTCTGATAGACCACCTGCTTTTCGCGGTCTATTTCCCAAATCGCAACCATCTTTTATATTCTCGATACACGTATTTCCCCTCCTGAACACCACCCTATGATGAGGTGTACAGCATGTGGCACAACTTATCTTCGACAAAAGCGCCTCCTTCATGGAGAAAAATGATGTGAAGTTTGTGCGACCGAAAAAATAGATTTCTCTGCAGCTACTTAGCCCTCATCAATCAAGCTTTCCCAGCTCATTAAAATCACTCTAAAATGAATATGGCAGTAATCTTTTTCACAGAAATTGGTTAATCTTCTACTTATAACTAGACAACGACATCTTAGGTGAATATTTTTGTCATTTTAGGTTTTTTATGGGTGAATAATTTTACAAATTTAAGTTGTTTATTTAGGTGAATCAAAAATCCATTGAAATATCTATAGAGCAATGGTATTTTTTGTTTATTTTCATGAATTGTGCTTTTTTCGGTGACTAATTTGTAAACAAGTACCGCGACAATAATCTACGCATAAGTTTAAAAAGAGTATTAGGGAAAAGAAAATGACAAGTAAGTCCTAGATTTAATCGCTATTCGGAACGATTGTATTTCAAGCCATGACAACTGCACAGATCAAGCATTAACAACTAAGTACATATGTTTCAAAATGTATATTGACAATTCAATTGTGCAATTTTTGTACGTGTCAAACAGATCAAAATTACTCGTATTTCAAATGCAAGATAAACTCTATAAAAACTCTATAAATGTATATAAAAGAATTAGAAACAATGACCAGAAACATTTGGCACTGCCCAGAATTACTCATCAATGTCTTCATAATTCCGATTATAAAAGTAATTCGTTACCACGATTTTCTCAATGCTTTCCAATGTGAGTACATGCAGCTGAGTTAATCAAATAGCAAGTTTTTGTCGTAATGACAAGATTTAGGTGATTTAGGTGTTTTTACAAAATATCCGGAATTTACGTAAAAAATTCATTTTAGGTGATTCACCTAAATTGTCACTGTCTACTTATAACCAAACCAGTTGAAAGCATAGAAAGATGTCCCAAAACTAAACAATTTAGCACAAAATTCCTTAGAAACCGTAGATGCTGCGCTTTGTTGAACAAATGCCTTACAACTGAACCTCAATTCACGAGATAGTGACTCCCTCTTCCACGGCAAATCTGTCAATCTCTCTCTAACGTGGACATATTCAACTTAGTGGATAAAACAAAAACTTGAATCTGAAACAGGAATGACGTGACTGATCGTTGCATGCTGTAACCATCAATTCTATACTAGAACTGTACTGAGTGAATGACAGGAAATCATGGACAGGAAATGAATGCACGTTTCACTAGGCACAGATTGTAATCGCATATGAAATTCAAAATGCTACAGGAAGCTACACTGAGTATCATCAATTGAGAGATGATATAAAGACAGGCTGTTTCCAATACAAAATTACTTTACTGTACGATGCTTTTCTCTTATATTAATAACATATTCTGAAAGCATAATCTATATCATAAGATTTGAAATATCATCTTCCCATTCATTACAGAAGGCTGGATTTTCATGCCCTACATAAGTCACGCTAATAAGTGAATGAAGGACTAAATTTTTATAAATTTATGAAGTACATTAGAATTTTTCAATTATGAAGCAAAATTCAGTGGACGTTCATTGGTCTGAGCTTGGACCGTTTTTATCTATGTTGGAGCGACTGTGGTTATTAGTTATCGGTTTATTACAAAGATGCTTCAAGTTTTTAGAGATTCACTAGTGCATAAATAATAATAATTTGCGTGATCTGTGGCAGTAAAGCAAACTATCAAAGTTGTAAACCTTATTGCATGAAATATCCTAGTTGAATAGACACATAACTCACACATCCTTGTTTACAGAGCAAAATACACCTATGATTAAGCTCTATTTCTTGGTAAGTAATAGCAATTCATTATACTGCTTGCTCATTGTCTCGAGCCATGATAGATGCTCATGGCTATAATTCTTCTATATCAATAATTCAATTACATGATTGTGGCTAAATGCGTGTAGGTGTCAGAATCAGTGAATTCGAACTTTTGAGTGAGTGAGCGGACGAATTTTCGAATTGTTCGCTGGTGAGCGAGTGAACTGAGCGAACGTGGTTTTCTAGTTTAACTGCCTTTGAACTGACTTAGCTGAACTAACAATTTGCTGTTCATTAACTGAAGAACGAACTGAACTAAGGTTTTACAAATTTCTACATTCATTTACTAGCAGGAAGTGATTTCTCATATTGGCATTTCGCTATTCACGGGCTAAGTTTGAAATGAAACAAAGGACTCAATTTCGAATCGCTTCCGTTATGCTGAAGTTGATACCGAGGGATTGGTCAGTGATCATCAGTTTAGGACTTCTTCCATTTTCGTGAAGTTCTGCGAAGGCATGCGATATTTATGTCAAAATATAGGATGCATCAATATATTGGACAGATTTAGGCAGAAAAATTCACCCAAATCGTTCATTTTTCCTGTTGCTCTAAATCCGATGCGGTATTAATATAATATTTTCAGAGTGACTTCAAGCATGCAGCACTATTTCACCAGACCTTTGAAAAAAACTAAGGGATATATGAGTGATCATTATTGACAACTAAAAAGAAATAGAATTACAGCATGTGTCCACTGGTTACCGGGACATCGTTCAAATGATAATAATAACCACCTGTCGCTAATGTTTCCTCACTTCAGGCAATAAGTCACTTAAAAATGATGAACAAAAATGTGAAGACTCATCGTAAAACACGACTGAAATTCTAAGTCTAAATAAACTTACATGTATTTGAAACTGAACTTTTTGGATTTTGATGAGCGGATAGCTGTCAGGAGCCTTGACATGTAATTCATGCATAGATTCACCGAGCTTGTCCTTTTTCGGTATTTTCACGTTCTTCAAGTGAATGTATCAACGTCTGCATTGTTTTTTGCGTTATATTTTTCCTGGACAAAATGTATATGTATGTTAAGCAAGCAATTTGCTTAATGAATGCCATCACACCTGCTCAGGTTGATAAAAATTTCTGCTAAGATTTTAGTTCTTGACGTATTTTTATATTAGGAATCATTAAATAAAGTTTTTATGTGTTAAGTCAATGACACATGTGAACTCACTGTGCTATGAATTCAGAAAGTCGATATCTCTCAATTAGAAAATTGCATATTTATGTTAAATTTTTTTTTGATGAGATGCTAAATACAGTCGACAAGCGCAAGTACCTTATCTGCGTAAAATTCGACACGCACATTTCCATGAATATGCCGCCTCGCCAAGTGAACGGAAAAGAAGTGAGCGAGATGACATTTTTTGATAAACTGATGAACTGAACGATGGACTGAACGGCTCAGCGCAAAATTGAAATGAACGACGAACAGTGTGAGCAACTAAAATCGCCAAAATGAACGAGAAACTAAGCGAACTGAAAAAATGGCTTCGTTCGAATGCACTGATCAAAATACAGTTTATGGCTTAACGACTAATTTGATCATAGTCCAATCGGAATATATAGTCGACAAACTGACAGTTCCATTTGTTTATTTCAATTTTGTTTTTCTTAAACGCTTGCTCATTTTTATATCTATGTGAATCTGGGTGAAAATTTTTTGTGCTCATCTATCTACTGCAAAGGTTTATGTATGCTCATAGAAGCAGTTTTGAATCGATTCGACAAAAAAATGGTCAATAATTTTCAAAATTGATTAATATATTCCTACAACATTAACAGAAGACGCTAGATATGTTAGCAGTTTTATTACATGCCATTTTCAGGTCTGGTCATCTTAATTTAAATTCATTGGGTTACTGCTGTGATTTGGGATGAGTTGTGATCGGCTTGGAATGGAAAATTAGCCCATGACTTTATGTGCTCCACCCCACAGTATTCTCGTCGTTTTTCAAGCAACTCAAGTCCGCTGCGACATAGGAAGAGTTTGGGATAGGGTTGGTTTGTCCGGGTATTGATGAATGTATGCCAGTATCGTAAGACTCATCAATCAAGGAATAGCATTTCACAATAAACATCGTAGTGAAACACGGACTAGAAATCATCCCAGTAAGCGCACTTTAATTAAAAATGCGCAGAAATTAAATAGATGCTGCATTAATCTGAATAAATGGATTAATGTATGAATAAATGCATGTATTAGATCTTGCACTTTGGATGCTCTCTACTTTGGTATTTCATAATTTTGAGATTAGCTATTATGAGACCGAATCCATTCATTGAAATGAATCCCATTATCAGTTTATGATTATTCAAAAATCTCTTTGATATCCCGGAGAAGAAAAGAGTCACTGAGACGTTATTACTTAGCGACAACAAATACTACAAATTTTATTTAGGTGTTCACCGAAGGGTTCCATTCATTTTATAGAAGGCGCATATTCTAGAAGCGATGGAAAAATAAAATTTAAAAATTCATGTTTCTCATTTGATTCATGTTCGTTTTGACATATCATTGTCATAACTGCCAATGGCCAATACATCTGTTACGCTTGAACCTAAATTCGCAATTACAGAGACAAACTTTCAATGTGACTGTCGTAAGATTAGCTCAGGATTATCTCTGTATGTTGCTTCCATGACGCTTAAGTCACAACAAAATAGAGGTAGTTGGACCTCTGTATTTGACAGTTCATAGAAATGGCTGCGAATCGAGATCCGTTGTGCATTATTGGTAAGTGAATTCGCATTTCTTCTCAAAACTCCATTTCTTCAAATAGTCTTAGCATGTGTCTTTCTAACAATAATTTCACCGCTTTTACTGCTATGATAAATGCAAAGTTTTTGTAGTAATTTATATCACTAACCTTGAATAAAGACTTTATTGTCTATCAATTATCGCATCCTCTTATTTCGTTTTTAGATCATTATCATTAATAAATCATGCTATTCATGCAGAAGAGACAATAACGTCAAAATTTCAAATTGTCTGAGTCACTGAAGCAATTTTGCAAAAACTTTCCACAGCCAATCGACCAACAGAAGCGGATCTATGAGCCGTTTTGTCTTTCTCAGATAAATAATGTAGCTTTTCGTACCGGACATTATTTCAGAATGTCTTGTTGCTACAATATAACAAGCAGTTTTTAAAATTCTGTTTGATTGTAGGTGCAAATGTCTTGAAAATCCATTATACCATTTGAGTTCAGATTTTGACATTTATGCGATCTGATTGAAGGTTGCCCGCGTTTGAAAATCTTTGCTGAACAGCACTGCTAAGCGATGTCTATCACAACCGTCGGATCGCGATTTATCTATCTTTGTCCACCGAAATACATTTTATGTAGGGATTCCAAAATCACGGAATATCTAAGTCCCGAGATTAGCTTATTCCCGGACAGGGCTGAAAGTGAGGCGCTGATACACCACCAAAAATTTCTTCAAGCGGGCTGCATGCCGATGCTGACCGCCTACTGACACTCTCATAATAAATCTTATCACAAGCATTATGTAGTCCATGTCAACATCATAGGCCCTTTCTTTGCGTCAAATTGTGGGTCAATTAAGTGGGCAAAAAGAAAACGATTTTTAACATGAAAATAATAGCTGCTTCCATGAACTCTTGACCAGGGCATTTGAACGATCATTTGATCTTCCTCTCATTAGCCTTTCAGACCCGCTCGTTCGTTCACCGCTCAAATGAACTATCACCCCCGTTCCGTTCGTTCATTGCATAAAATGCCGTTCAATCGTTCTTTTTCAGTCAAAACAGTGTTCAATTTTGATGGACCCTAGTACTGTCGTTTCTAGCTAACATTGGCTTTTCAGAGAAACATGGAAGCTTGCAATGAAAGTTGTTCTCACATCTGACATCGCGAAATAATACAAGCTGCACCATCGGAAAATTCGTAGTCGGTATTGTCCCGCAATGACAATGCGAAACATAAGTTGACGTCAAATGTTACACGTCACACATGCCTTTTGCATCAAACCCAATCAAACTAGAGAATATCAAAATCCATAGAGGAAGTCAAACCACTGGTTGCAGAAATGATTGCTAACTACAGATTGTTTCATAAAAAATGGATCACCCTTAAACATCGCCTTAACTTCAACTTTGTCTATCTCCGACAAACTTGAACGAATTTCTCTGAAATTTGGAAGATATGTCAGTTGTGCTTACTAATATCATTGTTGAAAATTTCAAGCATGAATATTGAGTTGTTTTCCTGTTATAGATAAAAAAGTAGTAGATAATTTGATCTTCATCTAGCAATGTTACACAAAATCATACCTCACTCTTATAAAATTACATTTGTTTCCTTTGTTATGTAATATGTTGTTCTACAAGCCAAAAGCTATCAAGCAAAACAAAAATAAAGAAAATCGGTCAATCAGAGCCAGTATAGCACCATTATTCATCAACAATAATGTAACTGCTACATGTGATTAACTGGACTTCATGTTCCATAGCTTCCTGACTTCGTTGCGGTGGTGTTGGCAGCACTCCTGATTGCTTTCAGCTAGAAATCTACATGTATCTCTTACCGGTTGAAAACAATACAAAGCACAAATGAACAATAACGAGATCGCATTCACAAAAGGCAAAGTGTCAACCTTGCTAGAACTAGAGGGTTTTCTTTGCGAGCTACAAGCAAGCGACTAAATGTCCCTTACACAAATGTGCATCGATGGCATAATGATGATTTTCGACTCTGTCGTAAAGAGGGCTCTGGCCGTCCACGCAAAACATCCAAACGTAGAGACCACCTAATTTTGAGATTTGTTAAAGTTGATCCATAAAACCATTAAAGTCTCTCGTTAACTGAGATGGCTGCACTAGACTCGTCTATTTCTAAGTCCACTAGAAGACTTGTTGTTCGTAGTGATCCATCGACTTGGTTATTTATGGATGATAATGCTACGTGTCACAGAAGTAGTAGAGTCAACTTATGCAAGTCTCAGTTAGGGCTTAGGACATTATCTTGGCCAGCTCGTTCTCCTAATCTGAATCCCATAGAAAATGTATGGAGTATTCTAAAACGTAACGTTCGTCGTTCACTGCTACCTAGAGATGGCGTATCACAACTTACGTCACTGTTAAAAAGAGAGTGGAGAAAGTTAGATCAGTCAAAAATCAACGATATCATTGAATCAATGCCTAGACGAATTGGTAATGTCATTGACAATAAGGGTAGGGCCACAAAATATTAGCTTCTTAAGAACCGTTACTGTATCATAGCTTATCAGATTATATTATATAAGGACATTTAAATATATTAGGGACATGAAATAACATGAAAAATGCTTTCTGTATCATACTTATGTTTTATTTAGTCAAATTTTAGGATGATCCACTTTTTATGAAACGGACTGCCTCTAACTAATGGTGAGCTCTAACTACAGAATTTAGAGATCACCTCTAAATCGGCTTGCAGAAACTGTTTACTAGCTGACTGCTAGGTAGCTGGCAGCTAAATATTATAGCTGATTGTTAAAAGTTAGTGAACAGCTCTGTGAGTCACGCATCATAGATATCCGACCTGACATATTTTCTGCCATTGTTTGGCAGGCGGCTCGGCAAGTTGATTTGAATGAATCACGAATACCGCAATTGTAATAACCGTACGTTCTTGACAGATTCAGTTAGCATTCGTAAAAGTGTAAGAAATACGACGAAGCGATCGGCAAACTTCTCACAACACGAAATTCGTATTTTGACTGAATTAGTTGCCAATAACCCATTATCGAGAAGAAATCAAAATTGCAAAGTGTAGAAGATGGAAAAAGAAGAGCGTGGGATAATGTTGTTACCTAACTCAATGCACAGGAGAACGTGCACCCACGTGAACAGAGGCAACTAAAAGTAAGTACTCCTTATCCCTGTATTTCCTTTTCAAATAAATGGTAGTATGTAATGTGCGTACGTACGTATACTTATAATATAGAATCATATCAGTCATTAGGGCCTATCACTTCAATCATATGTCATGGTTATGTAGCTAATTTGCGCATAGGGGAATAGCGTATGATAATAATAATAGTATTAAATTCTTTATTTTTTGAGGATAACATTTCTAGCAGGACTAACTTAGAATGATCCTATCCTCCGAATATTGGATGGGACAGCACGATATTTTCGAATCTGAATGCCGTTTCACTTCAACTGTTACTGTCAATGATCGACTTGATTCGCCAGCATTGAAGTGGAAGAGGTGTATTCATTGCTGTTAATGAAGTTGTGAATTTTTTCAAATGCAGATTTTTTCTCATTTGACTTCCAAGTCGGATTACGACAGCTACCTGCTGTGTTTAAGTGGTTGCGGTGATTTTTCTAACAATGTCCTGTATCCTCACAACAACGTTCCTAAGGAGTAAATTTATTAGTGGCGTTTAAATTAGGTGTGTTTTGAATAGTGGTTTTCGTATTCGGCCAGATAGCGCCGAATATTCGACCGAATAGTTCAACCATCACCGAGATCATGTCATGTCTGATATAATCAATTCAGGAGTAGTTATGGTTTTATATTTTCATGTCAGTTGTACATTTTACAATTACATTACAAATATAAATTTGACAATTTGTTGTAAAAAACGTTGTCATGTCAGAATACAATTAAGGAGTAAATGAAAAGACTAAGTACGCTTGTTTTCGGAATTTGAAGCGATCTACGAAAAATCACGATCCCGGCTTCTACAAAAGCGTGGAGAGCAGCTGCTGTTTCTATACCACAATTTAAGATATAGGAAATAACTGTTGCACGGAATATTTGTTTTTGTTTGTAATGCCAGTAATCTTGTTTTAAAGAGACATATTTTTTGATCCATGATTCTTTTGACATATATAATAATGAAGATTACGTTAAATTAAACTAATATAATTTCCATCAGTCTTTATTTTGATACATTGCTTAAATCGAATTCACTTATTAAATATAATTCATTTTATAACTATTCATTGAATTAGATATAAATCAAATTGAATTTTAATTGAATATCATTTGATTCTTCAAATTTGAAAGGTACATTTAAATACACAGATAAGAATTAACATTTGTGTAGCCATCACTTATATTTTCTTTTGCTATTTGTTTTTGTATTTTGTAATATGAATGAAATATGGATATATATATATATATATATATATATAAAATAATGCAAATAATATGGAGGCGCAGATGAATAAATAAATAATAGATAATATGGACTAAAAGTCAAATTCCTGTAGGTACCGGTTTCGATGTATTAATTATTACATCTAATCATGCATCAGGAGCTAGGCAATACAATATTAAAACTGAATGGAAAGAAAAAAATTACACAGAATTCAAAGAAGGTTTAAATTGGGAAATGAAGCAGCTTTCTTTGATCTCTCTTACATGTTTAGTCGTGTTCCATGAAAGGCATCACTTCAAACTGCTTGTCTTTATCCGCGGCGCATCGAGAAATATGTCTACTGACAGGTAATGGAGCTGCATCTGGGTGCTTAATATGATGTCTATGCACTGTCATTCTGTTTTTTAATAGATCTCCAGTTTGACCAATATATAACTCCATACACCCCAAACATCGCAACACGTAAATTACATTATGAGAGTAGCAGTTCATGTTATGTTTGATGTTAAATGTTCTGTTGCGGAATGAAATGTCTTTCCTTCAATTATATAATGACAAGTTCCGCATTTGTTCTCGTTACATTTTCTTACACCTTTTATTTCATCATTTTTGTTTCGCCGTAGTAGTGACAAGAGGGATTGCGGTTGTTTATAAGTGGCTTGAATTTGGTAGCTGTTAAACGGAGGCAACATTTTTAAACTTTGAAAAGAGGGCTGGACAACTTTATGAAATGACTTCGGGTTGTTCGGGTTATATGTACTCATGCATCGGATTATCTTTTCATTACTTGGTTTACATGAAACAGTAGAATTATCATCACTGGTCTTCAAAGCTTTTTCAATCGACCCATCAATTAACTTCTTAGGATAATCTAATCTTATTAGTTTTTGTTTCAATTCTTCAAGTCGTAAGGGCAATATTTCCTTTTCAGACACGATTTTTTAAGGCGACAAGCTAGACTAAATGGAATGTTTCGTAAAATATGTCGGATGGCAAGATTTGTATGGAACATATGACATACTGTCAGTTGGCTTCCTGTATACATCGGTTTCCAGTCTATTACTTTTTTTGTATAATTTCACATTCAAGAAATGCATTGAAGATGAACTATTTTCCATTGTGAATACGATATTTTGGCAGGAATTTGACTTTTAGTCCATATTATCTATTATATATATATATATATATATATATATATATATATATAATATCAAAATAATTAAAGTATACAAGGCCAATAAAAAAGGGATGTTATTTCTGATGATATTTCGATTGACTCCTTATCAAATCAGATGGAAAAGAAATTACAATTCTATGGATACATCAGATGGAAAATTTGAAAAAATATTACAGACAAACTATGCACACTTATTGGTTTAGCATTATGTTCATAGCAGGTGAAATCTTATTGATGTACATCTTTTCTGCTGTCTTTCGTTCATAGCTGTTGTTTAAGTTACTTTGTAGGATCGATATCTTGATGTTAGTAGTAGTAGGTCTTATAATTTGATGTTTTTGCACAAAATGTCAATGAACATTACTGTCATCCTTATTCAAATGCTGATGTATTCTTCTTCGAAGAGTGCACTGTGATTCGCCCACATAAGAATCATTACATTCATTGCATTCAATCAAATATACCACATTTTTCACAAAACAGATTTTTTGGTCGTTACAGTAGCAATTTTTTTGACATGGCAGATTATCTTTAAATTTTAATTGTTGCGATAATGGTCTTGGGCCGATAAATGTTGGAATGATGTTCACAATCGTCAACCCTTTCAATTCTTTGCGGACTTTGCGAGCTTGTATTTCGTTTATGAATGGAATACGAAGATAAATGTTGTTTTTTTTCGCGTTATTTTGAATTTTTGGTCTAGTAACTGGTTTATCTAAATTGATGTATTTTTGAACATAATAATCTGGATAACCGTTGTTGCGAAATCTGTTTTTCAGAAAATGTATGGCATCTATAAGATGATCATGAGACGAACAGATACGATGGGCTCTTAGATTTTCGAACTTCAAGAGATTGATTTTGCGCGATAATGGAACATGACTTTCCCATGGTAGCAAATGGCCACTGTGTAGAATTTTAGAATAAAATTTGGTAGAAAAAGAAGACGAATCTTGATGGTATGAAACAGCAGTATCCAAAAAAGACAGATTGTGATCATTCGGTTCTTCAAGAGTAAAACAGATACTATCATTTATAGAATTGACATCGGGAATAATGTTATCAAGGGGTGATGAAGAAACAAAGAAGATATCATCAATATATCTTTTCCAGTATTTAAAATTATTAGGAAATTTTGCAAAACATTTGGACTCAATGTCAAACATGTAAATTATGGCTAGTAAAGGTGAAAGATTATTACCCATAGCTAAGCCAGAAACTTGTCGATAAAAGGAGTCATTAAAATAAATTAAGTCTGAAGTTATAGCTAATTGAAGAAGTTGTTGAAAGTCATTGGAATTCATCGAATACAATCGTGTTTCAGATTTATGTTGTACAAAGAAATTAGAAACTACTGAAAAAACATTACTTGGACCAGTCAGTGGAATTGAGCCATACAAATTAACAACATCTAAAGAACCAAAGAAAATATGCTCTTCAGAACTAAGCAGCATATTACCAATACTAGAGATAAAAGAGAAAGTATCTTGTAAATGGGTTGATACAAATTCTAAAAGAGGAAATAAGCGATTGGCAAGATACTTGGATAATGGAGTGTCTGGGGTATCGACATCAGAAACAAGAGGACGACCCTGTAACTGACTTTTATGATCCATTGGGAGCAAAGTGAGACGACTTGGTAAAGGATCGCAAGTTTTGAGATGCAAAAGCTCATTTCTAATATTGACAGTCTGTTTAAAGATTCTTTTAAATATATATATATTAAATTATTATTATATATATAATATCATATTATATATATATAATGTAAATCCATTACTGTATTTTATCAAATGATGATCGGTAAACATAATGAAAGTCTATCATCTTCCTAGTTATAATCATAATTACCTCTTGCAGTCTGATCAATGGGCCTATAGAATTTGCAAATTTTGATGTTTCTTTCAAATAATGCACATATGATGCTAGAGTTGCAATTATTATTTATGGAAATTAAATAAATATAAAAAAATGTCATAAAATAAATCATAATCATAAACCATAATCTCGTAATGTATTTATAATATCAAAATGCTCACATTATACATTTTTAACCGCTGTCCCATCCTATCCACATTTTTTGAAAGTGTTAAAACTAAACCTTTTACTAAACATCCTGCAGTGTAACAAATGTCTAGAAACCTATAGAACGATATCTTTTTGACATAAGCACGACCAACTGAAATGAAAAACATAACTATTATAGGTTTAAAATGTGTTTTCAATTGTCTGGAGATACTTTTTAAAAAGTAAAATAGAACTAGAAATTTATCTTGGAGAATCAATATGAGCAATTCATGACATCATAATTTATTGCATATCCAATTTATCAAAAGTAGGAGTCACACACCTGCCGTAATTTGGCACGACATATCCAATACTAAGTAGAACATTTTTATCACGCAACTATTCAGTATATTCAGCACTTTTCCTTTAGAAAATGAATTATCGAGTATTTCTGAAATTTACGGGTATCAGTATGTTATTATACTATATTTCGCTTTCTGTTTCCTTACACAGGGTCAGAGGACGAGGTTGACAAACCGACAACCGATCATCCAGATCTTCCAAGCAACAAACGAAATCAACAGCACTGGAAATCAGCAAAGCGTCTGGCGGAGATATATCACGATAGAAGAATAGAGATGTTGGAAGCAGAACTTAAGATCAAGATTGAAATAGATCTTCTTGAGACAGAACTAAAAATGAAACAATCAGAGTGTCAATACAAAGAAAAGGAACATGAGGCAGCCATGCGAAACGTGAATGCGCTATAATGGCAAAATTTTGGTGATTGCAGTTAAGCTTCGATTTTTCAGACGTTTTTCTACCCCAAAATTTCCGCAAATAATAAAATTAGATTTCACGTGTTGTATCTGTCTTTCATCTCACAGTAAACAGAATATTTTTAGCATGATATAATGAAATTTTTTATATGGGAACTGATGAAATCAAACATAGTATAATCGAATGCAGTTTTGTGGAAAATAGAAGCAACGCCTAAATCAAATGAGAGTTTGTAAAATTATGATATTGAGAAACCAAGCACTACGTTTTTTACCCGTCTATTAATTCATCAATTGTTCATTATGATTATTAATTTCACTTCGTCTTTTACATTTTTTGCAGCAGACTATTATTAATTAATAGATTCACTTCCAAAATAAATCTAGAAAAGCATTTTACATGGAAAATCGTTCTATTTTGTACGCGCTTAGACCTACTAGAGTAATTTAAGTAGGTCAATACAAATATTCATAGATGGTTGAAGACAACTTACACAACAATTTTAACAATTTAACAATTTTTTTATAATTTTTTCCATCTAATGTGTACGCTTGTATCAAGTGAAAATATTCTGAATAATCTGTCTACGCAAAGTATGTCCTGAAGCGTTCCCATCGGTATAGGGATCCGGATGGACGTCCTGTTCTTCCACCAATACGTCTTCCACATGTGGCACTTTTTCTTCAATTGCGATGTTACGCATAATTGCAGTGGCTACTATTACTCGACAGCATCTTCTTGGCGAAAATCTTAATAAGGTTCCAAGGAGGCAGCGAAAACGCGACTTCCAAAGTCCGAATGCCCGCTCTATGGTATTTCTGGTTCTGATGTGTGAAGCGTTGTATCGTCTCTCTTCCGCAGATGTAGGGTTTAGAATCGGTGTTAAAACATGTGCAGTACTCGCATAGCCACTGTCACCCAATAAATATCCCTCGAATTCACCGTCGAGGAAACGGCTACACAGAGAAGAATTCCTCCAAATTCTGGAGTCATGCGCCGAACCCTTCCAACGAGCTACTAAATTTGTAAATTTGAGGTCATGAGAGCATACTCCCTGAGCGTTTATGGACATATAACCTTTTTGATTGCGGTATTCATCGGACTCAGGCGTTGACGGTTTCTTGATTTTAATATGAGAGCCGTCAAGCGCTTCGACAACACCTGAAGCGTAGTGAAGATGTTTTATGTGTGTATATATGTAGGCCTATATATATATATATATATATATATATATATATATATATATATATATATATATATATATATATATATATACCAGTAACATACCAGCAATCATCTGGTTTTGTGACCAGTGTGTATAGGCCTATGAGTAAGATGCGTGAACAAAAAATGTTATGGGCTACTTAACGCTTACTTTTAATATTAGCCGTTAGGTCTATTTTGTTCTGCAATCTTTCTGGAAATTTATAACGGAAAAATCATCATCAATTACTTAATATTTCAATATCATTTTACTGATGGAAATATTCAGAGAGTTCTCCGCGAGAAAATCCCATAGCATAGCAGAATAACATTTCTACAGTAAACAAACGCTGTCAGCAATTATTGTATTTATTCCTACGACCTAGATGAAATTAGCCAATAGGTCCTAATTATAATATTTCAATCTATCATTTTTTCACATTTTTCATTTGTAATTTCTACTTACCAGGAAAATTCGCTATACTGTAAAACCCTGTTTTACATTGTTGCAAACTCGGGAGAATCAGGGAAAACGAGATATTCAGATGCCAAACAACAGATAGCTTTGGAAATGCGATGGACAATACGACAAACGGAGGCTTCGCTGAGACCGAAAAGGTCACCATTCTCCCGGTGAAAAACTCCAGCGGCGTAAAATCGAAAAGTTACCAATAACTGCACAATGGGTGGTTTCCATGATTTCCTGTCGTACGTAGAAATCCATGAAAATATTCCAGTTTTGTATAAAATGAGAGGGCAGATTGCTTACTGAATCTGTATCTATCCACGAATTCAGTATCGTTCTAATATAAAATAGGATCACTTTTGTCCTTCAAAGATCGTGAAATGCGTATTGGAATGAATTCACCTTCCTCCGCTTCCATATACTGAACATATTCCATCTCGCTTGACAAAGATGTGATCGAATCACTTTGATAACATTCTTCTTCACACGTCTATCGCAAAAATCAATAAGTTAAAACAGCCTCTGCTGGTTACTAACTCTACAATGTAAAATTTCTATCTCGTTAATGATCACCTAAAGCACAGCTACTCTGAAAGTCGAAATTTAGTGTTCACTAAATATTTAAAGTCCACGTTAGGTAAAAATCAGCTCTGCAAGCCAATTTTGTTGGTAAACAGCTATGTTTCTATTTTTGGTAACAAGTTAGGTGTTTGTTAGTTAGCAATCATTTCTGCAACCAGCGGAAAATCTTTCTGTCGGGATGATCAGCGTATAACACGCTCTAGCTGTATCACGCTGCACTAAGTTGCTATAGATGATGATAGGTCGATGTAAGCCCATTTGACACTTCGCTTACACAAAGCTTGGAACTTGCCAGCTAGCATTGGCCTAGGTCTATCCTTCAGAAATAGTGACTAAAGAATGCGATGTGACTAAATTCGATAGTGACTAGAGTCAACTGCATAATGTGCTTAGCCTACATACATTAGGCCCACGCCATGTATGCCGCCGTGAATATTATACCTGCATATCCACTGACCGGATATGAATTTGCAGATTAAGCCCTTATTGCATATGCCCGCTTACCGAAAAAATCGAGATGCCCTCAGCGGGCCCCACCCCTGCTTATGACTTTACTTAATGCAAAGGCAACATAATATGCTAATTTTGAAAAGGTAAAGGTCAGATTGACACTCACAGTGCAAGTAGGCATACTTAATTACAACTTTTGAATTCAAACTCTTCAATGGTTTGTGATCAAGTGATGAATTAAATAATAAAAATGAATGATAAAAAATAAAATAATAATAAAGATGAACATGATTCGAAATGAAGCAAAAAGAATGCAAGAGCGTTGTTTTGCTGATGAAGATTCAAGAATAAAAGCAAACAAATATGAGAAGGTACTTCAACAACGTGGATATCCAAAGCAGTTTATTAAAGCATCGAAAAGAGTAAGGAGACGACAACATACAGCAAAGAATATCGTGTGCTTTAAAACCCCTTTCCTCTCCGACAGTGTTGATAGGACAATCAAACATATTTTCAAAAAAGAAGGGATTGACATTCGATTACCTCATAAGACGTACACTCTAAGAAACGCTCTATCTAAAAGAAAGCCTGTACAATCTTGCAGTATGACCTCATGCATTTTAAAAAATGAATTATTCAATAGGAAGAGCGTTGTATATGAAGTCAAATGTCAACATTGCAATAACGTGTACATTGGGAGCACCATCCGACCCCTCCACACCAGAATTAAGGAACATTTAACGCAAAATACATCATCAATTTTCAAACATCTCCAAACATGCAACACAGAACAGCGCATTTCAGTTTCAATCATCACAGGTGACAGAGATAACGCAAACTTAAGACTGAAAGAGTCAATGACAATCCAGAAGCGCCGGCCTACCATTAACTCAAAGGAAGAAACTGAGGACTATAAATCCTTCCTTTTTCTGTGATAGTTCATTTTTCTTTAACTCAAAACATCTTTCGGGCGCGGTTCCCATTGTAGCCGCCGGCGGCTTTGATGGCTTATTCCTCATCATTTTGCTGGCTATGTTTATCTACTGACCACTATTCTTCGTGGTTTTCTGGAGAGTGCATGGCTGGTTGACCTGATCTGGAAATTGAGCTATCATGGCTGCTGGCGGCTGCGGTGGGAACCGCCTTTGCAGTGCTATGATCCTTACTTGTGTTGCCAAATATGCCATAGACTTTTTAAAAATTCTGAAATCCACACGAACTTGTAAACCTTTGCTCCCCTGAAGCTGGCTGTGCAGCCGAAATATTGGGCGATTATAGGAAAAACAATAATTGATAACATATATTGCGGCTTTGGCTCTCCTTCTATCATTTTAATTAAATAATAATTTATTGTGTATCATGTCAAATCCAGTTGCTTCATGGAAGCACGTGAAATTTCTTCTGTCCTGCTTCTGCAGTTTTCACCACTGCTAAACCGCATTGATGTGACATGCGAAGGTTTTTTTAGTAGTTCATGAGCTTACATGCATTTTCGGAAAACTAAATCAATAGCAAGAAGTGGAAGCATTGTGTAATAACAAGTCTTTTGCATTTTATTTACGAAATGTCTTTGAACTGAAGTCTTAATGCTTAAACAAGCAATTTTGAAGAGCATTAATAGATTTTTCTTTTATCGAAATTTCCGAGGTTTCACTATGTACCACGAAAACCTATAGGTTACTGCTGACCCATGCCTAAATTGGCACATAAATATTTTCGAATTTCGAAATACTACTTTATTGAAGTCAGTGTGCAAACAAGCAATTTTGGTAAGTATCAAGGATTTTCTACCATCATTTCTTGCACTGGTTTTTCCGGAGTTAAATTATGCCTACCGTTCAATCACGTTCAATCAAGCAAAAAAGCCGGTCGTTCCAATTACGGTTCATCGGCTTCTCAGACATACCGTTCGATAATTCGTTCATCAGAAAAGTGAAAAAAATTCCGTTCAATCGTTCGTTTGGACCGCTCGTTCAAATGCCCTGCTCTTGACTCAAGGACACTTTGAAATTTTCAAGTTCTGCTGCACTATTTAAGTCGACTAGTTGTTATTCGCGTCTGATGACGTCATTAAAATTAGATGACAGTGGAAGAATTTCACTACCTTTTAGTTCCAGTCCAATAAAATTATAATGATAATGATGTACAAAATCGTACGATTATATTTCAATGTGACTTCTCAGTGAAATTTGCTTAATGAGGTGAAAGCAGTGTTTCTATTCAGTCTTTCATCGCTTGAGATAGTTACAATGCGCGGGTACTCGTTCGTGGGATCATGTATAGCTAGACAAAGTTGCCGCGTGAAATCTCTAGGGAAACTCTCCACATAATATAGACCAGGTACACCGTTCAGACGAATTATAGGCCTACATGTTTTCAAGGCACAGTCAAGCATAGAAGATCCGTATGATATTATATCTCCGCATTGAAATCATATAAATGCATTGATAACAATGCGCATTAATGTCTGATTTACATTTAACAAGCACAGTATGAACATATCCCGGTGACAATGGCAATTGCAGATCTGCTAATTAATAAGAAAGTAGAGTGTCACCACTTCCCCTGGGCATAGAATAGAAAGATGTCCTCAGACTTGAACATATTAAGCACGAAAAGTTCATTGGCAGCAGTAGACGCTGCACTTTTCTCCCTACAAGGGCTTTTCAGTAGGTACCCCCAAAGTCTTAAAATATCTGGAATGGCTGAGCAAGCTGAAGGACTGCACAACGGGCTGCTCTGTATTTATTTATTTATCCTGACTATGCCGTGCGGCTGATAATTATTAAGATACAGAGTGCCAACTCTCTATATTTTAAGCTAGTATATTGAGCTAGTGGGCAATTCCGATCCACATTGACGAACCCTTGTAAGGCGAAACGCCGTGTCTATGGCTGTCACAGAATTTTTGTGCTTGAAATTGTTATAAGTCTGAGCGAGGACGTCTTCGCAAATGTTTTGAAAACTTTGTAAATCTAATAGTTTCATTTAATTGACGCATTAATTATACTTATTTCAGGACTGATAGAAGAAATGTTAAATACCTACACTCCTACAGTTCGATAAAATATGATTGATAATGATCAAAAGAGCCAAAACTTGGAAATAAAAATATCAATAATATGCTTCATAGTGCATGCAGTGCTTCTATGATGGCACATTTGCAGTAGAATCATATCAAGACTTATTCAAATTATCAAAAGACTACTCTTCATGCCTTGTCTGCGACTTTTTATGTGTTCTGCTGTCTTATGCTGCTTTCCCGAGCATTTACAAACAGATATACGATTATATTTCAATGTGACTTAATGAGGTAAAAGCAGTGTTTCTATTCACTCTTTCATCACTTGAGATAACTACAATGCGCGGGTGCTCGATAAATAAATGTAAATCAGGCATTAATGCGCATTGCTATCAATGTATTCATATGATTTCAATGCGGAGATATAATATCATACAGACCTTCTATGCCTTAATTAATGCGGTAGCCATAACTTCAGTCTAAATTGACTATGAGTGTCACAGGCTCTCAATTATCATACTTTTCATGAGAATGGTCTAGAAATGAAAAATGATGCAAGTTAGATTGACTGTAAACTTTTAGTCACTTAATCTCAAAACATTCAGAATCGCGCGAAAATGAATCGCGCCCGCAACTGCTTTGATTCATAATGATTATGTGATGTAATTGTGCATACGTGATAAATGCGATTAATCATTTGAAACTTATCACGACATAAAGCAAGTCCTAGTAAAAAATCTGTTATACTTTACGCATAACGCAGATACCTGTAGTAGATGGGTCATTCCACAGAGACTTGAATTTTTGTGTCGTGAAGCCTATTTTCAATAAGTCATAATTTTAACTACACAGGATTATCAGTTCTGAACTCTTGCCATCAAAGGCATCTGCCGGATCGTATCATGTTCTAAGTTCCACTGGAATTGAAATATCGGAAATCAGTTATTCCATGTGAGGAAAAGTAGCATATGAATTAGGTGTTGTATTCTGTGAGGTATGGGGATTCTGTGGGGACACCCACATGTTTTTCGGTGGGTATGGAGTGGGGTGGGGACTCAAATTTCAAACCCCACAGCAACTCTGGCCAATTTGCTTCTCTTGACGTATTAGTCGGTTGATGCTCATAAAAGCCGATAAAAACGATCAATACAAACGAAGCAGTTTAAATCACGTTTTCACTTAATATAGGCTACGGGTTCTAATCCTTGCAAATTTCGCGTCTCAAATGATGAACTCTTTGTCATTACTATAATCATCTTCATCCTCACATTATTCCTTCATTTTCGTTTTCCGCCGAATCATCGTCCAGGTATTTGAATCAGAAATTAGAAATTTCTTTCATGCAGACCACCCTCAAATAGAACTGAATGATCCTCGAACAGAACCCGTAATTTAACTGCAAAAGTGTCATGTAACCCGTAGCTCAGATTCGAGAAGATGAGGCATAAAACAATCTGCAGAAATTTCCGAGGTCAATATATTAATTTTGCTGCTCTTTGATCGCATTGATTCCTCTGTATGTCACCGCTTTGACTATCGTTTTGGAAGATTCCAGGGATGTACTATTAAGTATCAATAATGTATGATTTTGAAAATAGCTGAAAGTGCGTTTATTGCTGTCACCTAACATTTCTATTCAGAAACAGTTAATAGTTCTATGAGAGAGTATGGGACATTCTTAAAGCACCAAGGAGATCTCTAATATCACGAATGAATTATTCAATGCCAAGGATTCCCTAGGCTGAGCGAGGAGAGCTCCGTTTCCTTGCGGTTGGAGCGACATCCAACGTACGTCAAAATAAAGTTACATCACCGGTCACACCGCTACGTTGTGGATCAATTTACTCCAATGTCAAGCTAAGAAAGTATCAGACTAGAATGATGAGTTACTGAAACTGTGCATGTAATCAACATCCGTCTAATTGTTCCTCATACCAGGTTGTTGACTTAACAAATTTTCTGCTACTTTGTCCCTGGCATTCCGTACAAAACGCATTCTGCGGTATAAAGACATGATTAGTAATCGAACTGCCGGTGTGTGATATTTCTTTTCCCCTTGACCTAAATTGTTGACCGAAAAAAAATCTGACTGAAAAAAAGAATATCAGCTAACCGCTATTACTTAAAATCACCCACGGAAAAAGAGAGGCAAGTGCTAACTTAACAAAGTCTCCTAGTCTCCACAATCTCGATATCTCAGCATTGCAACCAGTTCAGCGATGGAGTAAATTGAAGAACAGAGAAACTAAGAATCAACTTCCTAAGATTGCAACTGCTTTTCTCCCGGAAATTCTAAGTTATATTACACTTTCCGCCCGGAAGCTGAGAGCAGGGGAAGGTAAGAAGAGTAACACCGGTGCTGTTTCTATATTCTTTACGGCGAAGCATGATTTCTTTATTTCAGCATTTGCTTTTCCTCTAATTGCTACTTCCGTTGTGAATAAGGCCTGCTGATGATTCCTGATATTGGATGAATTGGCAGCTATTCAGATAAGTTCCCATTTTTCAACTGAGGATCCAATTCAATATTTAATTATTCTACTTCCGCAATAGATATTGTACATCAGTCGATGGGCTCTGTTATCCACTTTTGCAATTTCGCCAATCTGTTCGATATTGTTTTGTTTAATCTGACAAAAACAATATTTGCGCACTCCACTACAGATCTCACAGATTGAGTGTAAACATCATGTAGTTCTTCTTCCATCAGATGCCTCTTTAGTCGTCTCAGAAGGTGAAATCTTTGATATGCCTTCAGACATGTACATATTTTAACGACATGCCTCTCCCAATCAAGTGTATCAGTGAAATTGATTCCGAGAATAATCACATCACTCACTACTGGTACAGTGGTGCCATCGTAGTAAATGTATGCACAAATTTTTTACAGATTAAGAGCACCGCTTTCGATTTTTCGATGATAAGTGTGAGTCTCCTCATTTCACACCACTCCTTGACTTTTCGACTCTCTTCTTTCAGCTTTCTTTGCTTTAATTTTCGCTCTTGGACTGAAAGCACAATGTGATAGAAAAATCATCAGCAAAGTTCACACAGTGACTTAGTGTCGTGAAATGATACAACAGAACTTGCGTCCGAAGAGAAGAGAAGTGAGCAAGAACAGATCCTTGCGGAACGACTTTTTCTAGGTTCACGAGCAATGATAATTCTGCACCGACTTTATCTCGCTGTCCTAACCTCTAGAAGCCATATCAAGAAGGACATCGGACAATGATTGATTTGTGAATGGAATATCAATAATTAATGATTGGCCACTTCAAATGCTCGTGACAGATCGAAGCTTATAAGTGCAGCTGTCAATCAATCTTGTTGCCTCCTCGGTTTTTAAATACCCATCAAACAGAAGCGGCTTTGTTACATTCTCCATCTAGGACTAGCCGTTTTAGCAATTTTTATATTAGATTCTGCAAATAAATTTGTGATAGCCATTGCTTTTATCACTTCTTTTGCTATCGTCACTTCTCTCGGTTTGTATTGTCATCGTATGTCAATGTAATGCTCTCACCGACCAGTGAGTCAAAAAGTCCTTGTCTTCCGTTTTTTTAGTGATAATGATAAGGTATACTGCGTAAGGAGTTGGATATCGTCTTTAATAAATCCTACATATGAAGCTAATTACTGTCTCAGCTGTCTGTTTTTTTAACTAACTGCATTTCTAAGTGAAATGTTTACTCTAGATAGGATGCTAATCAAAGATTGTGATATTGCAAGCTTTGCTATGATTAATGAGAAAACTTGAAAGGCGGGTATTTTTCTGAATTGCGCTATCGGATTTACATCAGCTGCTCGAGCAGTTAAGAAACTGGTTAGTTTATTCTGATAAATTCAAGGTCATTTGATACGAAACTTGGAATAAATACAGCTGTTGCAAGTAATTTGAGAAATTCGCTCGCAAACATCCACAGTCGTAAAGGCAAATTTTCAATTAATTTTGCCAGGAATGCTGCAATGCGAATCTATCAAGTTCATGCTTAAATTTGGTAATATTCATCTGAAAATTAATGTAGACCTCCACTACTTTTGTGAAATACAATATTTTTATTATTTGAATAGATTATGATTTTTAATGGTGTAAATTTTCATCTTCTAGTGATTCTCCTCGCCCTTGCAACTGGCGGTTTCACATTATCGTGTTTCTCCTGCACGTCGGTGACCAATGTTTACTGCAGTGATCCATTCAATTCAGCGTTAGAAGCAACGAATGCTTCCGGATGCACTTACTGCAAGGTGAATATTTTTAATCAAATTTCTGTTAGTCATATACTTTATTATTTCACATGAATTCAATTTTTAGAAAAGAAATACGGATGGTCAAGGACAAACCAGTGTAGTCAGGTCTTGCGAATCGACTTGTACGTCAGGAACAGAGTACGCATGGGGCTACGCGATAGTGAACTACTGTTGCCAAACTGATTATTGTAACTCTGCAATACCAAAACAAATATCGACGTATCATCTTGGCCTCTTGTTACTCATTCCATTTATTAGTACTATACTGTACACTGGTTAACAAGGAATATTTGTGAAGGCTTTACGCATCTACCCATCCTAAGGTTTTTCTGTTTTATTTTTGTGAATACTTTCAATTAATTGTACGACAATACAAACGTATGTATTCTTCACAGAAAAATATATGCAATGAATTTATAACTTCAAGATTTTTTTAAATTGGACATATTTGATCTGTCGTTAGTAAACACAGATCATTTGCGCAAACATTTGAACAACAAAATTGAGTTGATTGATCAAGTTCAGATGAGAATATAAATTGACATTGTTCATTTCAACACAGACAATTTCATGCTACGTTTTTACCATGTCTTGTTTTAAGATTTTTTTCATGAACGACATAGTCGAAATAATAGCATGATCGAATAACATTGTATGACTTTGCTCTATAGGTGAGCATCGGATCGGTTTTGAGGGTTGAATCCGATCCGGCGACTAGAAAACAAAATCCTAAGAGAAGAAGAATGTGACCTAACAGTCTGATTTGTACATCTCTGCTCCTACCACATCATCGGTGAACCCATGTTGAATATTGGGCTTTGGTCAATATTACGGGGCTACTTAAGATCTTAGGGGTACTTTCCTCTCCTACGACGAATTTCAAAAGTTTTCACTATTAGCTGCTGGTCAATTTACCACACACGCACATGAAAATCTATTCCACAATCCACACAAATGGAAATGTGTTTGATTGCAATCTAAGTTTGTTTAAAATATTGGATACACACATGACAATATGTGATTCCCACTAGACGTGCATATTTAATATCCATCCCATCTTATTCACGCACAGTGCATGCATGTCATGAATTTATGTCATTGGCAATAAGCTCATTAAACCTTGCTCAATGCCAATATGCCTAACCATCGTTAAGTACTCTGATTGGTATTCATGCATGTCAGTATAACGCATGCATCATTGCTCATGTTATAATTCTACCTTACATAAGGTGACTATTTAGCATATTGTGTTTGTAAGATAGCTGCATAACATTGCCACAACTAATAGAATCAAGCCGTAGAAATAGATTGCAGACCTTTTAATTGCGTTCAGATTTATGCATTTTACATAAGGCAGGATGCTTAGGCCTACATGCAAATGTTTACATTATGTTCTAAAAGGCCTCCCTAGATTTTTATCGAAAAACTAAATTAATTGCAAGTCTTGCAACAAATACAATGCATATATTTCTGACAAAGGCTTAATAGGTAAAAGGTGCATGGATAGGAAATTATTATGATAGCTTATTTACCATATGACATATACAGGACAAACAAATAAACAAATGCAATCAATTGTATTGATGTGGTATATAACAGTATTTGGTGCTTATGGGTTATCTCCTCCCCCACGTTTTCAAATTTGTCTAAAAGGCGTAGAAATGAATCAATCGTCACAAAACTTTAAGCACAAGTAAGTGAGGTTATTTTCATCATACATGCCAAAATCTAAGCAAATCGAATAAGTACTTTTTGAATTAGGAGCGATAACTTGAAGTGCAGCGATGCCGGCAGCTTGATCTGACTTGTCAGCGACCTCATCGTCTAAGCAGAAGGCACTTGAGGTCAACAAAGTCATTTCTCAACAACTCCTGAAGCGATGATGACCACGCCACATCCCTCACATTACTATGCTTCTTAAAAGGTGTGTCAAAGTAGTGGTCGTGGGAGGATTTCAAATGGCAGTGGAAAAGACGAAGAGGGAGAGAGAACCACACACGTACGAGTAGCACTGATGCGTCGAACAGACGAAGTCAGATCAAGCTGTTGACATCGCTGCACTTCATGTCATCGTCTCTAATGCAAGAGCACTTGTCTGATTCGCATAAAATTTGTATATAGGTAAAAATTATGCTTAAGTACGTGTACTCGAAGTTTGGTGACGATTGATCAATTTTTGAAGATTATAGACTAATTTGAAAACGTGGGGGGAGATACCCCATAAGCACCCAGTATTTTAGGTCAGCACATTTGTGACAATCAATATGGGCACTTGAGACTAAATTTTCAATTAAATATTGGAGGAAATGCATACTTCATTAAAAATAGTGGTCAATCTGCACGTGTAGTATTGGCGTGTATTGAACAAACCGCCTGAAATCAATGGGTTAATATAGCTTAAGTGAATCTGTGTCATCGATAAAGCTCTTGAAAAAAATATTTTGACAGAGGGAAATTAGTCGAAGTTAATTTCATAGAGTAAGTATGATAGGTAGAGTGGTAACTCCGCATTTATTAAATCCCCAATGTGTATACACTTTCGATTTTATTAAATGAACTCAAAGGAGATACAGTCGGAATTGTTTCCAAATATGAAATATACACATTTATGCAGTTTTTAAGAAATTATAACGGAATTGACTGATCATGATAGCAAAGCAGAAGGAAATGATATTATTTTGCAGATTGTCCGTGTTATGACAGCCTTGGAGAGGTAATGTTTGTTAAATTGGCAACTCGATGACCTGCTATTACTTTCATAAAATAGAAATATGAAATTTCAACCAAGAAAGCACAATAGGATGTCGACTTTTTCATGAAGACTTCCATTATAAAACGGATCATGAAATTCCCTTGATAATCAGCTTAATTTCCGCTCAGTTAGGATGCTTATTAGCAAATATTAATTCCTTTTGATATCCAACTTCTTTTATATTACTTACATAGAAGAGTCACCTCGGTAGTATATAAATTGGCAAAATTTTGACTTCTTTTAGAGCTGCTCAAATAATTTTTTGGACCACGGGATCGTAATCTCCGCAAGAAACTGAATCTTTTCATATAAAAGTTTTCACTGTATACAGATACTTTTTTGAGTAGACACTCTATCTATATATCCCTACTCTGTCGTTAATTTACAGAATTCCGCGAAGATGGATGTCTTGACCATTCGATAATTTTCCTCGTTTATTCAACTTCATCTTCCATAAATCTGATTCGAACGTGTATACAGAAAATGACTGACTTTGTATTTGAAATCAGGATTTGTTTTAACAAAAACATTACGTGATTCATGCGACATGCATCTGATTCTTAACATCTACATTGTAATTTGATGCTATTGCTCATCAAAGCTTCTGCGTACACATCCTGAATTTTGCTTAATTATCACATAATATTTGGAATTTCGTCCTACCTTAGTATGTTGCTCTCTTTGGCACTTTGGTAATAATCATCACGTGCTATCAATTACCAGTAAAATATGATGACAACTATCTTAAAAATCAACAATCTAAAGACTCAATGATTCTAAGAATATGAATTGTGCCACTTACTTACAAAATGATCGCTGATTCTAAAATGAATTGTGTTATTTGTTTTGCTTTGCACTCTCTTGAATAACGCATTAAATGCATCTGGCACTGTGATTTCAAATGTGAAAGTGTTGTGTTGCGGCCTTAGAACTAATAGGAAGGTTACCTGAATTCAGAATTCACATTTTCTCTTTGAGAATAAAGGAAGTAGATCTATACGCTCTATTTTCCATTTGAAACATTGATTTCAATCATGTTTAACATGTTTTTCCGAGAACTATGCATAATTTAATTACTGGCTAATAGACACACCGCCAACGTTTGAAACATTACCTGGTCATCGTGATTCCGGTATATGCAGATTTCCACCCATGAACTGTATGTCAGACAACACAGCAGCAGTATTGGCAAGAAAACGTGATAATTTCAATAACCAAATTTGTTAATCAATTAAAGTTTGACACTTTTAATTCAAACGTCGAAAAAAATCTTATCTTTTAGGTTTCCTTTCTTCTATGCTATTCTGCTGAAAGATATGCATTCGGCTATTCTGCAATTCCAACTCTAGAATTGCAACTTTGCTTGCATGTCAGTTACAACCTTGTTATATTTTTACATGTGACTATGTTAGTACTGTATAAGTATTATCTGACTATGCATACCGGCTTAACTACATAATTTTTTGTGAATCGTAATGGATTTTCTTTTGTCTATGTTTTCATATTCGTCAAGCTAAATGTTGAAACAACACACTTCAATTTATAGATATGCAATAATTAATTTGAAATTATTTCAACCAAGGAATTCCCGGAAAATCAAAATTATATGCATCGCATGCTTCATGTCTTTCATACTCAGTTTGTAAAGTAGCAAGCTGCATTTATAGGTTTTCCTGAAATTGCTATCCCTGGATGATGGAATTCGTGTGCGGTATGCGCTTGATAACATCAGGAAACAACTTTCTTTTGAAGCATCAGAAAGAACGGAAACCAAACAGTTACCTTAACAAAGCATATTCTACTTTTTTGACGAATCATGTAAATTTGGCTCATGAGAGCAACCAGGAACAACAGACCATATCCATATTCAAATGCTGCCTGCGCACCACTCATAAGACAGTTTGAACAACGATGTCTCAGTTAAACAACTCAGAAGGTGAAAAAGCAAGATGCAGAATAATTAGGGCAGGAACACCATGTTCAATAATTTTGAAATATCACACAACTATTGAATTTATTGACTGCATGTAATAATTCCTACAATGACTTTAGGTGTAGACTGCTTTTTCAATGAATTGCTTGTATGCCAGAAAGTTTGACAAGAAGCTTGAGAAGGTGAAACGTGACGCAATGATAAAGTCGTGATATGCAACTGTTTTATGAGTTATGTGCAGAAGGAAGCTGAATTTGAAAAAATGAGATGAATTCCTGCAAGCTAAGCTAAATGGGTAAATTTGTTCTCCCCCATTCATGATAAGTAATTTCCTCTCACCATCCAAGATCCATCTTAATTATGTCATTTTTGATGTAATTCTTCCTGTGTTGACGAAGTGGTTTTAGCTTACCTCAGTGGTTAACGTGCTGAATGTGTATGTCAAAAGTTCTCAAATGTTTGCAGAGCTCTCATAGTTGTATGCAAGCGTGATGATCATCCAAATAGGCCCAAGTACATGCAATTTGACCGAGAGAGAATGTGACTTCATCATGCAAATAAACCGGCGTATTGTAGCTGTTAAGGAATTTTACTGAATGACTGATGAAGCAAGTGCAGAAAGGAGTTCAAGGTCAGCTGTTTTCAATTTCCACCCATTTGAAAGTGATTTATTTCTATCTTCAAACAGTAGGCTGTGAGTTCTTAACCTAATAGATAATATAGATAATAATAGATAATATTCAGATCAACAGCCAACCAACAATTCAAATAATTATTTGAATTTTGCTTTCCATTAAGATATTGCAGGTTTTAAATTAACCATGGGAAGGAAATCATCTCAATTTTAGTAGTTGAAAAATGAAAATTACCATTCAGGTGACAATCTCTCTGCGAGGTCTAACTTTCGATCAGAATGGCAGATCGCTTTCAATAAATGCGTGCTGATAAGTTGGTTTCAATTGCCAAGAGCATTTGACCGCAGGAATCTTATCAATACAGCCTACATTTAGAATTCTTGTTTTAGCTTTAACAAATCCAATTCAATGATCACATTATTTTGTCTAAAACCTTATTTTCAGATTGCGTGTCGAAATTGCGGCCACATCACGATTTATAAGAAACTCAAGTAGTAAGCAAACCTCCACTTTAAACACAGCGCCCCCCTCGGTTGAGAGTTTGCGTTGTCCGACCGTGTTGACTTGGGCGGCCGACCGTGTTGGTAAACGCCAGAGTGATTGGCGAATGTGGGATGTGATTTCCAGCTCCATCGGAGAGAAAAAATTTTGGGACGTCCCCCCCCCTCGGCAGCGCTGCTTCCAACTTTGGTTCTAGAGACCGTAGAAAGTCGTGCAATAGCTCGTTTGAAAGCTAAGAGTGAGACAAGTTCAGTGAAAGAAACGGTTTGTTCATATCTGTCTTCGTTTAGATGTGAGACGCCATTTAAGATTTGGGAAATTGGCGAAAAACGACAGAGTTAACGGCGAATTTGGGATGTTTTGAGCTCCAGCGTCTAAACGGCTGCTCCAATGGTAGATCTGAGACCAGATTTGGAATCAACCTCAAATTCTACATCCGTAGGGTGATTTCCAGCTCAAACGGCGAGAAACAATTTTCAACATTTTTCGGAAAGACGACAGAGTTAACGGCGAATTTGGGATGGTTTTGGACTGTAGAGCCAAAACGAAGCATCGGATAGGAAAACGGAGGCCAGTTTCGGATTCAGCGTCAAATTCTGCATCCGTAGGATGATTTCCAGCTCCATCGAAAAGAAAAAATGTTGGGACGTCCCCCCTCGGCAGCGTTGCTTCCAACTTTGATTCTAGAGATCGTAGAAAGTCGTGCAATAGCTCGTTTGAAAGCTAAGAGTGAGACAAGTTCAGTGAAAGAAACGGTTTGTTCATATCTGTCTTCGTTTAGATGTGAGACGGTTTTGGGCTGTAGAGCCACAACGAAGCATCGGATGGGAAAACGGAGGCCAGATTCGGATTCAGCGTCAAATTCTGCATCCGTAGGATGATTTCCAGCTCCATCGGAGAGAAAAAATTTTGGGACGTCCCCCCCCCCTCGGCAGCGTTGCTTCCAACTTTGGTTCTAGAGATCGTAGAAAGTCGTGCAATAGCTCGTTTGAAAGCTAAGAGTGAGACAAGTTCAGTGAAAGAAACGGTTTGTTCATATCTGTCTTCGTTTAGATGTGAGACGCCATTTAAGATTTGGGAAATTGGCGAAAAACGACAGAGTTAACGGCGAATTTGGGATGTTTTGAGCTCCAGCGTCTAAACGGCTGCTCCAATGGTAGATCTGAGACCAGATTTGGAATCAACCTCAAATTCTACATCCGTAGGGTGATTTCCAGCTCAAACGGCGAGAAACACTTTTCAACATTTTTCGGAAAGACGACAGAGTTAACGGCGAATTTGGGATGGTTTTGGACTGTAGAGCCTAAACGAAGCATCGGATGGAAAAACGGAGGCCAGTTTCGGATTCAGCGTCAAATTCTGCATCCGTAGGATGATTTCCAGCTCAATCAGACCTCTAGAATCGGTAATAGAGGCGTTTAAAGTTTTTGGATGATGGTTATTGCGTCATCAGCTGATCGCCACAAACTATATAAGCTGGGAACCGACAGAGACTTTTCATTAAGACGAGAGATTGTCAACGGTAGGTCGTCTCTCTGAGCCCTGATGCTAGCATCGGCCATTCCAAATTTCGGGTTTCCGTAGGTCACCGACTTAAAAATTTCATTGCTGATATCAGCTAAGGCGGCGGACTTAAAGGTTAGCCAGGAGATGGCCTTAGTCTCCAGGCCATAAAAGACTCCAAAACTTTAAAGGCTTGTAACTTTGCTTCTACAAGTCCGTTTGACTTGATTGAAAAAAGGTTCGATCGCTATTGACCTGCCCTATGTGATACACTACTTATAAAATTTCATGGGTAGTGCTAAAAAGTCGAAAAATTTAAATTCACTATTTTTGGTGATTTTTGGGGTTTTCAAACCTTTTGATTTCAATAAAGAGCTTTATAAAGTTCTCAGAGGCGAGCTTCGGCTCGAGACTTGCTTCCTGATGTAAATAACTCCACCGGTTTTCATGTCAAAATCGGGGTCCGAATACCAACACAGTGATAACACTCTGTCCGCGGGAGATTGGATTTGAGGCCGAGGCCTTGGAGTCGGGATAAGATCCCCTCTGAGTAATGCCTGTAACGGATTCATCAGCCTAGCTTGTCTATCCTCAAGTATTGAATGAAATATTAGTTGTATTTTTAAAATGATTGTCAGTGTTGCTTGTCAGTAATTCTATTTTATCTTTCCTTCTACAGAATATGGGAGGCAACTCAAAATTTCTGTTTAAAAAGTGCTCTTGCGCTGAAGTGAAGAGAGGTGGCGAGTTTAAACGCCACGTGAATAAGTATAAGAACACGCCTCACATTCATGTTGAGAAAGGTGTTGTTTCCGGCTGTAGGCATTGTCAAAAGTTTTTAAGAGGCAAGCAGCACAAACAATTTTATGAGAGGCATCAGAACTGTCCAGTTGTGAAGTTCCTAAATTCTACAACTTCGGACATAGGCAAAATCATAGCCCCCTATTTTGAATTGGTCGATTTGGATCAAGAACTGCAGAATGTAATTGCAGATATCATAGATCCTCCTGTTCCGACTGCAGGAAATGAAGAATTGCAGAATGCAATAATAGCCGATCCTGCTGTTCCGACTACAGGAAATGATCCAAGCAGCGATTCGGACACCTCAGACGAGTCCGACTCTGAGGAGGTTGTAGTGTCCGTTAAAGGAATAGCAAAGCCAATCAGCCAATCTTCCCCGAAAAAATTAAAGGGGATTAAATCCCAAACTTTAGCCTGGAATAAGGACGATCAGGCTGCCAAAGTTAGCCAGGAGTTTGCGCTCAATAAATTAAAAGATGAGCTGAGTCGCTTTAGAAACGAATGCGAGACTCTGAGAGGTATACATTTTAATCTAAAAGCTCAAGTCGAGGAAATCAAGAACCTCAAAACGCAGGTTATAAATTTGGAGGCTTTTCGGGATGGGGAACAGCAAAGTGAAAAACGAGTTGAAGAGCAGGCAGCAAATATCAAAAATTTAAAATCACAAGAAGAGGTGCTTAAGCTCAAGATTGAGCAACTTAAAATGAAAGTGGCTGAGAACGAGCAGCACAAGGAGGGAAGGACAACACTCCACCTACCAATTATCAACAGCAGGATTGTTGATGACATTCTGCTGCAAAGTGAGGACGTCGACGGCACGTTCGAATGCTACGAGGGAGCAATGGCGGAGATGCGCTGTCTCCATGTCTCCATCAAACATGATGGCAAAATAAAGGAGCTGCGTCACCGAAAGAGGAAGCTGCCGGCCAAATACTTGCCTCACCTACCACCAGCGAAGGGGTCACGAACCGGCTAAATTTCTCTTATGGTAAGTTAATATCGTCTCTATCACCTGAATATAATTTCATCTATTTTCTTTCTATTTTTCAGATGCGACGTGAACGAACCAACGGTTTTTAAGAGGCCACCATGGGGCAAGAAGTGATCGTACCTCCACGTGGTTTGCCCTGGACAGACTTCGGTCTGACTGAATCTATCACATAATTAGAAAGACTGAGTCATGTCTTTTTATCAGAGGGGTATATAAAACATTACCTCGCTTTCATTTTCATTCTCTACTCCATCATGAAAACACCTAAGACGACAGTCAGCTCTCCTGACAAGACTCGACTTAGACCGAGAAATTTATTTATTGAGTTTTCAGAGATGGAGAAGCGAGAGCGAGTCTATAACAATCTTGCTCGAATCGGCTAATCGGTTACCGATGATGCCGATTTAACAGAGTGGAGATATATTCCACCCTCTGACAGTCGGATGGAAGTAGAGGAGGTCGATGCCGCTGACATAGAGAGATTAAAAGTCTCTCTCAGCGGAATCGGCCAAATCTAGACATGTATCCGAGAACGAACCATCGGTCTTTAAGAGACCACATGGGGCAAAATGTGATAGTACCTCCTCGTGGTTTGCCCTGGACAGACTTTGGTCTGACTGAATCTATCACACGAATATCAAAAATTTAATCATAACGTTGTATCTGCTATCAGTCAACTTAAACGTTGCATGCACGGAGAACTTCGGTATAATTCTTCCTGTTGGTGGGGGATCTCTCTTGAAACAGTGGATGATATCGTAGTAATGAGTGTGGCAAGAGCTTGAGACTTACCTTAATCCGACTTTCCAACGGTCGTCGTGGTCTCTTCGCTCAACGTAGCACTTTGAACGCCAATCGGTTAGCTATCTGCCGCAGGTCACTTTTTTAAATTCTCCATTGCATACGTTGTCTGAGAATGAATCATGAGTTCTCTTAAAAACTGCCTCTACTATTGAGGCTAAATGATGAAGAGATGAAATGGGAGGGCACTCTTGCGCCACACGCAAACATATACATCTTCTCTCTTTACTAATGATACGATCTCTTTTGATAGAAAAGTAGACCGATAATAAATGTGATGACATTCGCAACCATGAATACAATAAACCCCATATCTAAATTCTTCCCTTTATTTCCATTTCTAGATCAATACATTGCAAAACAAAGACATGTAGTTCTTTAGATTTATTTATCAAAGTTCAGTGGGACTGGTTTCAAGTCATTATAAATCCAGTAATATGTCACTCGTTTTGGTGCATCCGGCACTCTTCTAAGTCGCGTCGTCTTCGGTGTGAACTCGCCCTCTCTCCATACAACTTGGGTGATTTTAGGTTTATTGCCATTGTCCACATCCTCGTCCCATTCATCGACAACTTCGATTTTGTGGAAAATATTTAAGGCTTCAGAAGCATTTGCCATACTAGC
Organism: Prostheceraeus crozeri; assembly: GCA_907163375.1. Lineage (NCBI taxonomy): Eukaryota > Metazoa > Platyhelminthes > Polycladida > Euryleptidae > Prostheceraeus > Prostheceraeus crozeri. The sequence continues at coordinate 342 of CAJQUW010011297.1, read as the reverse complement.
CTGTTCGATCATATGATGTGAATGAGAAGTGCTACAATCTTCTGATTTATATAGGATATTCAACAATACTTTCCTCGACAGCCAATCAGAATCACTCTAATTTAGATAAAGACTGTTAAAGTCAGAAGATTGCAAGATATACCAATCTCAGCTAAAATGACAATTTTGTGATCGTCAATTAGTGCAATGAAGGCATGGGTAGTCAGGAGAGTGGTAACAAAACTGTAGGAATTATCTGGACAGACGAAGAGTGGACACCGAAAACAACTCGTGAGAGAAGAGTGTCAGATGCTCCCAAACGATCAAGTATGCTTTGATTTAAAATAAATCTAAAGAACCACA
>CAJQUW010011296.1:0-53753 GCA_907163375.1 Prostheceraeus crozeri | reverse complement strand
ACGTCAGCGAAAATTTTTCTCTCCGATTGCGTTGAAATTCACCATACCGATGCAGAATTTCACGCTGAATCCGAATCTGGCCTCCGTTTTCTCATCCGATGCTTCGTTTGGGCGCTACAGACCAAAACGTCCCAAATTTTAACTCTGTCGTTTTTTCGAAAAATGTTGAAAATTTTTTCTCTCCGATTGACTTGAAACTCACCATGCAGATAGAGAATTTCACGCTGATTCCAAATCTGAAATCCGTTTTCCAATCCGATGCTTCGTTTTGAAGCTACAGCCCAAAACGTCCCAAATTCTAACTCTGTCGTTTTTCGCCAATGTCCCAAAATCTTAAATGGCGTCTCACAACTAAACGAAGACAGATATGAACAAGCCGATTCTTTCAGTGAATTTGTCTCACTCTTAGCTTTCAAACGAGCTATGGCACGACTAAATCCGTCCACTGGAAGCCAAAATCGAAGCGAGCTGTCCGGAGGGGGGGGACGTCAGCGAAAATTTTTCTCTCCGATTGCGTTCAAATTCACCATACCGATGCAGAATTTCACGCTGAATCCGAATCTGGCCTCCGTTTTCTCATCCGATGCTTCGTTTGGGCGCTACAGACCAAAACGTCCCAAATTCTAACTCTGTCGTTTTTTCGAAAAATGTTGAAAATTTTTTCTCTCCGATTGACTTGAAACTCACCATACAGATAAAGAATTTCACGCTGATTCCAAATCTGAAATCCGTTTTCCAATCCGATGCTTCGTTTTGAAGCTAGAGCCCAAAACGTCCCAAATTCTAACTCTGTCGTTTTTCGCCAATGTCCCAAAATCTTAAATGGCGTCTCACATCTAAACGAAGACAGATAGGAACAAGCCGATTCTTTCAGTGAATTTGTCTCACTCTTAGCTTTCAAACGAGCTATCGCACGACAAAATCCGTCCACTAGAAGCCAAAATCGAAGCAAGCTGTCCAGAGGGGGGGGACGTCAGTGAAAATTTTTTCTCTCCGATTTCGCTGGAAACATCCTTCCTAACCCAAAATTTCACGTAGATTCCGAATCTGGCCTCCGTTTTCTCATCCGATGCTTCGTTTGGGCGCTACACACCAAAACGTCCCAAATTCTAACTCTGTCGTTTTTTCGAAAAATGTTGAAAATTTTTTCTCTCCGATTGACTTGAAACTCACCATACAGATAAAGAATTTCACGCTGATTCCAAATCTGAAATCCGTTTTCCAATCCGATGCTTCGTTTTGAAGCTAGAGCCCAAAACGTCCCAAATTCTAACTCTGTCGTTTTTCGCCAATGTCCCAAAATCTTAAATGGCGTCTCACATCTAAACGAAGACAGATAGGAACAAGCCGATTCTTTCACTGAATTTGTCTCACTCTTAGCTTTCAAACGAGCTATCGCACGACAAAATCCGTCCACTAGAAGCCAAAATCGAAGCAAGCTGTCCAGAGGGGGGGGGACGTCAGTGAAAATTTTTTCTCTCCGATTTCGCTGGAAACATCCTTCCTAACCCAAAATTTCACGTAGATTCCGAATCTGGCCTCCGTTTTCTCATCCGATGCTTCGTTTGGGCGCTACACACCAAAACGTCCCAAATTCTAACTCTGTCGTTTTTTCGAAAAATGTTGAAAATTTTTTCTCTCCGATTGACTTGAAACTCACCATACAGATAAAGAATTTCACGCTGATTCCAAATCTGAAATCCGTTTTCCAATCCGATGCTTCGTTTTGAAGCTAGAGCCCAAAACGTCCCAAATTCTAACTCTGTCGTTTTTCGCCAATGTCCCAAAATCTTAAATGGCGTCTCACATCTAAACGAAGACAGATAGGAACAAGCCGATTCTTTCAGTGAATTTGTCTCACTCTTAGCTTTCAAACGAGCTATCGCACGACAAAATCCGTCCACTAGAAGCCAAAATCGAAGCAAGCTGTCCAGAGGGGGGGGGACGTCAGTGAAAATTTTTTCTCTCCGATTTCGCTGGAAACATCCTTCCTAACCCAAAATTTCACGTAGATTCCGAATCTGGCCTCCGTTTTCTCATCCGATGCTTCGTTTGGGCGCTACACACCAAAACGTCCCAAATTCTAACTCTGTCGTTTTTTCGAAAAATGTTGAAAATTTTTTCTCTCCGATTGACTTGAAACTCACCATACAGATAAAGAATTTCACGCTGATTCCAAATCTGAAATCCGTTTTCCAATCCGATGCTTCGTTTTGAAGCTAGAGCCCAAAACGTCCCAAATTCTAACTCTGTCGTTTTTCGCCAATGTCCCAAAATCTTAAATGGCGTCTCACATCTAAACGAAGACAGATAGGAACAAGCCGATTCTTTCAGTGAATTTGTCTCACTCTTAGCTTTCAAACGAGCTATCGCACGACAAAATCCGTCCACTAGAAGCCAAAATCGAAGCAAGCTGTCCAGAGGGGGGGGGACGTCAGTGAAAATTTTTTCTCTCCGATTTCGCTGGAAACATCCTTCCTAACCCAAAATTTCACGTAGATTCCGAATCTGGCCTCCGTTTTCTCATCCGATGCTTCGTTTGGGCGCTACACACCAAAACGTCCCAAATTCTAACTCTGTCGTTTTTTCGAAAAATGTTGAAAATTTTTTCTCTCCGATTGACTTGAAACTCACCATACAGATAAAGAATTTCACGCTGATTCCAAATCTGAAATCCGTTTTCCAATCCGATGCTTCGTTTTGAAGCTAGAGCCCAAAACGTCCCAAATTCTAACTCTGTCGTTTTTCGCCAATGTCCCAAAATCTTAAATGGCGTCTCACATCTAAACGAAGACAGATAGGAACAAGCCGATTCTTTCACTGAATTTGTCTCACTCTTAGCTTTCAAACGAGCTATCGCACGACAAAATCCGTCCACTAGAAGCCAAAATCGAAGCAAGCTGTCCAGAGGGGGGGGGACGTCAGTGAAAATTTTTTCTCTCCGATTTCGCTGGAAACATCCTTCCTAACCCAAAATTTCACGTAGATTCCGAATCTGGCCTCCGTTTTCTCATCCGATGCTTCGTTTGGGCGCTACACACCAAAACGTCCCAAATTCTAACTCTGTCGTTTTTTCGAAAAATGTTGAAAATTTTTTCTCTCCGATTGACTTGAAACTCACCATACAGATAAAGAATTTCACGCTGATTCCAAATCTGAAATCCGTTTTCCAATCCGATGCTTCGTTTTGAAGCTAGAGCCCAAAACGTCCCAAATTCTAACTCTGTCGTTTTTCGCCAATGTCCCAAAATCTTAAATGGCGTCTCACATCTAAACGAAGACAGATAGGAACAAGCCGATTCTTTCACTGAATTTGTCTCACTCTTAGCTTTCAAACGAGCTATCGCACGACAAAATCCGTCCACTAGAAGCCAAAATCGAAGCAAGCTGTCCAGAGGGGGGGGGACGTCAGTGAAAATTTTTTCTCTCCGATTTCGCTGGAAACATCCTTCCTAACCCAAAATTTCACGTAGATTCCGAATCTGGCCTCCGTTTTCTCATCCGATGCTTCGTTTGGGCGCTACACACCAAAACGTCCCAAATTCTAACTCTGTCGTTTTTTCGAAAAATGTTGAAAATTTTTTCTCTCCGATTGACTTGAAACTCACCATACAGATAAAGAATTTCACGCTGATTCCAAATCTGAAATCCGTTTTCCAATCCGATGCTTCGTTTTGAAGCTAGAGCCCAAAACGTCCCAAATTCTAACTCTGTCGTTTTTCGCCAATGTCCCAAAATCTTAAATGGCGTCTCACATCTAAACGAAGACAGATAGGAACAAGCCGATTCTTTCACTGAATTTGTCTCACTCTTAGCTTTCAAACGAGCTATCGCACGACAAAATCCGTCCACTAGAAGCCAAAATCGAAGCAAGCTGTCCAGAGGGGGGGGGACGTCAGTGAAAATTTTTTCTCTCCGATTTCGCTGGAAACATCCTTCCTAACCCAAAATTTCACGTAGATTCCGAATCTGGCCTCCGTTTTCTCATCCGATGCTTCGTTTGGGCGCTACACACCAAAACGTCCCAAATTCTAACTCTGTCGTTTTTTCGAAAAATGTTGAAAATTTTTTCTCTCCGATTGACTTGAAACTCACCATACAGATAAAGAATTTCACGCTGATTCCAAATCTGAAATCCGTTTTCCAATCCGATGCTTCGTTTTGAAGCTAGAGCCCAAAACGTCCCAAATTCTAACTCTGTCGTTTTTCGCCAATGTCCCAAAATCTTAAATGGCGTCTCACATCTAAACGAAGACAGATAGGAACAAGCCGATTCTTTCAGTGAATTTGTCTCACTCTTAGCTTTCAAACGAGCTATCGCACGACAAAATCCGTCCACTAGAAGCCAAAATCGAAGCAAGCTGTCCAGAGGGGGGGGACGTCAGTGAAAATTTTTTCTCTCCGATTTCGCTGGAAACATCCTTCCTAACCCAAAATTTCACGTAGATTCCGAATCTGGCCTCCGTTTTCTCATCCGATGCTTCGTTTGGGCGCTACACACCAAAACGTCCCAAATTCTAACTCTGTCGTTTTTTCGAAAAATGTTGAAAATTTTTTCTCTCCGATTGACTTGAAACTCACCATACAGATAAAGAATTTCACGCTGATTCCAAATCTGAAATCCGTTTTCCAATCCGATGCTTCGTTTTGAAGCTAGAGCCCAAAACGTCCCAAATTCTAACTCTGTCGTTTTTCGCCAATGTCCCAAAATCTTAAATGGCGTCTCACATCTAAACGAAGACAGATAGGAACAAGCCGATTCTTTCAGTGAATTTGTCTCACTCTTAGCTTTCAAACGAGCTATCGCACGACAAAATCCGTCCACTAGAAGCCAAAATCGAAGCAAGCTGTCCAGAGGGGGGGGGACGTCAGTGAAAATTTTTTCTCTCCGATTTCGCTGGAAACATCCTTCCTAACCCAAAATTTCACGTAGATTCCGAATCTGGCCTCCGTTTTCTCATCCGATGCTTCGTTTGGGCGCTACACACCAAAACGTCCCAAATTCTAACTCTGTCGTTTTTTCGAAAAATGTTGAAAATTTTTTCTCTCCGATTGACTTGAAACTCACCATACAGATAAAGAATTTCACGCTGATTCCAAATCTGAAATCCGTTTTCCAATCCGATGCTTCGTTTTGAAGCTAGAGCCCAAAACGTCCCAAATTCTAACTCTGTCGTTTTTCGCCAATGTCCCAAAATCTTAAATGGCGTCTCACATCTAAACGAAGACAGATAGGAACAAGCCGATTCTTTCAGTGAATTTGTCTCACTCTTAGCTTTCAAACGAGCTATCGCACGACAAAATCCGTCCACTAGAAGCCAAAATCGAAGCAAGCTGTCCAGAGGGGGGGGACGTCAGTGAAAATTTTTTCTCTCCGATTTCGCTGGAAACATCCTTCCTAACCCAAAATTTCACGTAGATTCCGAATCTGGCCTCCGTTTTCTCATCCGATGCTTCGTTTGGGCGCTACACACCAAAACGTCCCAAATTCTAACTCTGTCGTTTTTTCGAAAAATGTTGAAAATTTTTTCTCTCCGATTGACTTGAAACTCACCATACAGATAAAGAATTTCACGCTGATTCCAAATCTGAAATCCGTTTTCCAATCCGATGCTTCGTTTTGAAGCTAGAGCCCAAAACGTCCCAAATTCTAACTCTGTCGTTTTTCGCCAATGTCCCAAAATCTTAAATGGCTCCATATTTAATGTCACGTACTCCTCAATAATATCAAGTTGGTGGCGAATGTACGGACTCACGGGGATCAGTATGTAGTCCCCATACTGATTGTGCATTATCTTGACATCCGTGGAAGGGAGCATTCCCGTTTGGAGTACTACGCTATGATCATCATAACGCAAGGCTTGTTTAAATTTACGCTGTAGCGGTGTAGGATTATGTACCTTGGATGTTTCTTCCACTGGCCTCAGTTGTAGATGATCTGACCGTAGCGAACCTTGTAACGTTTGACCGCCATTTTGTCCTACTAGTGCAGCAGATGGAGTAGATGCCTGAAAATGAAAAAAGATTGTATTAAGTTTACGTTCAAGGGAGGAGAGGGAGGGAAGTAGCGACTTACCATTTTAGTTGGATAATAGAACAGGGAACTAGAGAGAGAGAAAATGTGCGTCCGTCACTCGTGTGATTCAACGATGGAATGATTCTCACTGTGGAAGGCTCGCTATTTATAAAGAAATGCTTGATTCTCATTGGATGATGATCCTCATTGGACAATAACATCAAGCTGATTCCAAATCTGGCCTCCGTTTACCCATCCGAGCCTTCGTTTTGAAGCTACAGCCCAAAACGTCCCAAATTCTAACTCTGTCGTTTTTCGCCAATGTCCCAAAATCTTAAATGGCGTCTCACATCTAAACGAAGACAGATAGAAACAAGCCGATTCTTTCACTGAATTTGTCTCACTCTTAGCTTTCAAACGAGCTATCGCACGACAAAATCCATCCACTGGAAGCCAAAATCGAAGCAAGCTGTCCAGAGGGGGGGGGAGGTCAGTGAAATTTCAGAATTTGATGAAAAATGTTTTGGTGACGGTCCCAGGTCGAAATTCCACACTTTGGAAAATTTTCAAAATTTTACCCATACAAAGTCACTCTGACACTTAGGATTTTTTCAGGTAAGCGAGCTCCGACCTAAAATCTTGTAACCGCTCTAACTTTTGAACGAAGACAGATAGGAACAAGCCGATTCTTTCACTGAACTTGTCTCACTCTTAGCTTTCAAACGAGCTATCGCACGACAAAATCCATCCACTGGAAGCCAAAATCGAAGCAAGCTGTCCAGAGGGGGGGGGGACGTCAGTGAAAATTTTTTCTCTCCGATTTCGCTGGAAACATCCTTCCTAACCCAAAATTTCACGTAGATTCCGAATCTGGCCTCCGTTTTCTCATCCGATGCTTCGTTTGGGCGCTACACACCAAAACGTCCCAAATTCTAACTCTGTCGTTTTTTCGAAAAATGTTGAAAATTTTTTCTCTCCGATTGACTTGAAACTCACCATACAGATAAAGAATTTCACGCTGATTCCAAATCTGAAATCCGTTTTCCAATCCGAGCCTTCGTTTTGAAGCTACAGCCCAAAACGTCCCAAATTCTAACTCTGTCGTTTTTCGCCAATGTCCCAAAATCTTAAATGGCGTCTCACATCTAAACGAAGACAGATAGGAACAAGCCGATTCTTTCACTGAACTTGTCTCACTCTTAGCTTTCAAACGAGCTATCGCACGACAAAATCCGTCCACTAGAAGCCAAAATCGAAGCAAGCTGTCCAGAGGGGGGGGGACGTCAGTGAAAATTTTTTCTCTCCGATTTCGCTGGAAACATCCTTCCTAACCCAAAATTTCACGTAGATTCCGAATCTGGCCTCCGTTTTCTCATCCGATGCTTCGTTTGGACGCTACACACCAAAACGTCCCAAATTCTAACTCTGTCGTTTTTCGAAAAATGTTGAAAATTTTTACTCACCGATTGCCTTGAAACTCACCCTACCGATGCAGAATTTCACGCTGAACACGAATCCGACCTCCGTTTTCTCATCCGACCACTCCTTCCACTCGAAACAACCCATTTTACAACCCAACATTCAGCACGAAAAACATCACACACTATAGCCTCAACACTAATCCTGGCGGTCGCCCAAGTCCACCACGACACTCAGACCCAAAGCACCACGGCGGCCGACCACGACACTCTGTCGTTCCAGAGGGGGGGGAGGGGGAGGGGAGGGGGAGGGGGGGGGAGTCAGCGATGGCGGCCATCTTGCGCGGTCCAGAAGTGGAGTTTTGCTTACTACTCATAACATTTTAAAAGTCATTATTGATGCATTGTATGAGTACTTGCCTTCCGAGTGTGATTTTGGGAGATTTCGGTAAAACCTTAATTCAACTTACTTACTCATATTTGGTAACTTTCAACGCTTGCATGTTATACAAATTTAGATTATTAAGCATTGCACATTGCCACAAATTGGAAAGTCATTTTGTCGTCATTACTGATCAAAGTTGATCACCTATCGTAGCATTCGTAGCATCACAAATTTGACATATAAATAGTTGGCTCGGTAGCCCTCTTTCTAAAAATTTTTAATTATTTGTCTCATAAATATCTGTAAAATACATATTTTTTGATATCAAATATTTCTGTCATCTATCTTCTATCTTAGATTGCTTATTAGACACGTCGGTCCTTTCCTAAAAATACCGTAACAATGATGCAGGTAGACCGATGCGATAACAATGATAGCGACTACAATTGAAACATTGGTGATTATAATAAATGATAGATTTTTACAGATGAGCATCCGTTAGAATTATTTCTATTCATGTCAGTTCATCAGCATGAACGTTTTAAACAAAGCGATGGTTGTTTCTTTAAACGTAGCACATAGTCGTACATTTTCATACAGGAAAGCATAATTCGTCGCTCTAAGGTCTATTTGCAGTAAGCGACATTTTTTGGCGCTTACGACAAATAGACCTTGTAATCAACTGGGTGAGTTACGACAGTTTCAGAGAGTCAACTTTGTTGATAATCATCTGCCACTTACCTCAGTTAGATCATCTGATAGAGCAGAACGCATGGATCATAGCAATATATGTAACTACATTTTGACCAAAATGTCGCTTACGGCAGATAGCCCTTGGAGCGACGAATTAAATCTTTACAACAAATATAGCACCGATTAAACCAATTTATGTGATGTCATAGGACACAAGACAGTGAAAATGAAAAATGCTCGAATGTCGATCGTCTTAAGCACGCAAGGAATTTAGAGTAGAGGTCTGCAGTCGTCGGAAATTTGCCCTCAATACGCCGCACGAACACGGCACGAAATACAAAGTCCTAACCGCCTACGGCTAACACGAAAGTAAAATGAAATTTATCTTGCAAGTAATTCATTTAAAATATATCAATGCCAAACAAAAATTGACTGGAGAGGACGACTACACCAGTTTAAAGAAATCACGAATCAACTGAATCAGATTAGGAATTCAGTGATCGTTGTCAAATGGCTGCAGACCTGCGACCGATCTAAACTAAAGCTGTTTATCAAGCGTCTCTGGACTCAGCGCAAACTGTTTACTCTTACTGCCGTGCACTGCTCCGCTCAAATGCGGATACTGGGCAGCGCTGCTCTGTCCGAAACCAGACTGAGTGTTCGCGCACGAGGTTGTTGATGCCCATAGGTCGGCCATGTATTGGTCCTTGCATGCATACGTATGCATGTACAAAAAATACATGTACTAGTCTTCAGCCGATCTGGCTCTGTAGGAGCATTGAAAGAAGGCTGTACATTTATCCTTCATCGTCGCGGAGTATGGTGGATTCTAGATAGCTTGTCTTTAGAGCAGGTTAAGTCATCAAATTATCTCCATTTGAAATTTTGCAATTAGTCACTGTTTAACATCATTTTGACCACAAAATTAAAGAAAGACTCTAACCGTCAAAACACGAACGCGAATTACAGGGCTCAATATGAAGCCTATATTCGTGCCACTTGAAGAGGAAGTACTGCATTTTTACGTACTTACTGATTTACGTACTTAGAAAGCATTCTGCTATCTGTAAGATAGTTAAATAATCCACTTAAATGTTCCATTTAACTTGGTACCTTGTGTCTAATTTTTTATTGATAAATTTAGTGAACATATCTGCAATAACAAATAAAACGAGGATTTGCATAAAGAGTAAATATTAATGCATTTTACCTTTTCATTGTGCTCGATGAGCAGGACACTTAAATCCTCGAAAAGAAGTTCAATAAAGTTGGTACTCCCTGAAGGAGACGTTCCAGTGAGGCATCAAAAATGCAACATCAAAATTCCGACTATACTCTCCCAAACTCAGTTCGAGTTAACCCATGACAACGAATATCTGTTCCGTAACTGTGAGTTCATATTTCAGGCTGGGCAAATAATCGATTATCGGTCTATGCTGAACCAGGAGACAAGAATTACAGTTGAGGAAGATAGTCGAGTATTCGATCCTCAGGTGAGAGCGATGACTTTTTTCTGATTATTTTCATCATTAAATCATTAATGAGGATTGATTGCACCACAGGTTGGACGTTGTCTACTCAAGCTTGTCTCAAGTAAACGACGACGTTGAGGACGTTGTCTCTTCATAAAGCAATCCCATGAAAAGTCTCAAGATGAAATTTATATAACTGAGACGTTCACAGCAAGAATTAAGACCTATGTTTCTGTTGAAATTTTAGCTAGAAAGTCAATAGCCTCCTACAGTATAAAAGCAGGCCTATTTAAGCCATCTCCACGAGCTGTCAGGGCCCATTGATTTGTCGGCTGAAAGTTGATCGGAAACGTGAGTTTTAGATTTTTCTGAGAGGGTTTCTGTCATTCAAGCTTTATCTTCAGGCTTTCCGTGGGACGATTTCAGCAAAACCCAGTTTCAGTGCCATTTTGACCAGGAACCAGTGCGACCAAATACTTTTAAACTGTATTTGAAGCGTATTTTAACACTAGATAGTTAGATATCTTTCGTACGTCTACTTTGGACTTTCTTGAAAATCGTTTGTATTCGACTATTTATGCTATTCCGAAAGGAGGATTTATGTATCTATTTGTGTTTGAGAATCATCTGCCACATTCGTCTCAGTTGTCATGGGTTGGGCCACTTGTAACTCCTTTGAATAAGAAAGTCACTTCATATCACACTTGCGCTTGAGATGTTGAACCTGAGATTCTGACTGCTCACATCATGACAATTTGTCCATCGATCAAATCATTCAATAGAAAAGAAGAAGGCTAATGAAAGTCACTTCGACCGAACTAGAATTAAAATCAGCTGGACTTTGCTGCGTCACAGGGACTGAAAAATATTAATTGATCGGAAATTAATTACAATTAATTGATTGATTAACCATCTTAAATTCAATTGATTGGATCAGTTGCCAATCATTCCAATGAATTGCAATTTATTCGCAAATGAAAAAAACTATTTACTGAGCAATTATTATAAGCTATGCAGTATAATACATAGGACAAACAGACGATTTAGTAATATTCTGTAAGCCAACTGGTATTTAAAGCGAGAAATGTTTGATTATAGCCTAATGCGAAGCTTGTTCTTAGTAATCTATAGCATTCATTTAAATTTGATTCTTCGTTGCCATCGGTTGGGATTCATTCATTTAAAGATGTAAAAAAGGCAATTTTCTACGACCTGCAGTTTTATATTCCCAATATTTCGGCTTAGCATTTATCACGCTGTATTTCTGCATCATTTGATAAGGGCTAAGCCAAAATATTGGGAAACTATACGGTCGTAGAAAATTGCCCTTTTTTGCATCATTCATTTAAACTTAAATTTAAAATTCTCTAAGTAAGCATACATGTTTCATATATTCTAATAATCTTAGATAAATTCAAATTATTGTTAATCTAATGAAGCACACAATATCGCGATGGCCTGAGTGTTCGAACTGGAAAATATTGCGCTTGCAAAACAGAGGAGAATAAAAATATTGGTTATCAGTCATCGCTTAATATAGACATTAGTGCATTTTCATGTTTTATCATGCGCATAAATGTGTTTAGCGCACCTTCGTATACCTGAAATAACTTTCTAAGAATTATCAATCAAGTGTCGATCATGCAATCATTTTGTTGAGAGATCTTCCTAGATTTGGCAATGATAAAAACAATTCCAAGTAAGTGTCAAATAATTTTAAATAATTGATTGCTAATGTGATCCAATTAAATTAAATGATTGTTGGCAAAAAGCGTGACCAATTAAATTGCAAATATTTTTTCCAACCCCTGGTGCGTCATGTGGCACTGCTGACCGAGCATCCTTGCAGTATTAAAAATTCTTTTCTTGGCAAAGAAAAAAATTTTCTTGGCCAAGCACTGGTCAGAAGAATGTCAATGCCTGATTTGCTTTTTAGATAAAATTACTTTTAATCAATCTAACCACACTCTTACATATCCTGTACGTACATGTGTGTAGTGCAATGTATTTTCCGCCACCAAATATTGAAAATTCCGCAGCTTGAAATCTCAAATTCCGAGAAAAGTGTTTGTTAAAGGCAAATATACTGAATGAATGATTTCCTGTTCAACATGAAAAGATGCAACATAGAAGTTATTCATGTGAACATGCTATAATTTCATACTTCACCCCTGGTTTCGAATATTTTGTTTGTGAATTAAGTGGTTATTCTATGCATATGAGATAGCAGGAGTGCCAGATTGCTTGAACATAGAAAACAAATATTTAATTTCTTCATATATTACAGTCTACGTGCATATTTTGAATGAATATCTAACTTCAGCAAGATTGGCTTTATCGCAAGAACACTCACTTAAGGATTTTATCACAATGCACATTCGGAAATCACTTTGCATAATGCGGCGCACAATATCGTCCCGAATATGTACTCGAGTTACTTTTATAAAAACTCAAAAACCGGACAACTTATCTTACGGTGATGATAAAATCAGTGTTCAAGTGCTTCTTTAATTAAAATTTTAACTCATAAAATCAGCGCACACTGTCTATTAAACTTATCAATTTTCTATCAATTGAGACTGAATAATTCAATTGAGATTTGGCTTTATATCTGATAATCTTAACATTATGTCATCATCAGTTTGATCGAGGCTAGATGAATTGAAATAATATAATACTGCGCGGTGAATCCCATTGATTTGGGAGACTCCTACATCAATGTGAATACCACAGATTCCAGGCGTGACAAAGAAATGATGACGTAACGTGAAAATGTTTACATTGTCATTCAAGAGGGAAACATGTGTTTAGCGCAGACCAGTGTACGGTTTAACCATTGATGTAGGATGTAATTCCTGCAGTAATGAGTTTAACTCATAATCGCCTTTAATACTTTTTCGCGACTTTTCGACCGCCCCGTAAAATGCATGGTCCTGTATGTATGTGCAACTCCTTACATTATCAGCACATTTTTGTTATATTATTTGTACATTCTTGCAACACGGAGATCTGACATCATGGGGCCCCACAATACCCGATAGTCACAGATAATTCGTTTGCAATCCCAGATATTTGCAATCAAGTCACAGATAATTCGTTGCACTCCCTCGATTTCACTTCCTAGTTTCTTTTATTACTTGTATCAACTTCTACTTTCATTTCTTCATTTAGTGGTGACTTTGAGTCTCCAATTGTTCCTCGTTCTATGAGTTGTTGTATATCAACTGCACATGTACTGTGAATGATTGATAATCATGTATTAGAGCGACATCCGCTCCACGGTCCGCCTGTCATCGTCATTTGGTAACTGAGACTGATAATGGTCGGCGAAGCAGATTGAAAACGCTCGTGAAAATTAGAAATCATTATTTCCTGACATTCGGAATTTTGACGCCTCCAATTCTTTAATGTTAAGTACTATACGTGTATAATACAAAGCACTCTGTGATGTGTGGGAATTCCCAAAGCATTCCCACAGAGATTTCCTGTCTTTTTCGGACGTCTGTCGAAATGAAAAATCGCGCCCAACGGCAATTCCGATAATGAGTGATCAGCTCTTAACAGTTGTATTATATCAATTACTTCAGTTTCATTGTTAGCGTTACATGTAGCTTGAAGCTCTTGCTCTTTAGTAGTGGATGCAAACTCGATTTTCAGGACCGCCTCATCAAACCCCTGGGTAATTTCCTCGGATACAATGGTGAATGGCGAGAATTGGCGATGACAATATCCAGGGTAGGCTTACTAATCGACATTGATTCTCTCTGAAAATGATTGAGATACACGTATGTTTTGATTTCACAGGATATTTACACACAAAATCCGAATGTGCGATGGGACGATATAATCGGCTTAGAAACTGCCAAGCGTTTGGTTAAAGAATCTGTTGTCTATCCCATCCGTGTAAGTGATCGATTTATTGACATACATTAATAATGAATGCATGTACTGTGTGGTTCTTATGGCTACGGCTCCTACACAATCAACTAGATCGGATCAGGAATGTGATCTGCATCCAATAAAATCTGGTGATTTAGTAGAATAATGTAAAAAGTAGGTAGTGTACATATTTGGAAATAAACATTTATTGATTTTAGTAGATGTACATGAAAGCTTAAAAAATAAACTGTGATAACAAATAACTGTATATATGACTTAAAATTCACTATTGATCATCCTTCAGAAGATAATTGTATATCGCTACTAAACTTTAACATAAAAATCAAAGATGGAACATTTCATATTACCGAAAAGATGCCAAACAACCATCATTAGCTATCATTCGGCTTTACCCAATGAAAGTAAGATCCGAACCATCAAAAATGAGCAAATAAGTCGTCTTGAGCGTTGCACATGCAACGTGCAACAGCGAATTTGTAAAAATAAATTTAGTGAATTACTTCTTCAGCTCTTCTTAATAAAAACCTCCGAATTTTTATGAAAGACGTAATTCTTCTATTAGCTTCCACCAAAAATATAAAATATTCTCATTTTCATACTCCATTCGTATCCAATATGACAAACAACAGAATAAAAGGAGTCTTCCAAAATGTCGACTTACTTGTGATACTGCACCACAAATCTTTCACATTACAAGTGGCGTTCAATAACAATAGCAAGAAACAAACTCAAAAGTTTGCAGAAATACAAAGGAAGAAATTTGTTTTAAAGAAATTGTAGTATATAAGATCAACCGCGCCAAATACAGGAAATTCTATATCGGAGAAACTGTGCTATTTCTTCATACAGGCATCCACGAACATCTAATACGAAAGCAATCTTTTGTATATAAGCATTTAGAAGACCGCAAAAAGAACACTATTGATGTAATTGTAGACAGAGATCTAGACAATATCAATATAAAACAGAGAATCTATGATAATCCCTCATCAACAGTTTCATATTAACAACCGTAAAGAGTGTACTCAATATCAAACAGGAATCTTATGACACACTGCACTTCATGTCATCATAGCTTATGCTTAAAATTTTTATTTACTCTGCTAAGGATCCGTTTATGTTATATCTCGCTTGAGAAAGTTGCGTATTTTGCTTAGCTTTGGAATCTTATTGTTCATCAATACAAGCACAGTATAATTGACGATTATGGTGCAGCTGTTGAGATTCAACCTTCAGATTTGTTAGTAGCGTGCTCATCATTCAAGTCTTCCAAGGAATTGCAAAATTACAAAGTTGAGTCCGAACGTAGAACGTCAATATTGAAAGATGGAGCTAGCCAAATCCATGTGTACATGCAGTTCTTGAAACTCACATCTGATTACATTGTGTGTTCTCTACTCTTGACATTATACAGATTACAGTAGTATTGTAAATATTATTGCAGTTTTAGGAATGGATCCGAAGATTTCGTTAACAATCCATTTAATTTTCAGTATCCTCAACTTTTCACTGGCATCCTATCCCCATGGAAGGGACTGTTGTTGTACGGACCGCCCGGTAAGATTCTGCTTTCATTGGAGTTTTGATAAAACATTTTTCAACTTAACTTCTTTGCAGGGACAGGAAAAACTTTGCTGGCGAAAGCAGTGGCCACTGAATGCAACACAACTTTCTTCAATGTCTCCGCATCTACCATAGTCAGCAAGTGGCGTGGCGATTCCGAAAAACTTGTTCGAGTACGTATTTTATTTGAAAGAAGTAGCTATTCCCTTTCCGCATGTTTGTGTAATGTATGTACGAGGACTTAGTATCTTTGTGGAATTAATAATCCAGTATTTATTTATGCGCCCCAACTTTCAATTCTTGTATTCTATCCAAAAGTAAGGTTGAAGAAATGAAGATAGAGGGTCACGGGCAACCATCAGAGGGTCTTACCCCCCTTTAATCAATTGCACCTTAATATTCATTCACAGACGACTATAGGTGAATGAAGCATACTATACTTAGCTTGAGCTTGTATATACTCATTTATCGGCGCCCTCCATTCTCATTTATGCCCTGCTGACTCAATGGCTCACTCTTATCTAGCACGCTTTATAGGGAACCCTCATCATCTCTATACACTGTGCATGTACAGACAGACCCCCCGTCAACTTCCATTTTCATTACTATCCTGATATTTCACATGCCTATTTACATTCCTCCACATTTGAATAGTGAAGAATTGTTGTCAATTTCAGAATCACTCATTGATATTATTGATGAAGTTTTAAACGATTTTCCTGACGTGCACATAATCATAGCTGGTGATTTGAATCATTTTGATTGCGCGTATCTAAAGAATGTTTTTGATTTATGTGATAAGGTTGTCACTCCTACTCGCGGTGATGCTATTCTCGACAAGTTCTTGGTTAGTCGGTCTTTAGACATGTACTATCCCAATGCGACTGTAGGTTCGCCCTTATCTTTACATCGCAGAGGCTCACATTGTCAAGTGTTGTTAAAGCCATTACATGGAGATGTAATACAGGACTTTCAGAGAGAACACTTTGTATACGATACACGTAAAAGATATGTTTTTGATTTTTTGACCAAACTCAAAGATTGCTCCTTTCATGATTTGTATCTTGAAAATGATTTAGATAAGAAAACAAATTTGTTCTATTCTAAATTTTCTGATTGTCTATCTGTCATCCCTTGTAAAGTTGTGTCTATGTCATCACGTGACAAACCGTGGATGACCCCATTTTTGAAGGACCTCATTAACAAAAGATGGTCAGCTTTTCGCAACAAAGATTTCCTATCATAAAATTTTTACAAGGAAGAGTGCAAGGTTGAAATAGCCAATTGTAAGAGCAGATGGGTGCAAAGATCTATGAATTCAAGCCGCAGAGTGTGGAACATCGTTAATGATTTGAAGGGAAAATGTACTAACGATCCGCTGACATCAATCATTTCCAACTTTCCGGACCTTGAATCAGCTGCGAATGCAATTAACGAAATATTTGCCGAATCTTTTACACAGACGGATTTCTCATATGAATACGCAGACGACAACTGGTGTCCATTGACTGAGCCTCATGATGTTTTCAATTTTTTAGAGAAGCTATCTGTCACCAAAGCAACTGGTTCCGATGGTATACCAAATCGTTTTTACAAGCTTGCATCTCCGTATATTTCTGAGCCTCTGTGTAATTTGATAAATTGTTCTATCATTCAACGTAAAGTACCATCTGTTTTCAAATATTGTGTCGTATCTCCTGTTCCTAAGAATTCTCCGCCTAGTATTGATCAACTTCGTCCAATCAATTTGTTAAGTGCACCAGCCAAAATGTTGGAGTCTCATATTTTGAGTGTAATGCGGGATAAGTTTGAAACCAATATCCCATGTTTCCAATTTGCTTATAAGAAGTTTTCTGATACAAATTGTTGTCTTGTTTCTATGCACAATGCCATTACAGAAATTTTGGATCGCACAGACACTGGTGCGTGTATGGTGTTAAACTACGATTTTTCTAAGGCGTTTGATAGAATTTGTCACAAAACATTAGTAGAGAAGCTGTGCAAACTTTGTTATCCAGCTGGTTTTATTAAATGGCTCTGTTCTTATTTGACCGACCGTTTTCAGTGTGTCAAGCTGGGTAGTACTTTTAGTTATCCAGTCGCTGTTACAAGTGGTGCCCCACAGGGTTCTTTGTTAGGGCCATTTCTATTTGTCTTGTATTGTAGCGACATCAAACCATTGTCATCAAAAACTTATATTTCGATGTATGCTGACGATATTTGTGAGATTTGTCCGATTTCCAAGTTCGAAAGTGACAATTCCATTGAGCTTTTGCTATCAGAATTTTATAATATAAAGATGTGGTCTTCTTCAAATAATCTACTATTGAATGAGACGAAAACTAAGGCTCTATGTATCAGTAAGAAGTGTTTCGACGTGTTTTCCCCTTTTCCTTTCCCAATGGTCACAGAAATGAAGATCTTGGGGTTACATGGTGTGACAGTTTGAGTTGGAGCATTCATTTTCGTAATGTGTTCAAAATTTGTTCAAGGCGTTTGTACATGATTAGAATACTTAAACGTTTGCTAAACCATGATGATTTGTGGATTGTTTTTAACAGCGTTGCACGTAGTATTGTTATGTACTGTTCTTCCTTATTTGGCATTCTAAACGCGGAAATTGTTCAGAAAATCGAAAGACTTTTTAAGCGTGCGAGAAAGATTATTTGTATGCCCAACTGTAAATGCAACAACAATGCCGCTAACTTTCATCAAAAACGTCTCCTAAGTTTCAAGACCTTCTTCGAAAAGTGCCAGTTGACAAATCATCCGCTACATTCAATCGTTTATCACCCACGAAATGGAAGGCTGACAGTCCCTTACTGCAGAACGACTTTGCGACAGAACTGTTATGTGATAATGTCAATTTTAGTTATGAATAACCTCACTGATCTCACATGTGCCATTCCTTATTGACTTATTTGTGCTATGTTACTTTTGATTTTTATTTGGACAATATATATAATTTATTCTTATTCTTCTTATTCTTATGCATCCTCTTGCTTCATAGGCTCGCTTCTTCTTCATAGGCACCGGAAGAGGCGACGGGGCCCACATGACCTAAGTAGTAAGAAAATGAATGGCGGATTCTAAGACATTCTTTGAGTAGAAAATTGCAGATAGTAGTATTAAACAAAAGCACACTGAACAACTTATAAACTGCCAACAGGGCTGACAATAGTGACTAGCAAGATATACTGGAAGAAACCCCTCAACTAGCTAGATTGCCTCGAAGGGCCCCTTCGTCAACAGGATTGATGAGAAGGACCGCCCCGGCAACAAGAGTGAGTGCATCAGAAGCCCCCCTTTGGCAACAAGAACGACGAGAATGGCCCGTCGTCAACAAGATTGATTGGAGGGCCACTTCAACAACAGGATTGCATAACAAGGACCCCCTTGGCAACAAAACCGACGAGAAGCGCCCCTCTGACAACAAATTAATGAAAAGGGCCTTTCGTCAACAGGATCGGTGAGAAGTGCCCCTTCGGCAGCAAGATTGCATGACAAGGACCCCCTTCCGCAAAAAAACGATGAGAAGCGCCACTCTGGTAACAGATTGATGAGAAGGACCGCCCCGGCAACAGGAGTGCATGACAAGGATCCCTTCGTCAACAAGGGTGCATGAGAAGGGTCCCTTCGTCAACAGGATTGCATGAGAAGGACCGCCCCGGCAACAGAAGTGCATGAGAAGCGTTCCTTCGGCAACAGGAGTGCATGAGAAGGGTCCCTTCGTCAACAGGATTGCATAAGAAGGACCGCCCCAGCAACAAGAGTGTGAGGATTCCTTCGGCAACAGGATTGCATGACAAGGACCCCCTTTCGGCAAAAAACGATGAGAAGTGCCCCTTCATCAACAAGATTGATGAGATGCACCCCTCTGCAACAGAGTTCAGGATAAGGGCCCTTTTGGATTAGTATAATAAACCTGGCTGTTCAATGAAGTACATATTTTCACCGATATATATATCAATATCCTTCCTATTTTTGCGCTTATTTCACGCCGTTTGCATCTTATGTGTAAGACTTTTTTTAATCTGATATTGATATGATAATATTGTGGAATCTGATCCAAATATTCTCATGTCAAATTAGCTACTTTGCAAAAGTGTTTGGAAATCATTTAGTTGATAAATTAATTCTATAAATACAAATTTTGCGGACAAATTATTTCATCTACGCTGGGCAGCATTTTCAGCTTAAATTGCTCCAGTTTGTACAGTTTCTAATCTACATGTTCGCCCAGGTCAACTGGCACTTTCTACCTTCTAGCACCTTCAAATTTTAGAGATTGATTTCATGTAATGTTTCGTTTTTATCTATCTGCTGCACAGGTTTTGGACTTCAAGAGTGACATCTAAGTCTTGGTTAAGGAATTTCAATAATGACATTCGAATTTCATTGCTGACATTGTGAATGTAAATACTTCATTGTGAATGTATGTGTCTTCAAATAATGAAAAGCGGAATTCAAGAGGGAATGTATAGCATTTGTCCAAGATATCACAATGTCATGATTGAAAGTCTCTGTCTGTCATGATTTCACTTTGTTGATAATTATGTCTTTCTTGCTTACATTACTAAGTTCTTACATGGCTCTCTGACTTGTCCTTATTGAAATCCAAAACCTGTATACTTGTAGCGCGTAATTCTCCTAAAACTACTACTTTCTTTTCCCAGGTATTGTTCGAACTCGCGCGCTTCCATGCACCTTCCACTATTTTCCTAGACGAATTAGAATCTATTATGTCACAAAGAGGAAGTCAAGGCGGTGGACAGGAGCACGAGGGATCAAGGAGAATGAAAACTGAACTTCTTGTACAGATGGACGGCCTGGCCAAGTCTGACGATTTAGTCTTCCTTCTAGCTGCCTCTAATCTGCCCTGGGAGCTCGATCATGCAATGCTGCGTCGCTTGGAAAAGCGAATTATCGTCGGCCTTCCTAGTACCGAGGCACGGCGGCGAATGTTCCTCAACTTCCTCCCTCCACGAGTGCGCTCTGATCCCGGTTCCTTAGAGCTCACGTGCAACCTTGATTACGACTATTGTGCCGAGGTAAGAAAATTCAATGAAATTAGAAAATCAACACAGTACAAACAAAACTGCAGTGCTACACACCATGTATATGAATGAATGGTTTAACGTCACAACTGCCCTATACTGGGGATTTGGACGTGGCTGATATAGTAAGACTTTTATCTGAAGCGCTGTGATCTTTTAGTCCAGATGCTTTTGCTGACGACTTTCAATGACATTTTTAGAGCTCGATCTCTGGACCAGAAGATCGCTCGGCCTCGGAAGCACTTAACCACTGTGCCAACGGAGTGCGGACTGTGTACAATTGTGTGAATAATGATAACCATAACGGATATTCGATTAAAAGCGTAGCTTGTCCGTTGCTTATGATGATGGTTGCCCGTGTTCTTATTCCGGTACCTGACCTTTCCTGTGACTGTTCATATTTACATTAGACATCTAGTGTGATGTCTAATGTGAACACGATTAAAAGTGTTGGAATTCATCTACCTTTCACTTAGACGCAATTAACCCCGTGTAAATCTGACTTGACTGATCATTATCAAATTTTGGGGCTGAACTTGGTGTGCTGACGAGTTCTTGCGTGGGATGAAATAGCTATCCAGGTCTGTTCAGGGAATGCAATCGACAACAACAAGGGACTGCAAGCGAATCAATTTGAATCGATTGAAGAATCGGCATGTAAATTAAACGACCATTTCAGTTCAAATTCCCAGGGTCCTGAAAGTATTGATGATCTTCCAGCACAGTCTCAATCCACAAACCCATGGATCTTATTCTGGACGTTGTATTGACTTTTGACTTGCTCAATAAAAATAAATTGAACTAGTCTGCTGGAGACGACTGAGTTCCGCCTTATTTTATCGGTGAGTGTGCATCCGTATTCGCTGAACCTCTAACTCACATTTGTGCAGTCATTGCCATTTTGGGTCAACGGAATCCTGCTCAATGGAAATTAGCGAATGTTTTACCGATACCGAAGAAACGCTCATCGTCCTACAGGGATGCCAGACCTATTCCGCTACTGCCGAGTTTTTATATTTTAGAAATTTGTGAGTGTGTTGATATGAAAAAGGGATAGTTGTAAAAAAGGTAGAAATTGCAAGACCAAAGAAAATGAATAAACAAATAGAGTCACAGATTGAAAGCTGGTCTTTGCAACGAAGAGAAAACGGTTTCATAGCGCTTCACATATAACAATAACCTGGAAATCTGCTGCTTGTATCAATGGTAGCGTTAGAACTGCATATCGACGTTCGACAGAAGCGGAATCAACATTTTTTTAGATCTTCTGTCCGCATACCCCTCAGCAAATTTCCCTGAACTCTTCCCATTATGAATCAACATTCTCAGGTCTCGAACACAAAAGAAAAATAATAGAATGGTGCGAGGGGTATTCCAGCTGGGACAATGATGAGTTGCATCGTGTGAAGTAGACGAATGAATCATGGTTCACCCTCGATTTCCACGATGGAAGAGTTCGTGCTGACAGAATACCTGGCATGCAGAGATATACGAGCGCGTTGTGGCCTGGGCACAACGTCGCCAGGCCACAACGCCACAACGCTTAATTTACTCTACTTTTTGTTAATGCAGAAATTTAAGGCCCGAAGCCTCGCTAAAACGCGATTCCTAAGCTGGACAATACTCTTTTTATGAGCAATGAGGATGATATCATCCAAATGCGCCTAGGCCACAACGCTATTCGATTGAAGAGGTGCAAGAACCTCGCTAATAACCGCTTGAAGATAAGCAGGAGAGGTCGATAAACCCATAGGAAGCCTATTAAACTCATAAAAGGCTTTTTGAAAGCAAAACGGGTAATAAATTTAGACGAATTATGAATAGGTAACGAATAAAACGCATGACGTAAATCAATCTTAACAGCCCGTAACTGCGGGGTCCACCTAAAGGCTGGAATAACAGAAGCAAAAGACGGAAGGAACATACGTTTCTTTTGAATAAACGGGGTTAAGTGGCTATAGTCCACTAAGAAACGGTACCCGCCCGACTCCTTAGGAATAATTAAAGGGTGCGACAAGAAAGGACCCCTATGATGAGCCGGACTCGTACAGTCTTCTTCTTTTCAGAAGATGATCGATTCGGAGTTGGTAGCGTCATGATTAGGGCCCATATTTGAAGTTGCATAAACGGCTGCTGTTGTCATCAAAGCAACTTGGATGAGCTAGGTAAAATTTTGAAATGCTCGTATCTGCATTTCCCTACCTTTATCGAAGCACTTTCTGAAAGATTTATTGAACAATGATAAAGCATTGAGCAAGAGAGATTGGATATACTCTATGAACAATAGAATTTGAGCTTGCATTTATGGTAGGAGTGGTCATACGCATTGCTAGACATGCATGAAATAATTGTTTATCATTCAAAGTGATAATAGTTTTGATGATCATTGATTAATGAAAATATTTGTTCCTGTACATCCGGGTCGACCGCACAGAAACACTCTCAATCCAACAAATCTCTAACAACATCACTCACCCATTAAAAATTGCTTGTTACTAACAACTTACTTTCTAGCATTGTCTCGTGCAGTCGCCTCTGAGTGTTCAGATTTTTTGTCTCGCGGTATATAAAGGCTTTGAAACAGGACTATTATTTACTCTCTTGTGATATTGCCTCATTGTGGCAACTTAATGCGTGCGCATTTTGATTCAGTGAATGCCTAAGAGTATTGCAAATTCTCCGTATTAGTCTAAAGTCCTTCGCAATCTACATAGGCTCGCTTTTGTCTGCATGCCTTTTTAAGTCAGCTTTGAACAGTTTGCTTGGTTATACTGTAACTTGCAACACTTTGAGATATGTTAAATTTCATCCGTACTTGACCATTTCAGAAGACTGAAGGTTACAGTGGTTCTGACATTAAGCTGGTGTGCAAGGAAGCCGCAATGCGTGTTGTTCGGAAGATATTCGATGCTCTTGAAAACAGCAATGAAAGTAAGCTTTTCATTTCCCCTCCATTATTAAACGCACTTCCATTTTCTAAAATCTGTTAATTGTTATTTTGTTCCCATCGCGTATTAACGACAAACATTGCTTGCAGATGACGAACTACACATCAAGCTCGATCCTCTCACAACTGCAGACGTTGAGGCCGCTCTGAGAACTACTAAGCCTTCCGCACGTGGATTGGCAGAAAAATATGCAGCGTGGCAGAAGGAATACGAATCTGTGTAGACTGACGAGGCTTCGATTGGTCAAAACTCAGACCTATCGCAAGGTGAAACGCTCAAATACAACCAGCTTCTTATTGGTAAATTTCCAATCAGATGCAGCTACGAATTGATGGCTGTTAGCATTTTGCATGTAAGATTTGCAGAGATTGTCTCAAAATGGTTGCCAATCAGTATTTTGAACTCCTCTGTCAAACGGTATTTAACTGATGCACGTATCTTTACGTCGCATGATTGTCTGTGATATAGGTTGAAAATATTCCGTCCTTCTATATGTGCCGAAAAGCATTTCTCTTCGACAGGATTGACGACGTCGTAATATTGTAAATGAAATAAACTATTTTGCTGAGAGTATTGTACTTTTTCACTGTCATAGCGATCGAAGGACAGCTGATTATCAAAGCCCTTTCATTGAGCAGATATGTGACGAAAATTGCTTACGCTTTAAAATGCAGTATACGCACACCATAGAGTAAGTATCATTAGTCGGAGTGGTAACCTTTTGATATCCAACTTGTTTCATACCACCTACTTATAAAGGCGAGCTTCATGTTGGTAGTAGGCTATATAAATTTACAGAAATTTGGCTTTTTAAAAACTGCTCAAATAATTTTTGGACCACAGGAACGTAGCATCCGTGATAAACTGAATCTTTTGATATAAAAACGTTCACTATACAGACACTTTTGAGTCGACATTATACCTATGTATACTTACTCCATGACGCAGACTTGTGATTCAAGTTGATATGCAAGAGTCATAGCTGAAATAGTTCTCATACGATGATGAAAATCATCCCAGCCGTTATTTATAATTGAATAATTAATTGAAGCAGTCCTGATGAAGGTTGATGACGTTCTCCAATCCACAAGTGTATACATATGCGATGTCTTTGTAACCATTGGATTAAGCGGTTCCTAAAAGAACTCGATGTAGCTTTCTCGTGGCAACTAATTAAAATTTATCAGTTTTTGGTCCAATAACCGGGAGAAGGAAATCTGAAGGCTTGTCTACTCATTCTCACTGTACATAGATTCTAAACAATGCTACATCTGCACGTTCAACACAGGCATCTAATAAAAGACCCTACAGTACCGACTACAGATGCTGGTAGTGGAAATAGAAAAGAACAATGCCACCAATAGCTCAGGAAATTAAAGCGGATATTATAAAACAACAGGAAGTCGATGATTAAAAATGGATAAGTGGAGATGCTATAGCTTTTATAAAAGCAATAGACCTATGATACTACTACACCGAATACAATTGAACTTATGCTACACTAAGACTAACTATTTGACTACACGTGGTGGATAATGGCAATAGCCGTCTTGGTGATCGGCGGCTTCATCACATCCAGTGGATTGCACAACAAATTGGTATAATGTGAGCAGTTTGTCAAGATCAACTTGAGGAAAAATCCTCTTGTCTGCAAAATGGACAAAGACGGAATATGAAAAGGTGGTGGTGCCCTAAACCAGCATGAGAAGAGGATTTTACGAATGGAAAGCAGCAAGCAATATCAAAGTTGTGGGATATTGTCTTATCGTGTAGGCCTAATTAAGTTAGTCGTCATTTGTCAATGATTTTATAGAGACATAAAGAAATTGGCGAGAGAACGAAAAATTCGTCGATTGAAATAATCAATTTCAAAAGAGATGCTAACGAAGAACTATCACTGAAACTTATTGATTGCTTTAGTCAAAATTGTGGTATCGAGCGATTATCCATTAACACTTAACTTTCATCGATAGCGAGAATTCGAAAAGTTTTCTCAATACTGCACAAATGCACTCAATTTTGCGATTATTCTCAGGTAAGCCTACTACAAAACCTATCAGATAATCCGCTTTATGTCGCATCTATTGATGTA
Source organism: Prostheceraeus crozeri (assembly GCA_907163375.1). Taxonomy (NCBI): domain Eukaryota; kingdom Metazoa; phylum Platyhelminthes; order Polycladida; family Euryleptidae; genus Prostheceraeus; species Prostheceraeus crozeri. The sequence goes on along the minus strand of CAJQUW010011296.1, from coordinate 28,209 downwards.
CATGTATATCAATGAAATGTCAGTTAGATCATGCGCTGCCTATGTTTGCATAGTCACATGAAGGGTGTGAGACCTGAGTGCAGGCTACCGAGCGGTGCATGATATTACATGATATTGCATGATATGAACGGGATACACATGAAAATAATTGAGGCCGCGCAAAACTGTTACCGCGCAATTGCGACAATTCAAACGCGTTAGATCCTGAACCGCAGATTTAGATCATTCCCTCGATCAGTCTTCAATTCAAGCATCACGACGAATACCGGTACCGTACAATAGGAGCTGTATGAAAAGATGTGATCATAAAACTAAAAAAATGATTTCACATAATAATTGCCAGCTGAATGAGCGATGCTCAAGAACTCTATCAATCATCCCTTCTTCCCCCATTAAAAATTAAGTTTAGTCGAGCAGCGCGGTATACTGCACTCTCTGCTCTGACTCCATATTACATATACAAAATCTGTGGACTATTAAGAGAAACCTAGCCTACATGTATATCCAATCATGCACATCGCATGCTTGACTGCATGATATCTCTCAGTGAATCGTGCATTGGAAATTCGGGTTCATTAGTTTGAAATCTATAAGAAAGGTTGTACGAGCAATTGAAGAAATGAAACAATAGCTGGGCCATAACATGCACAAACGATTCACTATCTGACTACTGCAGAGTGATCATAAAATCATTGCCTGATAACAATCTAGACTCACGAAAAATCTACTCCTGTATATGAAAAAGTAGTTCTTTGCACCAAAATGAAGAAGACTCAAAGTTTTATTCACAGAAACAGCGAAAGCTTAATTCAAAACACGGCATTTTTATTCATAAATTTCAACATGAGCATCCCCCATTTACACCTCTCAAAACGTCCAAACGATACTCGATATCTCTCCAAACACTCGCTAACATTTCTTTAGTGATGGATTCAATTGCAACTCGTATTCTACTCTTCAATGTTGATAAGTATACAGTGTAGCCTATTGGGGAAGAGCATGCATGACTTTATCCTTATCATGGCCCTAATGGAAAAAGTCGAGGTTATGTCCAGGGACCGTGGGACCATATTATTGGTCCGTCCCCTCCAATCCACCAACCTGGAAAGGTTTCGACGAGACACTCCCGAACACTAGAGCCCAATGAGGAGGTACTCCATCTTGTTGGAACAATGTCTCAGGCTGGAGCTCATGAAACTGAGACATAGCATATTGTTCCAGCCTGTCAAGACAAAAACCTGATGTTATCGTGTTTTCAGCGAAGACTATTGGTATATTTTGCATCAATGCACAACAGACATTCACTTTGGACTATTTCTTCTACGCTCAAAAACGGTATGGGGCGGTTCAGATCCCAAATGCGCACGTTATGCCGGTAACATGGCCAGATAGCCTACATGGAATTTGGCTTCATCAGAAAATGCAATTTTCTTAACAAGGCTGTGGGATTCTCTGTCACTCTTTCCAATATCTCTACTGCAAATGCAGAAATTTGTCGTTAGTTAACGCAATGAAAATGAAGTGCATCTTTGAAGTGACAGTGTAGAGAAGCTTTGCGAAACAGCTATGACATCCAATCATTTCACTGCGTTACAAACACGATAGAATTTGAAATTCACTGTGAAACATTTGTCGCGATTTCTGCTTTACATAATTCCTTACCTATTATTAATTATTTCATTGAATAGAGCTTTCGCTGTTTTTGTGAATAGAAGTTTGGGTCCTCTTGATATTGGTGCAAAAAACCGCTCCTCCATGCAAAAGTAGATTTTTCGTGAGCTCAGATTGTTACCAGGTAAAGATTTTATAATCACCCTGTATAATGTATCTTTTGAAATCAATCCATTTCAATGGTACAATCAAAATAAACAGCCAATTAATCTAATTCATGAATGATAATATTACATTATATGCAATTACCCATTGTATCTCCGGAAATAAATGAATTTCTACAGACAAACTTTAACAGCTCAATATTGCATTTCCTGTCATTCAAACCATGCAATCAGTAGACTTGGGCTCTAACAAACTTAGAAACATGGATCAAATTTGTTGGTTGTTTGTAGTTGTTTCAAAATCAATCTAAGATTCCCGACTTCTCCGGAAACATTGGATTTATCTCACTGATATTTGTGCATTTCTAGGCGACATTTTGGCTGTAAAGCAAAACTAGCAATTTAATTTAAAGCAATTAAAAATTGTAATATTATGAACATCAGTATCTAGAAAACTGTTTTGCATATAGACTACCAAACATATAACAGATTAGATTAATGAACTTACTTGAAAACAATTATCACAAAGTTAAGTCCATAAGTCTACATTGATCGGATTCAAATAAAAAGACAAGAGTTCTACAAGAATTATCTATTTTGTCTCACATTTATAGTTCAATCATTTCATTCATAATTATCTATATAACACAATAAAAAATATGTTGTGCGATAATTTACCAAAACCATACTGTATCACGATAAAGTCAAGTAAAGAATACCTGCTACATTAAAAGTGCCGAACGTATTCTAACATCGGATGTGATAGCTCTAAAACGTGATTTGTATTTCTTATGAGAGAATTAATAGTTACATCAAGTTACTGATTAGATTTCGATAGTAGCGTTTTTCTTTATGAATCATAGTTATGAATGTTATGAAGTTATGTGAAGTATGCACAAATGTGATCAAACCGTAGAAAAATGCGCTTGTTTACAAGGACCGTACATCGGACAGTTCCTGCTTCAAATTTTATAGACAGCTCAGCAGATCCTACAATTGAGAAGATGCGGACAGTAATTGCGGGAATAATTAAAAGTCAATGTTGGACGTTTCGTGAATTTCCATTGAAGGATTAACGCTTGGACGAATCATAGCAGCTGCTACCCACGCCGGGAAGAATCTGGAAGAAAAGAGTAACCAATATAAAATGTAGTCAATACATAGATAAATATAGACTAAAAATTTAGCCAGTTCTGGCATAGGGGATCAAATGGGATAGGGATGTTTTGCACTGAAAAAGTTACATGCGCAATGCGCATACATGTGGAATATTCATGGATTTAGTTCTGATGATCTGACATATACTTAAGAGGAAGCGACTACTCAAATCCACAACTTGCTACTATTCCTGGTTGAAACAGTGAGCATTTTAAAATATCATTCTTTTATAGAACCACAAAAAAGTTGCGGAACACTTTGATGCATTTCCAACATTCGCTAGCATTTATGAGGACTGCTAATAAGTTTCCACTAAGCTCGTGTGGAGGTCACATTACTCTATATTGATCATTGGAGAGCAAATGGCTGTAAGGTTGTCGCCATGTTTTCTTTTCGGTATTTCTAATTTAGCATTTTTGGCACATTTAATAACTCCCTTGGTTATTCAACTTTATCAATCTCATGTTCCATACTTTCATAGTGTATCTAAAATGACAATATGCATAGTAATAGTAATATGCATGATAATATGTCATAACAAATGTGACAATATAGCACGCTTGTGTTCTTGGTGCCTGGTATAAAACATCCGAGCAGTTTTACCTATGCAAAATTCACCACATTGTGAACAAGTATATTGATATATATATATATATATATATATATATATATGCTGCCTGACAGCCTCATTCATTTCCTAATGTTACTGGTAGGTCGTAATGCTCAATTATTGGCTGGAAAGTTGAAATGGAACGCAACAGAAAAGCAAGCCGTTCTTTGGGACCAGTTTTCTGTTTTACGGAAAAATGCAAAATATCCATAAAACCGGTGCGTTAATATCGGCATTTTGACTCCCAATTAAAATAAAATAGAATTCTAAACAGGTCCTACAGACAAATCATAAAATAAGAAGCTATAAATCATTGCGCGCAAAAATGCTACGTTTACATTCAAGAAAGACATTTTTAAATGTCACTGAAATCGATGCACTGTGTTTTAATAACATGTGAATCAACATTTGAAGTTCAAACACGTGAAATCGCAAGAGTCAAAAATGAATGTGATCAGAAACAAGGTATTTCTCCAACATCAAGAATATTCAAAGTAAGATGACCCTACAAGTCATTTTTAATTTTGAAATCTATGAAAGATCTTTGTGAAATGATGAAAAAAATCTTTGTAGACGTTTAAGAATATAAAAGGACCATCGAAAGAAGCAGCATAAGAAAAACTTACATACGTACCTAAGTTGCCAAAATTATTTGATGTTGTGAACATGCACAATATCTGTATTGTTGAAGCTGTACTCAACTTTCACAGGCCATCGTCATCAGTATAAGACACCCAACTCCCCTCCCAAATCCGCTTTACATGTTAGTTGTATTCCACACGCTGTCTTTCAAACTAATCCGCTAACAGTGATAGATATTGCGTAAAATCAGGGAATGTCGTAAACTGTGAGGTGTTCGGACATTGTAACTGCATAATGACAACACCCTTCAATTTCCAAACTCGCGAGAGTGGAGCACTGTATGTTGCGATGAGGTATATAAACCACAGAATTAGACTGCTTGTTCCTCCTAATCATCGTTTCAGGAACTGGAAACTGGAAGACTTAAACAATCTAATTCTGTGATACAAGCACAAGGTTGTGCACAGAGAAGTTTCTAAAAATAGAAAATGTAGAAATCATGAACAGTCGTCGTCATGGAATTAAGATGCGAATCATTAAGTTGTGCTGATGGCTTGACAGAGTAGTGAGAGGAAGAACAAATAACTGCCGTATTTATTTGCATTTCCTGACATTGCAGCTTATTTGGTTCTCACCGTTTTGGAGCACAAGATTTGAATCCAAGTAACTGCCAGGGTTAATAACTTCTTATGCCAAAAGTAGCTTAATTGTATCATAAGATATATTATTTCTTGAAAGAATAATTATAGACATTAAAGCCACATTTTTATCTTTCGATGAATCTACCTCAATCTAAAATGTAGCTCTACAATACGAGTGCAGTATAAAGCGCATCTAAAAACCTAAATGAATATGGCGTATGCATGTTGCGTACAAGCAGGTGCGAGTATTTTGTGAAAGTTGTAACTTGCTGCGGTTGGACCTATATTTTGAATTTAAAACAATACGGATTGTCACCTGCTCTGTAATCGTTCTGATTTCAATCATAAAATTGACTATTAAACAAGATGGTTTTATTGCTTACAACTAACAACTACTACATGACATGCATTCATCGCATGGCTGGGCAAGTTCTGTCATTGTGTCACGGGCAGAGCCTCTCCAAAACTTGGGAATGATTCATAGTTCATACCCAACGATTGAAGTCACGAGGATTTCACCTAACTGCAACGAGTGGTAGAGAAATAATTAAGTACGTTTGATTAGTGTAATTTTCTTCGACAATTGATTCCAAATATACTGTCATGGCAACTTATTTCAGTGGCAGCTAATGCGGATAAACACGGTGCTACCCGTAAGGAGGCTGAAACACGAATCCGAATCATTCAAATTTGATCTTCAGGCGATAAAATCGCGATTTCTTGCATGAAAGAAAAATTCGCGCAGTAAAAGGATTTCCTGATGTGATGAAAAGAAGAGCTTTATCAAATAAGAATTGAACGAAAGTCAAAACTGAATAGCAAAATTGAATTACGATTACTTCATAATCAATTTATAACGCACGCTCATGGTACCAATTAATTTACGTAACTAATCGACCAATCCTGGCCTTTCTGGTGAATGCATCCATTTCATCCATTCCAATTCAAAGAATATTACATGTTTTGCAACGTGTGGAACCACAGCTTGAAACAATTCCGCATTCTGCCTATCTTTGAGAATCAAGATCAAGCTGTTTCAAGCTGTGGTTCCACACGTTGCAAAACATGTAATATTCTTTCGTCGGATGAATTTATGATATCGTCAGTTTCAAATTTATCATACAAAACAACTGCAAGTACAACAACATGCATAGCAAAAAAACATTGTTTATCCTATTCGCTTTAATGATTGTAACTCCATTTATATCAGTGAATCTGGCAGGAGTTTGACAGAGCGTATGAATGAACATTGTTATGATATTGCCCGTAAGAATATAGACAAAGTTGTTTCATTTCACTGCACAGAACAAAAGCATGATGAATCTGAAATGAAAATATCTATAATGAAAGAACTAAACGGAAACGAGAAACAAAGGAAAACAGAGGAGCTCATCAGCCAACTGACGACAGATTGGCCTCATGGGATAAACATGCAGCATATATAACAACGATCTTCCATTGTTGAGCTCAAAGCTCCTATCACAATGTTTATGACTGATTCTATGATATTCTTTGAGTGATTTTGTGTGTGACTTCTCTCTTGCTTATGTACAATGAATTAGTCTTCAATGATATATGATAACCCAAATTTCAAATTTACTAACTGATGTTAACATGTACATAATAATTTTTATACCCTTTTCAACTTCCTGACGAAGATTGTGGTCAGCAGCCCATCTCACTGTCCTCCAATCGAAACCGGTTGAAGTTATCAAAATAATCATCTGATTTGAAAAGACGTTCTTTATTTTCATTAAAACGCATATTAAAATATCGTGGAATGATCCGTCTCTTGGGCTGTTATTTATTTTAAGAAATCAAAATTTATTTGGCTTGAGTCATTTTTGCGGCGATGTCATCAATTTTACAGGTGTCGTAATGCCATCTCCCACATCTTCTCTGCTTGTAAAAAGTGACGTCTCACAAGGGTCAGTTGATGAACCGGTCAATCCACTACTTGCTCGAAAGTCGGTATCTAAATGACCATTTACGGTAGGAAGGATGAACTGCACTCTTAAAATCGAGGTCCTCAACAACTTGGACAGGCTTGTTTGCCATGAAAATATTGAAAATTCCTCGGCTTTTCATTGCGAAAGTACATTATACATCTACATTACCATTTAAAGAGCTATGTTTTATGAAGCATTTTGATAAGTTCAAAAGTAATCCAGAAAACTTGAGTAATTCAATGCGAATTATACACTCTTTATATCCTATTTACTTTCTGGCTACATTTGAAAAAATCGCTGATTTTCAAGGCTCACTAGAAATGCAGAACTTATCTCTTAAAATAAATTAATAGCTGCATATTTTAGTTACAAAAATCAGACATATCAGCTCATCTTTGCGATTTAATCTGTTCTTCAGTTTTCTCATCCTTTCATTCTCAGTTTTATAACTTGTCATTTAGTTATTCAATGCATCAGTACAGATAAGTGATGGAATGCAGATAATTGATTATATCCATCGGAGAGGTGCGGTTAGATAACACAATCCTATAAAAAACAAAATCATAAAGTTTTTTATAGATTAGGGAACGCTGATTTCTTACGGTATCTGAACTTATCTTATGTTACAGTTACACGACCTTGAATTTCGTAATAATTGGAGAACTCATGTAAGATGTAGACTATTACGAATTCACGACACACAAGATAGATTCTATAATCGCTGCTGGATTTTTCAAAAGAGCAGCAATTTTTGCAGAAAATTCGTTGATAGAGAACAATTTTCAAACTCTCAACTGCTTAGTTTCACACTGTGATTCAATATATCACTTATGGCAGTTACTTGACAGATCAATTAAGCGTGTTTTCGTACAGCCATCAAGGAAAATAAATCTTAAGTGTAATAAAAATTCTGGATATCAATTTTTAGCTTCATAAATGCTGAGGTCAAATTGATTGAGTAAGGACGAGAAGCAGTAAAATGTAAGCGCTATGCAATTGCACTTCCAATGAGCTATAATGACATAACTTCAAAGTACATTGTTCCATGGATTGTCGAAACAGGAAAAATTGTGAAATCTCCAGGAAATGCTATTGTTATTCGCGCTTTGAAAGTGATAGTTATGTCATACTGTTTAGAGATCTCAGTTAAGTTTATGTGTGAAAATAATAGCACTTTAGTAAACTACTTTGTCTGCACAGAGTACTGTCAAAAAACATACTATACATAATAAAAGCAACATGTTGAGGTCATCAGTATTCCTTGAATTTTCAAGTATCGTTATTCATTAAATTGGTTTCAAGCTTTGAATCAGCTTTCAGGTGAATGTTTTGAGAAAATCGATTAGTACTTAAACACTTTACTTGAGTTGTCTATAGTCATTACCGTACTTAGGGCAGTCAACACCTACATGTACACGCAGGTGATCGACCGCGCTAAATCGCACGTGATCTCGTTTAAAAATGTTGTCCCTGCTATTAAGCGAGAATTTGATGTGCTGATAGTGTATAAGACATGTCCTTGACTTTCATGAAAAGCCATCGGCAGCCGTAGAAAGTCTATGGGGCGTATTTAAATAAAAAACTTCAATGGCTGTTGCAGTTCAATAAATATTGATGTCTGTCTTCCAATTAGTATCTGTCCATAGGACCGGACTGACTACTTATCAAAAATATAATTTAAAAAAATGAAATAATCGGTGACTAAATCTAGATATATCAATGATTCGGAGGGTTTTATTGCGATATCTATTCGCATAATTTGAAACAAGTCGAATCGATTTTACATTTTGACTGCTATATTGGCCATCTATAATAAAAATTGACATATTTACAGTCCATTCTCAGATTGTGACAAAACTCTAACTTACATTCATCAACTTAACAGATTTAAATACTAAATATAAAAATATCCTGCCCCATAACCCACACCACTTGCAGACACTGTATTTCGCCGCAAAGTGAATGTTAGAAAAATCTGTGTGTCACTATGTGAACGGCCAATATCTCAGGGATGACGCATGCCTTCAACTGAACTTTTTGCAATGTCGGTCTGCCGAAGTGAAGGGCTGCAAATTATTCTCCTCAGACTTCGGATCGATTTAGTGGTCAGGCAAGTGCGGTTGAAAAATCGAAATGTTGCTGTCTTCAGAAGATTTACCATATTACGTTTTATTCACTTTATACAAAAAGCTCATTGAAAAAAACGTTTTTTTTTTAATAAATTCGTTGAATTATTGATGATACTTCAAACACATTGGATTCAGAGAAATTTAAAAATTGCCACACGTACCAGATGACAGTGACCTTCATGCAATCATTCTTTGAGTGCAGACAACTCACTCTTCCTTAGTAGACGACGTTGCTTTGGTATATCACACTCAGTAAAAAACGAGTCTGACAACGCTACACGCATCATTGCATAGAGTGTAAAACATTAATTTGATTTCTCGCACTTTGTCTGCACGTCAGCCATCAGAATTAGGCTTTTGTTACACATATAATATTTGACAAATTTCCAGTTCATCATTAAGAAAAGTAATGTTTACGTGCATCACAATTCAGATAATGGCGCCTATCATTTTAGTTTCCGTTGGAAAAATCTATAAAGCGACTCACTCACTCACTGATCTTGTCGACTGTTATGAGAAACATTTTCTTTCCCAGTAAACCAGGCTATTAATTTTTTTCAAGACATCTTTGAAGGATAGCGAAAAACATGTTCATGCAGGCATGTAGGCCTGCGTGTAAAGGTGTGTGTAAAATACAGACAGAATGATGGATTCCTTACCTACTCACAGCTCATTGCAATTAACAGTGAAGTACAGTGAAGTTTCTCAAACTTGAATGACTTCGGTTCTCCTTGCAGGAGCACATTGTGCAAATATTTCTAGTTGCTGCTAAGGTTGAGATGCATGCCAACATCACTGTACTTCTTTGAACACATTCCCAGCGAGTTATGTTGGATTCAATTGTACAATATGATAACTTCATTTTCAAGACCACTCAAAAGTTAGTGTATTAATATACAGTTGCATGTATATGATTACCGATGTTTGCATTGATATTGGTCTTTCGTTTTCTCAATGTCTGTGAATTTTCTCAACGCCAATTTCTAATGTGGCGAAAAGATTTTTTCCGATTTATGAATGAGCTGGAAGTCAATTTCCGTCTCTGAAGTCAAGTCAACTTGAAGAACGAAATTCAACTGCTTGCGCAAAACACATCCTTTTACAATTCCATAGCTCACATGATTCCATACTTCTCTACCAACTAATGAAATTTGCCGAAGATTTTGGATCATGGCATTTGCATGCTGAACTACGGTACATTGCGAGGAACGAAAGACTTCACATGTAACAATGAGGATCATTCTAAATGACAGAGTGCTTGGACACACACTGTGAATTGCACACATTTTGATTAATGTTGGTCTATAAATGGCCCTCATAGACCACCAGACCTGTGAACAACCCACTTATAAGTGCAATGTAGCAGTTCTGTAATATCTTAACACATGCAAATCGTTCACGTGTCGGTGCAATTTTATTTTGGTATCTTGTGGTTCTAAAAAATTCTGTCAAGTTTGACAAGATTAAAAATAAGAGGCAAGATTCATATTTTCAATTTAGTTAATGAAAGAGCTCAACCGGATTGATCACGGATGATGTAGAAAATTGCATAGACTTGTCGTCGGCCGGCTGTGTGCCCGTCGCCACTGTTCGAGCGGCAAGTATACATAGTAACTTGATTTCTTACCTTATACTTATCAGTGCGCCATACGATTACGCAATATGTTAAGTAATTTGATATGAGAAGCTCTTTTCCTTTCTCATTCCATAGTTACATAAGTGGTAAGTCTCATCGCACTCCGCCCTAATTTGCGCCTCTGTTGTTGTGATCGTATTGCAAAACAGGGCTGTCAACTAAAATCAGTCAAAATAGCAAACAAAAAATTCAGAAGAAAGGAGACAAATAGTCCTCATTAAACAAGTCATCCTAATTAAGTTCAAATTTAAGAACTATCATTTGTCACTCAGCCGCCAACATTTTTCTATTATGATAACAACAACAGACTTAGCCTTTATTTGTGATTCCGCAAACGTTATATTGACACACGATGTCAATATAATGTTTCGGAGTAAGGTAATAGTCAGAAAATTTCGATAATGAAAGCAAGTATAAAAAATAGACCTAAAACTTTATTTAACTTATGGGTACACCGATAACTTAGTATGTAATAATATATATAACATTACATGACATGTATAACACCGGTCAACTTATGAGCTTCAACCGAGCCCTCGCAGTTCCTTATTACGGTTCCCATTGCAATCAGACTTCACACGAGGGTCAAGCTCATCCCAGCATTGGTTGGCGCAGAGAACCAGTTCATTCTGACAACGCTAACATCTTTCAATACCCTGAAAAGAGTACTAACATAGAAATTTGAGGATTCGGCCGGTCAAAAAACACGCTTTTTGCATCTTTGAAAGTGTAAACATTGTCTAAACACGGGTGGCTATGATAACTGCATGTGAAGGGGCTTCCACTGTTGGGAACGTGTGACATCATCGCTTTTCCAGCGCTAAAGAGAAAATGAATTGCGTCAAAAGGGTGTTGACACAATGCAATAGAATCTCAAAGATCTATCGCGCATCATTTTACTCGATTGAATACATATTTCCTTTGCGTACTAGCTTTGATGAGCTGAATTAATATCTGACTGTGAATTAATTAATTCTCTAAGTATTGTCAAAATAATTTTTTCGTTTCAAAAAGATGGCAAGTCCCCGGTGAATTAAAAGTTAATGCACATTCTATTGTGCTTTTAAAGTCAATAGTATTATTCGAGCACAAGATATACAGGGTGTATAACAGAATCAGTCACAATATTTCCCAGAGTTTTCCCTGTATTGCCCATGTTTTCTAGACAACAGCGCAAGAATATCTCTCTACGGAATCGCTCGCTGAACCGATGAAAACCTGCAAATTGTGTTTTCCAGCTCATCCAGGTTGACTCTGGCACACCACTTCTTTAACATTTCCCAAAGAAAAGAGTCACAATGCACTAAATCTGGTAGTCTTGGAAGCCGCTCCGAAAGACTTCCACGACGGCTAACCCAACGCTTGGGATAACTGTTATACAGGTAATTTCCGACTGGTCGATATAGTGCTCTGAAGCTTCGTTCTGCATTACGATGATCTTATCTTCTGAGATAATCGGTATACAGACAACGTCAAAGGGAGGAAGTTTTACCATTCATTCTCAGTTACGCCTCATGATGAAATACTTGGCCACACTCTTAGACCGCGCTGATCCACAGATTTTGTTTGAAGACGATGGTTGCTGTGGTCAGGCAGCTCAGCTAAAACAGCATTCCAGATGTCCAACCACTCTATATGAAATTCCTCACAATAGAGACGCTCTCGTGCAACACGTGTCGTCGTGACATTATTAACAGAAAGTAATAGAGTTACAGATAAATATCATATTAAATTTGAGTGAAAAACTTATGAATATATTAGATTTGTTGAAGAAATATATAACATTCTTATAATTGAAATTGATCTCATTTTGAAAGTAATTCAATAGTTATATTGTTCAACTCAGAATTTTCAAAATTCCCTGAGTTTTCCAGGTTTCCCGGGTCGCTATACACCCTATATTGCATTCTATCAAAGACTGCGCTACTCACAAGTGTGAGATGCAAGCTATCAAATATGAAAATTTGCGATTGTGTCGCAATATACACTAGGAATTGCGTCAGAAAGTTCGCAATATGATGATGATGATGTAGTAGGGATAGTTCTTGACGTTCCTCTACCATGATTATCAAACGATGATTGGCGTTTCCACGAATCATCAGTGCATAGAGCATTGACTTTCTGCAGCGGCGATTAAAACCCTAACGTGTCGGCTGCATCCTCATCATCATCTTATTTTTTCTTTCACCTGATGATAGATTTAACACTATCAGGACCGGGTGGGCCCCTATCTCCTAAAATAGGTCAGAAAGAAGTTTAATTTTTTGTGAGTTTGTATGTATGTTGAAGTTTCAGTAAAAATTTGGGCAAAACTGATTTACTGCAAGGTCATTTTTAAAAGTACTCTTAGAAAATTGATGGTTTTTATTTAGAGTAGCATTGATTATTGATATAATGTTTCTGTATTATATTTGCATAATATTTATGCATGCGCAATTCAAGATTGTTAACATACACATTCATCTTATCTCCGAAAAATGAGTACATGTAATGTGTATGTATTATATAGCAATATACACATGAAGTTTTGATGTGAATTTTTAGATGTGAAACCCACGGAATAATGCAAAATACATATCACCATTCAAAAGATTGCGTTTGGACTGTATCATAACCTTGACTTTATAACGAACAAGTCATTAGAACGAGACATTTGTAAAGATAGAAAAATGCAATAGCACATGAGAGGACATTATCTACGTTAAAATTTCAAATTGCTTTTAATAGCACTAAAATTAACGTAGAATATTATACTTATAACACCATATAGACATGATTGAGTAAAGGTTTGCAGAAATGCTTCAGTTGTAATGAACAATTCTTGAAGAGTCAAAAAATATACATAGATTCATAAAAAATGGAAAAAATTGAAATTCACACCGCTAGAGATCGTCCGATCCTGATAGGTTTAAGTATGATGTGCAGAAAACTCTTCAAAGGAGCAAGTCAACAAAATGGATTATAAACTGCACCCAATAGAAACGATGCTTCGGTCTCCAATACGTTGCTTTCTCTGAGGAATGCGGGTCGCAACGTTGATCAGGTCGGTGTCCCAATGCTACAGTGACATCATACCCACTGCGACGATTCCTCCGTAACTTGCACGATGTGCTGAGCAGCCGTTTGCAGTCTACTATTGAATCCAACACACCCTAGTAAACTACCTAGTATGTACCAAGTCAGCTACGAAACCCATAAGACTAACCTCAACTGTGAAACCGCGGATGAGCTCCCTTGAAACCACCTTGCCACTTGGCGACCATCTTTTCATGCCGTAAAGCGATTCGCGACTTGAAGAGAACACCGAATTCTTAATTTAACAAAATACAGGAGAAATACTGCATAACCAGAGAGCTCGGGACACATTACTTATCCAGAGAGAGCCAACTATTTTTCTGGGAAGCATGAGTTGGGATTTTTTCCGGAATATAAAGTATATGCGAGCCTGTGACCCAGTGCATGCTGTTATAAAAGTCTTAAGTCAGTCTAAAAAAAGACAGTCATTTAATCGGTTTGAAGTCGGTCTAAAGCAGGACAGAAATAGACCCAAAATCATTCTAAAATAACCCGCCAGAGCTTTGCATTAAATCGGTCTAAACCGGTCTAGGACTAGCCAGAGTCATTTAATCAGTCTATGACCAGACCCTGCACTAAATCGGCAAGAAGCGGCCAGAGCCATGTATTAGATCATAAAGTACCCACATTAAAGTATAGATAACTCCACATTAAATCGGCCTATAACAATATAGCTATTTAATCTGTCTGAGAACGTCCTAAAGCAAGAAAGAACTCTACATCAACTTGGCCTGAAACAGGGCCTGGTAACGGTCTGCCAACTACATACGCTGTCGGCCGAAATTACGGCCACTTTCCAGCTCTGTTACTTACACAACACCTCGAGTAGGGTTCGACTTCAACGACATTTGCATCAAATACCTTGTGATTTAATATATTAATTCTTCACGAAGGTTAGATGAAGGAAATGGCAACAGCTGTTAGTGTATAATGCCTTGAACTTGGGTACACAGAGGTCCACCTTCGCAAACAGGAGACAGGAATATCGGAATATCAGAGATAAAAAATAGTCTGACTGGCTGAAGATACAAAACTGACATTTACATCTTAAATGCCAAGAGGAGGATTTACTCGTACATGAAATCATTGTGTAATTGTTGATGTAGGGAAATAACCTCCAGCGTACTTTCCACTTCATCTAATCCCTGATCAACGATTGCAGCATATTTGCATCCACGTCAGAGCTCTGAATGTGTCTGGAACAATATTATTATGATCGAAATGACCGTAGAAGGAAGGAAGGATTCTGTCGCGTCGTACAAATGTGAGGCAAAAGTGCTAGGTACGAGAGAAATTGTTATGGCAACCATAATTCCGACAGTGATACGACTGAGGGTAAATTCCCGTGCCAAAATGCCACGGACATACTAAAATATTCATGAATACGTCATTTGATCATGTTCACAAGATAGGAAGACTTTCATTCGATAAGAAATTAGGCAAAACATTCCAAAAAACGACATGTAATTGCCATTTTTACACTTATGACTTCCGATATAGAATTGGATGACGTCAAGAAAGAGAAGAGAGAAGGCAACCGAATCCGACTTCCACGTTTCCTTGAGTTTACGTCAATATAGGTGATGTAGAGTGTTCAGATGATCAGTTCATCGTCACTAAAAGTGATAATGACACATTTCACTGTCGCGACCCGCGAGGGATTTGAAATGCAAAATGAAATAACAACCTAGGTAATTGCGTAGCTAAATTTATAAGCAGGCAAATTGACAATGCGAAAGAAAATCGAATATGCCAATAATAAAGGAAGAACACTTTATATTTTTGCGCCTAATTTTATAATTTTTGATTTCCTCTATTCTCTCCACTTTATGCTGAATTAAACCTATTATGCCTGTTTTGAAGATCACAATAATGAAAAGGAGGAAATTATATATAGCTTAGTGTTCTCTGTTTTATCCACTTACAGCTGATTTTAGCTGCTTGCACTGTGATAGGATAGCTCTTGGTTAAGGTGCAAAAGGTCCAGGGTTCGATTCTGGTCGCTTAGCGAGTGCTTCGCCTGCGAACCTGTTAATAAGGGCTCATGCCATGGATGGGGCAACACCCTGCATCGAACAGTAAGCATTTAAAACATAAATATTCCTTCTCTGTATATTTCTATGATAGATCTTTGGTACTTGCAATGACAAAAGTCTGTCAGTCTCATTTTAGAGCATTGTAGTCTGAAGATCAACAGGTCATGTTAACTGAGAAGATCAAACTAAGTACCAAGACTTGAAAGTCGTCCTGTGGTTGTTGCGGTAAGGGAGCTGGCGAATATTTTATATCCTGTGTTTTCTGCAAATTGTGGTGCCATTAAAGGTGCTCCCGTCTGCGATCCTTTCAAGGAGTACCGGTAATGAACTTCCGCTGTCCGCAGTACGCCATGTTTCCCACTCGTCTGAGGATGATTCACTCAAAGTGAGTGGGATTTACCTGCAACAGGTCCAAGAATTGTGTTACCTCGGAAATATGGACTCAGAGGCAGGTGCAGAAGGAGCGGTAGGGACTTGCATCGCGCTTTTGCGGACGAAGTGGAGAGAACTGGTCAGCCGTCTTACCAAAAATTGCATTCTGCTGAATTGTAGAGCCCATGTGTATGAGATGTGTATACGATCGGTCCTCATCTATGGCGCGGAAACGTGGCCACTCTACCTATGACGTCTGCGCTGGTTTAGCCATGTGAAAATGGCCACGGATGACATCATCGGTGAAGTGTGCCACTTGCCGGTCGATGGTCTTCGACCGCCAGCCTAAGACGACTTGGCAAGATTGCATCGAAAAATACTTCTAACCGCCAGAGGTGTCGGAAGGCATTGCTCAAGATCGTTCGAAGTGGAAACGGGTCATCGCAACTTCGTTCAGTCTCGGGACCAAGAAGCAGAGACGCAAAACAATGAAAAAGTCAATTACATTTTGAAATTTTAAAAAAACTGATGATCACTTCATCAAGTCAATCATTCCTCATTGTATTCACCCAAAAAAGACAACATCGAGCATTGAAATAAAAAGGTTGCGTATAAGCTTTTGCGAGTGGCAGAAATTTGCCTATTCATCAATTCAATTTACATGCAAAAGTTCAATTAGCATGGAAACGCAACAATGTCGACATCAGCCGTGAGAAAACGGAAATGTCGTCATTTTGTTGAGAGAGATATATTTCCAAGCAATTAACCATGAGATACTATCATACTGTTTCAAGCTACTGTTGATATTGCAAATATTGTCATCGAAGCTTCTTAAAATATCAGCCTTCTGGTTTGATGGCATGAAAGCGGAATCACAAGGATGATAACAAGTGAGGACTTGGTCTTGTCAATTGACACGGTCACATGCGAGCAGTTCACACCTCTGTCAGTAGACGAACAGGTTTAGATAAGCTGGGGTCGCAGGTTCGAATCATACCCGCTGCAAATATTTTGCAAGGCAATTTGATATATCGCATATTTCATTTCATTCTCAATATTAGCACTACTAGCTCTATCATGTCATACTCACATATGCTCGCACGACAGCATCTAGCCTAAATAAGTAAAAAAAAACATTGATCATCCAGACTTCGACCACTCAATGAAAGAAACATATTATGTCTTCGATGTCATGATGCCCATATCATGAAAATACATATTATGGAATTGGTAAAATGTTTGGACAGTCGAATATTAGACGGCAGCCACATCGAAAAGAGATCTCAAATGGATTTGACTTGGCCTTTGTTCTAAAATGAACACAAAATTCAAATATGGCTTGACACCGCACAAGACCATGCATAAACATCATGTCAAACAGCATCACATTAAGGATCTAGAGAAGAAATGGAAGATCGCCATGAAGAGATCACCGCCGAGACTACCGTGCCTACATGATTGACGTTTAACCCTGCCCGGGGTGTTTTTCCGAACGCGCGAGTTTCGCCCACCAACTGATCTCCCAAACTATTGCACCAATTTTACCAAACCACACATAAATCGAATAGGCATTGGAAAGGAATTCAGAAAAACAGCATTAATTTATTTCTAAGGTCATCCCTGGGCTGAGGTGAGGGTCAAAGGCCAAAACCTGCCAATTTTTAACAGATTTCCATTTGATCACTATTTGAAATGAAAAATGACAGCAAAAACTAATACAACATACATTAATCGAAAGATCTGGTTAAGATCGTTCATAAAACAATTATTATTACTCGCTATGAGATAACATCATTGTATTAGATGAGGTCAAAGGTTAAATTATTCAAACTTTTAGTTCAACTCAAATATCAATAAAACCGCACATTTTAGTATTTAGATTCTGCAGGTGAAGAAACAACCCAATCGGTGACTTTTATTGAGACACTGAGGCTAAAAGCAATATGATTATTAAAAACTTCAATAATTGCTTAATTCTTAACTGGTCAAGCGGCGAAGCAACTATCGGAAATTGTGCAGCATCGCAATAAGATTTAGGTGATGGGCAACAAGTACACATCAAACATAAAAACTAAAGTCGGTTAATCAAAGTCAGCCGCGAAACAAAAAATAGCTCGCTAAAAAATATATTCGCTACGTTATTAACAATGCGATTGTAGAAACTAGAACGGAGCTGATGGTTTCGACTAGCAAAATGTATAGCCTTTTTCAAGAGCATTTATTGCTGCTGATTGCTTTGAAGGATAGGAAGGGCAGAATGGAATTTTATTATTGAAAGGCTTCCAGAGACTCGATCTGATGCTGAACATTACTTCTACCAGTTGAGCAAATTACAATATCAATCTTTGATCCAGTTGCTATCTCATGGAGCCGGAGGCATAAGTTAAGAAAAGATGTTTTTATTTTATTTATTTTTCACGAAAAGATTTATGTGACATTTATGTCTCGGCGAGACTTCAAGGGCACAAGAAAAAAAAACGCAGCAAAACAAATTCGATCGACGTCACAGGAGAGAGGCAAATGTTAGAAATTGAGAAGCAAACAAAAATATATCATCAGTGACTGAAGGCAGTAAGCAGGAGTTCGGATTTCAGGGCCCTCTTGAAGGAAGGGACTGAGGGAGCCGCTTTGACACTATCCGGCAGACTGTTCCACACGCGGGCAGCCGCGACCGGGAAGGCCCTGGCACCGACAGTCTTCAGGCGGGAGGTTGGGACAAGCAGCTGGTCACCTGAGGCCGAGCGGAGACTTTTACGGGAAGGGATGGAGGACACACGATGCAAGAGGGACGACAAGTATGAAGGGGCTCCTCCCCGAAGGCACTTGAACGCGAATATCGCCACGCGGAAGGTGATGCGATGGCGGATCGGGAGCCACTGCAGCGACTGGAGAAGCGGAGTGATGTGGTCACGGGAGCGGGCACGAAACAAGATCCGTGCCCCAGCATTCATCACGGATTGCATTCTGGAGAGGGAGTTATCAGGGAGACCATACAGCAGACTGCAGCAGTAATCAAGTCTGGAGAGCACTAGGAGACCACGAGGGTGTTCAAGACAGATCTGGGAAGGAAGCGATTTATGGTTCGGAGCTGACGGAGAGTCGAGAAGCACTTGGAGACGATATTCGAAATCTGGGTTGCATTGATAAGCAGGGGTCGAGAAGCACACCAAGATTGCGGACTACGGTTGATGGACTGATCACACTCTTGGTTGATGGCGGTGGGAGTCAGTGGGGCAAGGAGACGACGTCTTTTGGATGTGAGCCACATGACTTCTGTCTTGCTGATGTTTAGCAGAAGGCGGTTACTTGCCAGCCATCGGTGGACCTCCGCGAGGCAGTCGCTCCTTGGAGGAGAGATCCATAGCCTGAGAGTGAGCAGGACGCGTAGATCTGGATGTCGTCAGCATACAGATGGAGGGAGAAGCCATGGGAGGCGATGATGTTGGGAAGGTCTGAGGTGAAAGCAGGAAAAGGATTGGGCCAAGGACGGAGCCCTTGAGGACCCCCTGCGACGATCTGGCTGAGGATGAGGTGGAGGATTCACACACCACAGTCTGACTACGGTCGCGCAGAAATGAAGCGAACCACGACAGGACATCCACTCAGGCCCGAACTCAACGCAAGGCGACGGAGGAGGATGTCGTGGTGAACGCAGTCGAAAGCAGAGAGAGGTCAAGGAGGGCGATGAGGCACAAGTCACCGCTGTCGATGGACGAGAGAAGATCGGACGTCACCTTCAAGAGGGCGTTTCGGTGGAGTGCAGGGACCGGTACGCTGACTGGAGATCGGAAGGAGGCTGTGGCGTTTAGGTGAATCAGAAGCTGACGCGCCACCACACGCTCAAGGACCTTGGAGAGTGTGCACAAGCTTGGAGATAGGGCGTAGGAAGAGACGTCAGTGGGGTCAGGGTTCCTTTCTTCAGATCGGGTTGATGATTGTTTCCTTCCAGGATGTTGGGAAAGATCCGGAAGATAGGGACGTGTTGAATAGGTGAGCGATGAAGGGGGCCAGGATATCGATGTTCAGCTTAAGAAGTATTCACCGGCAAACAGTCACGAGAGCTGCGTTTGTTCGGGAGGCGTGAAACAATCTCGACGACGTCAGAGTCAGTGAGCAGCTGAAACTCAGTGAAGGAGCAGGTCGGTGGCCTTTGGGGAAATCAGGAGGTGGATGCTTCGCTGTTTTGTCAAGAATGACCTTGACCTTCTCGGAGAGTGCCGCTGGAAGGACTCGGCGCAGATGTTCGCGTTGGGATTGCTGTGAGCGCGGCCCATCAGTGTGTTTGATGGAGTTCCACATCAGACGGGGATGCCATTTCTCCGAGTCTGTCTTTTGTTTCCAGAATGCCTCACGCTTTTGAAGGGTCAGCTTCTTGTATGATCGTCGGACGACTTTGAGGTCAGCAGAGGCGGAGGCTGCTGCAGCAGGATCGGAGATGTTGAGACGCTTGATGCGTCTTTCAAGGCGCCTGGCATGCCGCTTTAGCGTCTTGCAGTCGTTGTCAAACCAGGGATCTGACACTCGAGGGCGACAGCGCACAGTCTTGTGAGGGACAACGGAGTCAAGGGCACTAGTGACCTCGTCATCGAAGAGATCACAAGATGATTGACGTCAACGTCAGAGGGCAGGGAGGAACACAGAGTAGAGGTGAGGAGAGCAGATTGCAGAGCCTGATTGTCCAGAGATTTCCATGGGCGTGTGTGATGGTGCGGTAGACAGGTGGAGGGCGAGGTATTGATGTAGACCACTTAATCAGGCGATGATCTGACAATCCAGGGTCAAGTACATCGACAGCTGGGGAAGACGGTTCTTGACGCGACGATGTCGAGAGTTTCCGCCTTTATCATGCGTAGGACCTGTCACTCGCAGTCTAAGCCGTAGGCGTGGAAGAGGCTGAGGAGAGACTTTGAGTGGGGGTCGTCAGTCTTCTCTACATGGATGTTGAGGTCACCTACTATGAAAAGGGGCTCATTGAAGGTGATGAAGGAGTCTAGCACGTTGGAGAGTTCGGTGAAAAACTGCGA
Source organism: Prostheceraeus crozeri (assembly GCA_907163375.1). Lineage (NCBI taxonomy): Eukaryota > Metazoa > Platyhelminthes > Polycladida > Euryleptidae > Prostheceraeus > Prostheceraeus crozeri. The sequence goes on along the minus strand of CAJQUW010011296.1, from coordinate 7,222 downwards.
TGTGATAGGGCCAGTACGATAGATGGAAATAACGATGGCAGACGTAGACTTAGATGTGATGCGGACGCAAAGAGATTCGAATGTCACTGGGCTAGGAGAGGTGAGTCTGGTGATCTTCGCAGTACTATGGGTAGACGCGACCACAATGCCACCGTGGTTCGTGTGGAGGGAAGTCGCGCGCTTTCTGGGACGTGGGCGGTCAAGTACTGTCAGGCCAGCTGATCGCAGAAGCTGCCTCTTCTGCATCCCACATTGCTTCTTATCCCACATTGCTTTAGAAAAAGCTCACAATCATAACTGTTCTTCAGGTGAGCGAAGTATTCACAGCTCATTCCAAAATTCAAATCGTGAAAATTCGACGTTGATATCATGATATCATATTCCAAAAATAAAGTACTTAAAATAGAATCATTTTAAATATAATTACTTGCTGCATTCTGCATTTCAAGTACTTCAAATTGCGGCCTACTCTCTGTAATTGATGCAACACAAAAACGTCTGAAGAATGAACTCGTCTAGTTGTTATATTCTCCTCAGTTCATGCAGTGGTCTCCGTGGCACAATAGTTAAGTGCTTGGCCTAGCGATCTTCTGGTCCAGAGGTCGAGCCCCGAAAGTGTCATTGGAAGTCGGCAGGAAGAGCATCCAGACTAATAGCACTAACTTCACTTATTCAAGGCTCGTCAATGTTGACAGAAAAAGATGGAAACTTTCAAACACATTCGCACACGCCTGTGAGATCTGGCAAATTAGTGTGAATGACTTTTTCATAACTATGGTAATGAGGCAGAATTTGAGACTTTGTGATCTCCAAGAACAAAGATGAACCATTATAAGCAAATTTCAAATTACGGAGAATTGTACTACATATAGTGTTAGAAAAAAACACAAGATTTGTGTGGGAACCATGCTTGATATGACGGAAAATGACGACGAGGTACAAAAAAAGAGGAAAAAGTCGGAAATTTACGAGCCCTATTTGTTAAATTGCCTTGAATGATTGAGTGTAAGAGATTGCTATCCTCGCTGTAAAGATTGCACTGAGAAATTCTAGCAGAATTGTCGAATTGATATTTAACTTTATCTTACTCCCTCTGAATGCTGAATACTAAGACCTCATAAACGTCATCTCTAGATAGCATCGGTGACAGAATGAAAAGACCTTTGCAAAGGCAGTAATAAAGATACTTAACATTGATGTTCATGTTTACACCATTTCCGCTACACTAACATCAAATATCAAACGCTGATTGGCTGTCTTGACAGCATGAGAGTCCTGTAAACGATTCTCAGGTTATTAAGAGTAAAAAAAGAACGATTTTACAGTTCGTTGGCACTAGAATAGCGAAGAAACTCTTAGCATACAGCGAGCATGATGAACTGAAAAACATTGAGGTCTCGTAAATACTGATACATGCAATGGTAAATTAGGAAGAATTACTGTCTGCATGGTAATGCAGTGCATTCAAAAACATTCATCATATTCTATTTATTAAACGCAATCACCACAGAGAATGCATCAACTAACTTCATTTATTCAAGGCTCGTCAATGTTGACAGAAAAAAAGATGGAAACTTTCAAACACATTCGCACACGCCTGTGAGTTCTGGCAAATCAGTGTGAATGATTTTTTCATAACTATGGTAATGAGGCAGAATTTGAGACTTTGTGATCTCCAAGAATAAAGATGAACCATTATAAGCAAACTTCAAATTATGGAGAATTGTACTACATGTAGTTTTAGAAAAAAAACACAAGATTTGTGTGGGAACCATGCTTGATATGACGGAAAATGACGACGAGGTACAAAAAAAGAGGAAAAAGTCGGAAATTTACGAGCCCTATTTGTTAAATTGCCTTGAATGATTGAGTGTAAGAGATTGCTATCCTCGCTGTAAAGATTGCACTGAGAAATTCTAGCAGAATTGTCGAATTGATATTTAACTTTATCGTACTCCCTCTGAATGCTGAATACTAAGACCGCATTTGAAGCTGGGACATTCCCATAACGACGTCTAAATGTTTCATAATTTCAATAAACTTATATTTAATAAGACTTAAGGTTTGTCTTTAAGAGGACAGGTGGTGCGTTCCCACCGGCAGACATTAAACGTTCAAGGCGCGTCAAACTTTTGACTATCCTAGGACTACATTTTAGAGCCAAACTCGACGAGATCGGTGTGGAGGACCTTCCCACATCCACGTCATCTCTAGATAGCATCGGTGACAGAATGAAAAGACCTTTACAAGGGCAGTAATAAAGACACTTAACATTGACATTCATGTTTACACCATTTCCGCTACACTGGCATCAAATATCAAACGCTGATTGACTGTCGTAAGAGCATGAGACTCCTTTAAACACAGAATTAAATATTTTGTTTATCTGCTTCGGTTTGCTAGAAGTGTGATTAATACGAAAACCCATAATACTTTTAATACTTTTAACCCATAAAGTGGGCAAAAAGGAATTCCTTATACCTTGCAGAGATAGGAAAAAAATCGTGAGTCGCTTGCGGATTGATGTGAGTTCCAGCAAAGTGCTTCGATTGCCAAAATTCCTTCAGATTCGAAGAATTCAGATCATTGTGCAAAAGTTTTCTCCAATATGTTGGCCCTTCCGATCATTATTATAAAAGTAGCAGGCATACAAAAATTACTTCACTTGATGATTCCACCATCCTCTCCTCGGCATTTCTCACGGTATAGTGCATACACTGAATCGAATGTTAGCTAGACGATGTGTGTTTTGGTGTGTGCGAAGTGATATCACAGCAGGCATGCATCTCTCACTGGTTCGGATGTCCTCTGCTGACAGCTTATTGTTTGCCATTTCCAATAGCAAGCGATACACGAATTATCCATTCGAGAAGGAGCAAGTGGTCTAATTCTGTGATGTGCCATCTTGATATTAAGATTACATATAACCCTTCCTTTCTAGGAAACCGAAACGTGCGCAGATGAATCTAATTCTGTGCCTTTAAACGATCCTCAGATTATTAAGAGTAAAAAAGAACGATTTTACAGTTCGTTGGCACTAGAATAGCGAAGAAACTCTTAGCATATAGCGAGCATAATGAACTGAAAACATTGAGGTCTCGTAAATACTGATGCATGCAATGGTGAATTAGGAAGAATTACTGCTCTGCATGATAATGCAGTGCATTCAAAAACATTTCTACCGACTGAAATAATAAAATTATAATTCTTTGACATGACTGACGTAATGAGGTATCCAGAGACGGCAAAGCGGAGCAAATGGGGTGCGAGCTCTCCTTTTTTATCATTGAGCTAGAAAACACGTCTTTTTTGTGAAATTGGATTGTGATGGATTATGTTTCAGCTTTTAATTGTATGGCAACTGAAGTATCAGGGCGCGTATAAGGACGGGAGTACGTCGCATGATAGACGTCAGAGACTGACGGGTTGACTGGATGACTCAACAGTCTAGCCGGCGTCTATGAAGATGGAAAAGGCGCCCTTGTTAGCACGATGTCCATGATGTAGGAGGGAACCTATGACAGACCAAGGCACAAATTAGTTAAGAAGCCACCTTTATAATAATGTGGCGACATGTAGGCCCTACGTGCGTGCATTCATCACCAGCAAGACACAGTATATTATGCTCGCTTACAGTCCTCTTAGAATAAACCATCAAGATTCGAGACATGACTACCCGTGGGTTAATAATCTTCTTTGCTTTCAATTAAATTTATGTCTATGATGAACTAGAAAATTGAAAAAATGGGGCAACACTGGGGTCCGTCCAATGACATTCGTCTAATAAGCAAGTAAATTGAATGTAATGATGAACGCACTTAAAATACTACAGTAGATCGTGCAATTTACTCGTTGTAATTGGAAGCATCATTTTAATCAATCTCAAATATTTTAATTTTAAAAAAAAGTTTGCGTACAAATGCTAACCTTTGATTCACTATCAACACATCCGTTTGATTTCAAAACAAATAATGATATACTTCTCTTTTGTGCTGATCTTTCAACCTACACTTTGTACTGACTCTAGATTGTGATGATATTTTAAATTTTATTTTATGGGAAAGCAACTACATAGTCGAAATAATTAAGAAATTTTATTGATGTATCAGTCAAAATTGAGTTCCAGCTCCCAATATTTTAACTAGAAAAAAGATGAGCTATGAAATATTCTCATAAGAGATATCCATCATGAAAGAATTGATGCGAGACATGAAACTAGCTGTTGTGCTTCACAGAAATATAACTCAACTCTGATTCAATTATGTCCTGTGACTCACATCCGAAAGGACAGATTAAGGCTGATCGATAACGAAATACAGTGCAAAGAAATAATATGCGGCGTTTTCATCAAGAGATCATCACGGTCCGTGAATAAGAAGAATATGAAACCACGGTTTGGAGCGTAAAGAAGGTATATATTAGGTAGAGTGTCGACTCATAAAAAGCATCGTATAAAGTGGATTTTGTCTGAAAGGTTTCAGTTTTTTGCGGAGATTACGTTCCTGTGGTCAAAACAATTATTTGAGCAGTTTTTAAAAAGCTAATTTTTTTCAAATTACTATTATGTACATATATTACCGAGATGAAGCCACTTTAGAAGTAGTATAAAAAACATGATGGATATCAAAAGGAATGAACATTTGCTAACAAGCATTTTAATTAAGAGGAAATTAAGCTCATTATCAAGGGAATTTCATGAGCTGCAGTAGTAATCCCGTAGAAAAATCAAGCGCAAAATGTGCAGCAATGAGTCATCATGCTGACTCAGCCCCCCCCTCTGGAAGGCAGGAAGGAGTTGGCCAAGGATGTGCTGGGAGGAATGGGTCCGTGAGGAGGAAAGCGTTCCCTACCCCCCCCCCTCTGGAAGGAAGGAAGGAAGGAGGAGTTCTCCAGCAAGGGCAGGAATATCTGAAAACCGCCAGAGTTAGAAAAGGTGGGTTTTGGTCGTTTTGGGATGAGAGATGCCGTTTTTCGGCATGAAGGAGTGCTCGGATGGGAAAACGGAGGGCAGATTCGGAGTCTACGTGAAATTTTGGGTTAGGAAAGTTGTTTCCAGCTCAATCGGAGAGAAAAAGTTTTGACCCCCCCCCTCTGGACGAGACTTCCAACTTTGGTTCTAGGAATGGTAGAAAGTCGTACAATAGCTCATTTGAAAGCTAAGAGTGAGAAAAATGCAGTGGAAAGCATCCTATGTCCAGGTTTCCCTGGGTCTAGAGAGGAAAATGGCAGGAATCTCTCAAAAACACCAGAGTTAGAAAAAGGTGGGTCTTGGACGTTTTGGGATGAGAAAGTCCGTTCTTCGGCATGAAGGAGGCCTCGGATGGGAAAACGGAGGGCAGATTCGGACTCAACGTGAAATTTTGGGTTAGGAAGGCTGTTTCCAGCGAAATCGGAGAGAAAAAGTTCTGATCCCCCCTCTGGACGAGACTTCCAACTTTGGTTCTAGAGATCGTAGAAAGTCGTGTGATAGCTCGTTTGAAAGCTAAGAGTGCCACAAATTCACTGGAAAGCACTGTTTCACCACATCTTCCTTGGCTGAGGCTTGAGAGTGACATTGAGACTTTTGGTCATGTTAGACCACCGTCAGAGGGTTTTTGAGTGAGAAAGTGGCTGTAGCGGCTACATGAAGCCTCGTACGTGAAAATGGACGACGGATTTTGTTTCCAAAGTCGTACGTCAAAAAAACAAAGAACTTCGAACCCCCCCTCGGCAGCGAACTTCCAACGTTGGTTCTAGAGAGGGTAGAAAGTCGTTCAATAGCTCGTTTAAAAACTAAGAGTGAGACGAATTCAGTGGAAGAAACGGCGTGTCTCTACGTTCGTGCGTTGGGGTGTAAGAGTGACTTTAAGATTTTTGCCCATCACCGAAAAAACGACAGAGTTAGAATTTTTATGAAAATGGCTCTAGCGGGTGAAATGGTGAGAATGGCTCCTCGGATGGAAAAACGGAGACCAGATTTGAAATCAACGTGACATTCTGCATCTAGAGGGTGAGATTCAAGTAGATCGGAGAGAAAAGTCGAACATTTTCTTCACACTGGGACTCCACACGGGATTTTTTCGTGAAAATGCTAAATTGTGGCCTACTTTGGTGACGACTCACTCAGGAATGGAAGTGAATGAAGATCTCGGGTTTCTTTTAGGGGCAAGACCGCACTTTGTTCTCTAGGATCCTATCTATTTCAGATGTGTGGAAGGTTTCGTTTCCAAATGAAGCATGTTTACAAATCGAATGTGTTGCGCATTTTCCCAAATTCCAAGTCAATCGAAGCACTAATAACCGGAGATAGCTTCTAGTGGACGGATTTTGTCGTGCCATAGCTCGTTTGAAAGGTAAGAGTGAGACAAATTCACTGAAAGAATCGGCTTGTTCATATCTGTCTTCGTTTAGATGTGAGACGCCATTTAAGATTTTGGGACATTGGCGAAAAACGACAGAGTTAGAATTTGGGACGTTTTGGGCTGTAGCTTCAAAACGAAGCATCGGATTGGAAAACGGATTTCAGATTTGGAATCAGCGTGAAATTCTCTATCTGCATGGTGAGTTTCAAGTCAATCGGAGAGAAAAAATTTTCAACATTTTTCGAAAAAACGACAGAGTTAAAATTTGGGACGTTTTGGTCTGTAGCGCCCAAACGAAGCATCGGATGAGAAAACGGAGGCCAGATTCGGATTCAGCGTGAAATTCTGCATCGGTATGGTGAATTTGAACGCAATCGGAGAGAAAAATTTTCGCTGACGTCCCCCCCCTCCGCCAAACTTCCAATTTTGCTTCTAGTGGACGGATTTTGTCGTGCCATAGCTCGTTTGAAAGGTAAGAGTGAGACAAATTCACTGAAAGAATCGGCTTGTTCATATCTGTCTTCGTTTAGATGTGAGACGCCATTTAAGATTTTGGGACATTGGCGAAAAACGACAGAGTTAGAATTTGGGACGTTTTGGGCTGTAGCTTCAAAACGAAGCATCGGATTGGAAAACGGATTTCAGATTTGGAATCAGCGTGAAATTCTCTATCTGCATGGTGAGTTTCAAGTCAATCGGAGAGAAAAAATTTTCAACATTTTTCGAAAAAACGACAGAGTTAAAATTTGGGACGTTTTGGTCTGTAGCGCCCAAACGAAGCATCGGATGAGAAAACGGAGGCCAGATTCGGATTCAGCGTGAAATTCTGCATCGGTATGGTGAATTTGAACGCAATCGGAGAGAAAAATTTTCGCTGACGT